>JAWQUT010000010.1:1830117-1842731 GCA_033807755.1 Ellobium chinense | reverse complement strand
GTTCTTCTACATTCTGGTCTACTGCAACGCTCCTTTTGTTATCTTATTATATCGACACGTAAATCTCATCCATTGCCTTTTTTCCTTTCGTTGTTGTTCTTTTTTTTTTCCTTCTACATTTTGATCTTAACCCTTCTTACTGCCTTTCTTTATTTCCATTATGTCCATGTCCTTATACAGTAATTAAATAACCATTATTTCTGTTCAGTTATACTTACATCTGATGTCATATACATTGTTCATTTCATGAAAGGTTAAACTGCCTACCTTCTCGTGACATTTCTAACAGAAATAAACTATAGTGCATGTACGGAAACTATTCAAATTAAATGTTTTCATTGTTATAATTCAAGTCATAGATGTCCTCTCAATGTTGTGTTGTGTGTGTGTGATGGTTGTTGATGGTTTTTGATTTTGCTGCTGTTACTGTCTTCTCCTGCCGAATGGTGTTGCTCCTCCTGTTTTTTGTGATGTTATTCTATTTGGTATTCTTCTCTACTTTCCATCGTGCTGCTGTTGTTGTTGTTGTTGTTGTTGTTGTTGTTGTTGTTGTTATTATTGCTGTTATTGTCATTTAATATTGTTATCATTGTGGTCGACTCTACCGTTGTCGTCTACATGTAACAAATTTGTCCCAGATAATTTGGGTGGGTTTATTAGGTAAGAATAACATCCAGCTAAGACTGAGAGCTGAGCACTCAAACTTTCTGTCTTTCCTGAGTTCTTCTAGGATAGTCTAGCATTGTGCTCTTTATCAGATATTGGAAAATCAAAGTCATTCTCTCCCTCTATTTTATTTTTACACAGTCCTCAACGAAATTATTCCCACTGCAGTGCTGTATCAAGCTACCCCTCCCCTAATATCAGCCGCACCCATTATAAAGCCTTAACGAATCAGGGAACGTACACCCAACAATGCCCCAGTCAGGAAGACAATGGGACCTATCGCCCAATCCTAGCGTCTCAGCCTGCCCACAAACCGTACCATGCGCATGTGCCACTTTGTGGCTGGGTGGCTGGCGACAGGTAGCACTTTCCTCCCAGTCACAAACCGTCCCATCGGACCATGTCTGCGTATTACGCAATATTGCACAACTACGAACATATGTTTTGGAATCAAAAGACATCTGTCTGAAAGAAGAATGAATGACGCAATAAACAGTGTAATTTTTGTTAACACAATTTACATTAAACTACCAGAAATCGGCGTCTGAAAACATGGCAATTTTCAAATCGCTCTCCTGAAAAACTAGCATTTTGACGATGTGCCACTTTGCGGTTGGAACGACGATATGTTTGTACGCAAAGCAGTTTATTAAAATTTGGTGTACCCATCAGAATGACCACTTTTCGTCACACAGTGAGGGCTGCAAGTACCGCTTCAATCACTTGCAAGGAATCCTTTACTACATTCTTTGAAGAAACAAAATAAAACAACAAAAAAAAACAACTATCGATTCTAAACATTTCGATGGCGACAATATAATTTAAAGCGGAAACGCCGTCTCGTATGTTTGTGTAATGCACCAGGTTTAATGTATAAACGGGAACATGTTCACTGAATTTTACAAAATAATCAGTTTAAAAAGACGAATCACATTATCTGAATCACAAACGTTATTCATTTTTTTATTAATACGCAATTCAAAGTCCGAAAATATGGAATCCCATGTTATCGTTTATAAACTATTTGTAGATGACGGTTCTTATATAACAAAGATCAGCAAACCAATCCGGAAAGTATTTTTTTTGTTGTTGTTTAAAGTGCTTCAAGACAATTTATTAGTAATGCCACCAAACTGATGCTACATCANGTGTGTGTGTGTGTGTGTGTGTGTGTGTGTGTGTGTGTGTGTGTGAGAGAGAGAGAGAGAGAGGGAGAGAAAGAGAGAGAGAGAGAGGGAGAGGAAGGGAGAAAGAAGGAGAGAAATGGGTGAATTTGGTTTCATTTAACAACAGGTATAGTCTAGTCTATAAGGGTAAAATCGTGCAAAATGATGATAAAAGCGTGTAACTTCGTATACAGGATCTTAAGGGCATTAGTAATCATTTGTGCTATAGAACCACACAGACAGATCATTAAAATGTTGAATTTGGAAGCCATCAGTTTTTCACTATATAACATATATTAAATCAGGGGACATAATCAATAAAAAAGGAATTTTTTCTTATATGCGTCAATTTACTTGGGTGTATTAGTAAGCTCGTCTAAACGACTTTAGCAGTTGTTCTTCCCCTCCAAATGAATTTTTTAAGTTTTCTCAACAAAATCATGAAACGGTTAACCATAATAAACTAAAATTTGTGCGTAATTATGAAAGATTTTAGGTACTAAATCTTTCATACATTATGATTAATTTTGCACTCTCTCCTGCACAATATAAGGAGAACTAGACGAGTTTTACTCACATTTCATCATATAAATCATATCCAAAAGCTTCCTCCACACTTACACAACACTGTACAGGGCAGTCCAGAAGTCAGACATTTACACCTTCTATCCTTGCAGGCCTTCTTGCATTTGCATTTAAGGAGTTCTTTTAAAGCTTTCGATGCCTCTGGCAGATCAGTCCAGTAAGGCAGAAGTGTTTCATTTCAAGTCTCCGACCCTATTGCAAAGTAGATGGAACCTCTGCTTCCTTATCAAGACAGGCAGCCCACACATGTCCAGCTTGGTAACATGCTCTTTTGATATGCTGGAAAAGTGCACCTGTAGTTGGAGGAACTCAGTCGATTGCACGGCCTCTCTGGGCAAACAGAACTTTTCTGGCGACATTCACATGTTTATTCGCACAAGTTTTGTCGTACAGCAGGACTGTAAAGTGTTGTAATATTTGCTCATGATTTTTAATTACTTCAGGCTGGGCAAGAGACTGTTCATTAAACGTCTTGCTGATTTGAAGATTGCTGTTCCATGCAGCCCAGGTCTTTCTTTTTCCATTTCCATGAAATGCCGATACCGAGTTACAGCCAGTGAACGCGGGGGAGAACAACAGGAGACCATCGGGTTTTTTTTGTCGGCCCTAAAAAATGTTGCAATTTCATGGATGAAAGATATTTGAAATGTTTTCCTGTCCAGATTTGCTCGGCTTGAATTCTGTTGTAGAGTTCTGTGGTGAGAACGATAATATTTAACAGTATCGACAGTCCGGATTGTAATATTTTTATGGCCTTGTTTCACTGCATCAGCTGCATGCAGAAGCATTCTCCCATCAGTCTCCTCTTGATGGCATGGGCGAAGGGTATCAGGACATTTCGAATTTGTCAACACATCAGAATGGCACGTGGCGTAAACTGATATGCTTGAATAAGTAGTTTCAGCAAGGGCTTTGGCGAGAATTTCAAAGGGTGTTTTTGTCATTCCTTAAAATATCCTTCCAGTTCTTGGGTATAGGCATTTCTGTCCAGCTTCACCTCTTTTTCGTCGAGCTGATGATTTAATACTCCATTGATGATAGTCATCAAACACGACATTGACTCAAGTGAAATGAGCTGGTTGCGACAAAAGCTTCTGTAAAAATGCTTGTTTTACATAATCTCCAAACTTTAACAAGCCACTGGGAGGAACTGTTAGTTATACCATCATTGCTCCATCATAGATGATGCATGATGAAGGCAGGGCACCTCAGATATGTCTGGCCCTGCATCAGCAAGAATTCACGGAATAAGATCAGATTTGCTGTCGCTTATGCGCAGTTCGTCATTATTTGACAAAGAAGATGGATATAACGTGTTCTCGTGAGCGAAAAACTCATCAAGGTCACCACCTTTTCTGTGGCAAGCAATGTAAAGCTGTGAGAAAAGGCTGCAGGTATTCTGTAATTCTTTGGATTTTTGTTTTGATTTATTCTTCATAGAAACTTTGGGGGATGACATCAACCTCATTGGGTTGTTTTTTTTTTCCCAATAGATCTGTAACTTTGACTACTCTGCTCTGAAGTCGTTGGTTCACGAATTATTTTTATCGCATTTTCCCTATCAATTCCAACTTGTGGAAGTTTTCGCCGACTTCAGTGCTTGCTTCATCACCAGTTTCTAAATTGGCAGATCCACTGGCATCAAAAAAAGGACTGCCAAGAACATTTAGAACATCAGTTAAATATTTCACATCATTGTTAAACTTTATATTCTTGGCTAAGCTATCATCCATATGACGACTGTGTTGCTCTTCCTTGAAACCTGGCATGCTGGACTCGAACTCATCTAGCATACGTCGGAAAACTGGGGGGACTGCTAGCACCCACCTCTGCAAGGTGGCTGGCGTGTCCATCAAGCTGATGACGTCGAGGGATCCCTTTAATTTCTCGTTATTCTGTTCATGTACCTGATCAATACTGATTTTAGAGAAAGCCCTCTCAGACTTCCTGACGACAAAATTCCCTTCTATAAACATGTGGTAAATCTCCGGTGCATCTGATGATAAGGCAAGTAAATCTCTGATGTGGACTGGCAGCCAACGCGCGTTGTTTAGTTTGTCCAGGGCGAAGAGAAATGGTAAAAAAAAACTTCCATAATATCAACATAGCACCTGAACTCTCCAGTCCTAAATGCTTTAACGAGGTATTGGGTCAGAAAATCTATTCTCATTATCACTGCCAGGTCCCAGAAGAAAACTTGATGTGAATTTTCCCTTTTCACCTGTAACCAGTCATCTTTGTCCAAAGCAATGTCAGTTTCTTCTTTCATCTTTATGTATGCCTCCTCTTGCAAAACTGCTAAACTTGCAGTAATAACGAGATGAGCATAGCTGGTTCTCTTGACGTGGCTTGCTTTGAGGAAAGAATCTGCTGTTCCTGCTCAACGCAGTCCAGCTTTTGACAAAGCATGGGTCCAGCCTGAGCCTTCTACCAAAGTTCCCAAGGTTTTCAAAAATTCCATTTCAATATGCATAAGATGCACTATTACTAGATTCGTACTTCCCTTCCTCTTCTTAATTACAGGCAGCGCCGTTCACGAAAGGAACAAAATTACATTGACACCGTCTCCTTAACTGCCCAGCTGACCGGGATTGCGAGATTGACCGGGTGATAACCGTGACCGATTAATGGCGGTGCTTGTCCGCTCCCGACTCTTAACGTTCCTAAACGCAATAATAGGCCAGACGGTGTAAGGTGTGTTTGGACGACTAGAATATTATAATCATTAACTTTTTCGGCATTTTCTCGCTTATTAATTACTCTAGAAAGTGGTTCTATAGCCTAAAACATACTCATTTCCATCACCAATCGACTGTGCAAGTTTGATGCTTTTATCATCATTTGCCTAAAAGTCGATATTTTTGTCCCTTATAGACTGGGCTACTATAGGAATGCAAATTTACAGGGTGTAGGCTTGACTACATCCAAACAAAGCATGTGATCCGCAGTCTTCTTCCAGAAGATGGTTTAGGAGGCTATGTTGATACCCGCATCCTTCGTTCTCCAATGTCTGGTGAACAGGCGGAACAGGGCAATGATGAATAAGCTAGTGGTAAATAAAAACCAGATTGAAAGATTTGTTTCACCAGGGCTTCCATGGTCATGTGGGGCATAATCCTGCATGCAAGGGAAAACTGATCTTTGACATTGTAACCCAGATTTAGTGGGGTCTTGGTTGGCTATAGTCTTTAAAGTGTTTTAAACTGTCAATACAAGTCACCTCTCACTAAACTCTACAAGGAAGTATCCACCCCTTCTCGTCCTGACGGCAAAAGAGCAAGCCTGAATGCAGCATTGCAGGCTGACCTGTTTAACTGTGCTGTTGGTAACTCTTCTTTTCGAAAAGTCATGATGGGTCTTGCCATAGAACTCCCACCCCCCGATGAATCTGCCATGGATGAACTCAGCAAGAAAATCGGCGAAACCATGATCGAACTTCCTGGAGAACAGTTTAACACTGAGGCATATAACCTGCGTCAACCCGACTCACCAGTGAAAGTTGAAGCAGATGTTCGTTACAACACACCTCTTAGCAAAGGTCACCGAAATCCCTTACAGCCCGCCACTCAGCAGTTCTCACTGTTGCCGAGAATGAGACACACGCGAAACAAACAACTGGAATGGCATCAATAAACCGGCTGACAACTCATCTGTATGCCCTAATCAACACACAGGGTGTACAGCAAATATAGCTCCAACAGATGCCATAGGTGAGGAAGGAAAATATGTCACATGGATAGCTCAAGATTTGAATGACAGAGGCTTAAGAGTAAAGCAATAATTTCCGATGGTGATTCTAGAATGACAACAGAGTTCAGGGATGTCTTTGGCAATCAGTTAGAGGGTTGTAGCGACACAGTGCATGTGGCTAGAAACCAAGCAGAGTATCTTGAAAGAGCTAATTTTTTAGATGAAATGTTCAAGGGTGTAAAGAAAAGTGATCGACCCAAATTATTTAAAACGATTGAGTTCGACAAAGCTCACAGCATGTCCGGAGGAAACAGAATCATTCAAATTAAGCTGTAGTGTAACAATGCAGCTCGAGCTGTCATAGAATGTTATGGTGGCAGCTGTGGGCTACCATGCTGGCAGCTCTCTTTCGTTTGCAGTGTGGACAGTCTGGGGACAAAATACCAGTACCTGCATCTGCCTAGAGACATATCACTAAATCTAAATCAGGGGAAAAACTGCGTAAATGTGTCGACTATCGTCTAGGAGAAAGTATGGTTGAATCATGCAGATATAAAATCACCACAAAGTAGAGGCAACAAATCGCAGATGCAGCAAGGAAGTTACCAAAGAAGTTACATTCCAAGCGATACGTTACCCCGACCGCGATCTGCTGTACTGAGACGGAATTCAGGCATACCTGAGGCCACCTCTTCCACGCCAAAGCGAACTGTGCCTTTACTGTCAAATAAAAGTAAAAGACAGGACAAGGGCAGAAAAAAAAGTCATGAACTACAGAAAACTTCACCAAAAACAAGGCACATCTAAACTAAGACGTGCAGCAAGGAGATATCAATCATATTATGACTTGTACGATTCAAAAAAGAGAATTTAGTGGTGACCTTCACTATGCTAAAGGCATTAGTCTGCCAACCCCATTAGACTGAGTTGGGTTGCGGGTGTGCTTGTGTGTTTGTTTGCTTGTTTGAAGTGGATAGAATAGGAGGTTGGAGGTGGGGGTGGGGATGCATTAGGATGGGCAAGGGTGGGGTAGTAAGCCAAAGAAAGATAATGTGTGTGTGAGGTGGGGAGGGACAAGGGAAAGGAGAGAAATGGGGGTGCTTTTACCATTAAAACACAGTCTGGGAATTCATGCTCTCCAATACATTCCCCAACTTTGTGGCAGATTCTGCGGCGGCAATTATTCACATGGTTTTTCATAACCAGATGAGTTAGCTCTATGCATCCCTTTCTGCCACAAAGATGGGAATTTTCCATCCCTGGTGAAACTTGTAGTCTAGTAGCTTATCTGAGCCCTTAAAAAAAACTGTCAATGCCAACAGATGGGCCCTGACAATTTTCCGCCTCACAGACTCAGGGTCCTCGATGGTAAGGGCACCGTATTCCCTGCTGTTTTCCTCTATGGATGTAGTGCAGTATCTTTCCTTTACTGCCTGCCTCTCCGGCATTGCCTTCCATATTACGTCTGCACTTTCTCTTCAACTGGCCTTAGGCAATGCAGTATGTTACAGTCATTTGTGATCTCTGTCAAGGTATAAAAATGCCATTGTTTTTTATACTGTTTTCGCTGTAAGCTTTTACACCCCTCACTGATTTATCCAGGGGTCCCAACCCGAAATACTTACCAAACCCCGTATCTCCAAATTTTGACACGCAGAAATATGCTTCTAAACCAATCAGATTTTGAGGACTTTGGCAGCGATTGAGAGGACCTAAGATTCTACTCCTTTTCACACGGTAAACAGGATAATCCGCAGCTCCCAGCAACAACTGCACAGCTAACAATTAACATGTTAACACTTCAGTAGCGAAACCGCCACTATTCTGACTCCAGAAAGGTAACTGCATCTATCAAAGTCTTTGAAATTAAAATTCAACCCCTTCCCCCGACCCCCAAGGCCAATTTTCTGATTTTAAAGGGACTATTTAAAATTTGTATACTTTTATGCCAGGTACAGTTGGCATCTTCATACCATTAGTGTTAGGTCTCTCAGGATAATAGCAGAATATTCGTTTCTTGAGCATTTTCCACCCCGTCTAGTGTCTTTTGTTTCCATGTATACTATAGAGAATCACAGCAACAACTGTGCGCGTCTTTTCCATGTTTTCTATTTAAATAGCCATCACGTAGCCGTTTATGAATGTATGGAATAGTTAAATAAAAACACATAAATAATATTTACTTATGAACAGTTTTTGCTATAGTATAGGCCGACGGTTCAAGGTGACCATAAAACGGGCACACCATTTACAAGTGATCCAAGCAACTATTCAACACTATTAAAAATTCCCTTTACGTAAAATGATGTAAAGACGCAGCATTAAATTATCTGTTTAATAATTCATACCTTCCCACATACACACTTCACAGTCTGCACTGTATGGACACAGATTTGGACTTTGATAATGTTCCATAAAATAATAAAACCTCATTATAACCTCATCTTTGACACCTTAGGATGTGTGTGTGTGTGTTTACAACGAAATTATGGAGCCAATATCTGCAGGAGGTACTGAATTGGTAAACCAACGTTACCCCTTCTTACCCATTCTTACACTAGATGCATATGCTCTTCACTACTTCGGCAAAGTCCTTGCTGTTATCATTCTGTGTGCGTGGACGAGAATATAGCGAGGTGAACGCGCCATGAGAGCCTCTTGAGTGACGTCAAGTGCGTTGAGTGACGTCATATTTGTGGTCAGCTTGATGACGCTTTCTGACATGGTTAATTGACATTAATTGACGGCTGGGACTGAGTAGAGCTAGGACTGAGTTTGTTCCTTCAGGATCCATCTCTTTACTGTGGAAACTTAAGTGGCTTTTTTTTTTTTTTTAACTGGATAACCTAATTTTCGCGAATTTTGCGAGTTCAGCTTGACTGGTGAAAACTATTTTCAGTGAAAGAAAATTTCATTCAAAATTTCTCAAAAGGGCATACTGTAAGTGGTAACCGCATGGCAAGAGAAACAAAAATTCTGTTATTTCTAGTTACCACACTTCATAGTTTGCACGTAAATAATATTGTAATATGTTTTTCTTCCAATTCGAAGTAGGATTGCCAGTTTGGCG
Organism: Ellobium chinense; assembly: GCA_033807755.1. Taxonomy (NCBI): domain Eukaryota; kingdom Metazoa; phylum Mollusca; class Gastropoda; order Ellobiida; family Ellobiidae; genus Ellobium; species Ellobium chinense. Next base: position 1,833,554 of record JAWQUT010000010.1, on the reverse strand, counting down.
ATTTTAATGCCAAATTCAATCAACCCGGATTGTTCTAGACCATTCGGAAAAAAATTAAGAGTTTTTTTTTAAAAATCCTTTTAAAGTGTTTATTTTGTTCCACATAACCAAGAATTTTTGGCATCATTCCAGTGTTTCTCTCTCCAGATTCTGGTCTAGATGATGGACAAGTACGACGGTACCGGACTGCTTTCACCAGAGAACAAATAGGAAGACTGGAGAAAGAGTTCCTCAAGGAGAATTATGTGTCTCGACCCAAAAGATGTGAGCTGGCAGCGTCTCTGAATCTCCCTGAAGCCACGATCAAGGTGAGCAGGGAGGAAAGGAGGCGGAAGAAAAGAGAGAGAGAGAGAGAGAGAGAGAGAGAGAGAGAGAAAGAGGGAGAGGAAANGAGAGAGAGAGAGAGAGAGAGAGAGAGAGAGAGAGAGAGCTGGGGATGGCCAAGTCAAATATTATCAGGGTGCTGACTGAGCAGTCATTCATTCATTCATTCATTCATTCATTCATTCATTCATTCATTCATTCATTCATTCATCCATTCATGCATTCATTCATTCAGTTGTATGTATGCTGAGAATATATGCTTTTGTTTTTCATGACTCGACGCGGCAGATTAAATCATTAGTAATCCACCACAACCCTCACTAAACCTTTTTTTCACCACCACTACTATCATCATCATCATCATCATCGTCATCGTCATTATCGTCAAAAAGATAGAAACTATCAAAAACCGACATGAAAAAAAATTAATAAAATGGTCCAAATTTTCGGACGTGTGTCCTTCGTCATCATCATTCTCTTTATCGTCATCATCACCATCATCATCATCATTTGTTTGACACAAAAAAAATTAAAAAGTCGTCCACCAGTGTAGTGAAATGTAATTTAATTTAAATTATAAAAAGAAGTACACGATAATGTACATCATCATCATCATCATCATCACCACCAAAAAAATCGCTTCAGCCTCTTTTCCATCTTACACATTTAATCATCACCTCCGTCACCACCATTAGCATCGGCATGTTCACGTCAATTTTTTTTTTTTTTGTGGCCAGGTATGGTTCCAGAACAGACGAATGAAAGACAAAAGACAGCGCATGGCTCTAGCCTGGCCATATGGAATAGCTGACCCACACCTGTACGCTTACCTGGCTGCCGCCGCTGCATCATATCCATATGGCATGCCTCCTCCACACGCTGCCCTCGGATGCTACGCCCCTACCGGGGTTCCCCTCGCCAGATCTCCACCAAGCTTCCCCCCGTCTCCACAGCTTCAGATGTCTCCTACAGTTCGACCCACCCCGGTGACGCCCTCTGAATTCCTGGGCAATCTCACAAACACTTACCTGCGACCCAACGGGATGGGGGGCTATGGACTTGGCCCCCATCCTGGAACCCATCCAGGTTTTCCGCCCTCGGCGAATCATCCGCTTCTGAGGTCGCCCCTAGATCCCGCGGCCATGTCTCTTTTAGCCGCTCAGGCCTCTTCGGCGCTTACGTCACAACATTTGACGTCATCACAGTTGATGGCGTCATTGGACTCTGCAAGACTCGCAGCAGCAGTAGCCTCTAACGCCGGTGTTCCGTTTTCACATCCAAGTCCTGTTACCCCTTCTTCTCACCCGGCTGTCGGACTGAACTCAAACAGCCCGCACACTCGTCGAGGTAGCCCACCCACCATCCACGCCCCTGTGGCAACAAAACCTCCTTCTTCCTCCTCCTCATCGTCGTCTTCATCAACAACAACATCATCATCAGGTCCTCCCAAAGGACTGTTCAGACCATTCCAAACTGAACCTGAGCGAAGTTGACGCTATTAGCTATACCATTATCTTCACGACATTGTTTGTTATCAAAAATGTTAATTGTCAGCTTTTCCTAAAAAGATATGAAGATGCCAATGGTTTTTTCCCCCTACTGTTGGCTATATAAGGTTTTACACCTCTCATAACTTATCCAAGGGCCCCATGCCAAAATACTTTCCACACATGATTTTAGCTTGTCCTCCAAATTTTGACACCAATAAAAAAGTCCCTAAACCAATTAGATTTTGAGAACTTAGGCATTGAAGTAGGCTACCTTATAATAACACTTTAGGCCTTTTCATTCCGAAAACAGGGTAACCTTACCCACCTAGCAACAAACACAACTTTTATACTTGAGTGGCTAATCCTCACCTTTTCTGCGTCTACAAATGTATTTGCTCCTATCTAAAACTTTGAAATTCAAATCCAGACCCCCATTCCCCCTTCCCCATGGCCAGTTTTCTGATTGACTGGTGCTGTTGGCATCTTCATACCTGACAGAACTCCTCTTGCAATATGGTTACTCTTGTGTGAGGCAAGGTGGTTGTGGTTTGTGAGTCGTACTCAAATACTGAAAACTGTCAAGTCTAAAATTCGTGTGTTCGACGAGTGGACCGGGTGATATATTATGTTGTAGTGTCCTTAGCAAAGACACTTTACTCACCTATCCTCACTCGACTAAGGTTTAAATGAGTACCTGGCTTTACGGCTGAGTAGGGAGAGGGAATCAAGGCGCTGCAATGCGGTCGGCCAGCAATGACTTTGTTATGTCTATCATATGTTATTATTATGTGTCCTGTTCTATATGTTTGTATTATGAATGAGATGTATTACACTGTATGACATTGTAAACCAATTTCCCTAGTGGGTAGTAGATGTCCTATTTTCATTATTAAGTTTCCTTTCCATTGACCTGAGGCCTAGGAAAACAAAACAACTGTATTTATCTGGAGTGTGTCTGTGACAATGACGTCACTCACAGTGATTATCTCATAAGGAAGTCACATTCTGATTTTCAGGGTAGGAGAACCGGCGTCTAGTCTTCTCGGGTAAGGACAAAATACCAAAAGGTCCCGTTTGGACGTTACATTAAAAATCCCTTGACGGTTTAAAAATCGTAGTAGAGTAGGTCTAGTGGCCTTTTTCCGGGCGAAATTCATAAGAAACATTCTACTCGGTAGACTAATTAAGTCTCTCAACCAAGGAGGCGCTATATAGGCATAATCGTTCTGACGCGCCGTAAAACCCTAACTCAAACTGAAATAACAGAAAGCGAACCGAATGGCCCCTGTCGCAAGCGATAGCCTATCGCAATGACATGCCTTTACTCTATGTGAATTCCGATAACGAGATCAGTACCAACCGACCCAGATGTAAACGTCAGCTAGGGCAAGGTGGCCCTATTCGCCGACTGTCATCAGGATCAGCTTGAAATTTGGAGCAAAATGATACCAATTTTGTAAACGACCTAATTATTCTGACAGATATGGCCATTTATGTCAACACGAAAGATACATTTATGTTCACCAGTCATGAATACTCGTGTGAGTGTGTGTGTGTGTGTGTGTGTGTGTGTGTGTGTGTGTGTGTGTGTGTGTGTGTGTGTGTGTGTGTGTGTTGTGTGCG
>JAWQUT010000010.1:1821263-1825231 GCA_033807755.1 Ellobium chinense | reverse complement strand
GGGGTCAGTTGCGTAAATTTACTCGTCATGCAAGGGCAATGTTTAAAAGATGATTGCATGTTTCATCATGATGGGTGACACTTAATAATATAATATGCACTCCATAACCTGTCTCTTATACACATCTTCTCTTTCTACTTTCTCTCTTTCTTTGAATCTTCCATCCCTTCGTTCTCTCCTTCATTCCGTTCATTCATAAAGTTTTGGTTCGTTACTCGGTCTACAACCACTTTACATTCCTCCAACCCCTCCCCCCCTCCCCCCCCCCCGCCCCAAACCTCTCTCTTTCTCTCTCTCTTTCTTTGAATCTTTCATTTCCTATCGTTCTCTCCTTCATTCTGTTCAGTCATAAAGTTTTGCTTCGTTATTCGGTCTACAACCACTTTACATTCTCTCTCCCCCCCCCCCCNGTCCCAACTTCTTCCAATCTCCCAATCGTTTCTGTTTCATTTTGTGTTAAGCATCATAAGACATTTAAGCAGACAATTACAAATACCAGTCTACACAATAATGATTCGCAAATAATTTTATGATTATCCTCGTATATGAGATTGGGTGACAAATTTCACTCCAAACCAGACTATAAGAGCAACAAAACTTTTTTTTTTCGCTCACTGAGGGGCAAATACCGCCTCAAGGATCACACAGCACTTACAGTATTATGTTCTCATTATTTTGTTCTTTCACAAACATATCATCACATACAATATACATATGATTGAAATATAATAACTTGTTGTGTGTCTCTCTCACTTGTTAAAATTCAGCACAAAACAAAACAAAAAATAGTTATTACTATGTCTGTATCGACAACATCCAACATCTTGACATATTTTAATATACTTGGAATATTTCCTTTTTGCTGCTCATTTCGCCAGCAACTGTTACTGCAGTCATGGTCCTGTTGCTTTGATCTCGTGCGTTTTTTTCTTTTGGTTCTGATGTCGTTATGATGTCTATTCCTGCTTGCTGGATACCTGTGAATGTAATTACAGTATATAAGGAATCATTAATAGAGAGGGTAGAGTGAGACCAAGAGAAAGTATAATATTCTTATCAGTGAGCTCATTAAACATTGTAAAATGCATGGCGCTGAATTTTAGAAGGTAACAGTACAGTGCGTTGAACAGGTACTGTAACTATGCCTGGGCAGAAACTCGATTTTCAAATGACTGGATAAATTGTTGATGCACCCATTTGTCAGAGATCGGACAATCGGGTAAGCAACCTTGATCCACTTCATAAAATCAGATGTCAGAAAAGACTGACAAAAGCTTATCAGGTTGATAAAGGGATATAACCATGACAAAAAAATTACTGTTTATAATGATGGTGAGAAAAGACGATTGAATCACCTTATGTTTGGAGATTTTTTTTTTTGGTAGTGCATAACAAGGACTGATTCAGATCAGGGATGCTCAATGTGTTAAGATGGGGTCAGTTGCGTAAATTTACTCGTCATGCAAGGGCAATGTTTAAAAGATGATTGCATGTTTCATCATGATGGGTGACACTTAATAATATAATATGCACTCCATAACCTAATATGTAAAAAATAACAATCTGTGATAGGATTTTTTGCTTGTTTGTCTCGGCTGGATTTGTCCGTTTGGGAAATCCGCGTCGTTACGACAGATACTTCAAATTTTGCAAATCTTTGTCAAACGATGAAGAAGGCTCTGTGAGACAAGCTTTCATGGCTCTAAGGCCTTGTTGTGCACTAATAGATTGTGTAATACATGTAACGTGATAGAAGATGAGTACCACTGCAATGTAGAAGGTACAAAATTTGAGCACATAAGACTGAAATATATACCTAAACGGTTCTTCACAAAACCCAGTATAGCTAGATTCGTAAACCTTTTAAATTCAAGTAATAGTAAACATAGCAATAGGATTCTATCAGAGAATACTAACAGTTGAAGTGACACGAGTATTAGTTCCCTTTCTGGCAGGGAGGTGGGGAGGGTTGTTAGTTTTTGTTACATAGACGCGTCTGATCGAATGGGATGTTGTGAAAGTTGTAGCTATTAGCATAGATGGGGAGAGTGAGTGAGATAGAAAGTGTGTGAGATAAGGAAAGAGAAAGTTAGTGGGGGAGAGAGAGACAGAGATAGTGAGACAGAGAGAAAGAGACAGAGATGTCAATGACTAAATGTAAGAGACAGTTGTACATGCAAAATATGTTGGTTTTTTTTTTTCATTTATTCTTTTGTAATAATGTGACGTTATATTATATATATGGTTGGCTCTCGCCTAAGTAAATAAACTTGAAACTTGAAACAAAACCAAGGGTTGGAGTGTAACCGCAGAAGGCAAAAGTGAAACCCAAAGCTAACAATTCATGCTTGTTAGGCCATGTCGCCATATTATGACAGTTATGTTGTCGAGTGCTGTATACAACCCAGTATTGCCAACTTGGCATTATGGGGCCAGATTCCTCGATAGATCTGATTGGATCACTTTTGTTAAGGTATGAAGGTGTCAACAGCCCCTGACATAAAATATGCAATTTTAAATAGTCCCTATAAAATCAAGAAACAGGCCATGGGGAGGGGGAAAAGGGGTTGGATTTTAATTTCAAAGGCTTAGATAGGTGCAAATACATATTATTTATGTAGACTCAGAATAGGTGAAGTTTAACCACCAAATTTGTGCTTGTTGTTAGGTGGGTAAGGTTACCCTGTTTACTGAGTGAAAAGGCCTAAAATATTAGATAGCCTGCTTCACTGCCTAAGTTCTCAAAATCTAACTGGTTTATGGGGATTTTTCTTTGTGTCAAAATTTGGAAGAAGAGCTAAACAACATGTTTGGAAAGTATTTTGGCCTTGGACCCCTGGATAATTTAATGAGAGGTGTAAAACCTAATATAGCGAACAATGAAAAAAACAGTGGCATCTTCATACCTATAAGTGGGACAGCATAATTGACTAAATGTAGCATGAACTAAATTGCCCCTCCCCCGCCCTCCTCGCTGCTCTCTTTCTTAGGCAGCGCCAGGATATCTCAGCTGGCCGTGGAACAACGTCGTTGGTCATGTTTCATATCTTTGTAAGGCCATATTGTGATCTGCCGGCCAACCGATTAACACCCCTGGTCTAAGCGGTCCTAAAGGTCCATAGTCCATACCTTCCAACGCCTATGCCGCGGCTTGTAAAGCAGCCTGCCTGGCTGCCGCCTCTGACTCCTTGTGCATCTTGACGCGCTCGTCCAGGTTTCTCCCTCTGGTGACCAACAGGAAGATCAGTTCCAGCATCTCAGCCACAGTGATCAGACTAAAGCCCATAAACAACCCAATGTGGCCGCCGATGTTTCCTGAAGAAAAGATAAGGAGAAAGAACCACCTATCATTTGGTTGGTTAGTTCTTGACATGATTTCTAGTTCCTTAGAGCGGAGCCTTCTAAACAACAAGTGTAAAAAGTAAAACTCTAGTAGCGCGAAGTGCAGCGGGTCCAGCCATCCGCTGGCTGCTTGACCATTATAACGGATAATGACCGTTTTGACCATTATAACGGATAATGACCGTTTTGATCATTATAACGGATAATGACCGTTTTGACCATTATAACGAATAATGACCGTTTTGACCATTATAACAGATAATGACCGTTTTGGCCATCATAACGGATAATGACCGTTTTGACCATTATAACGGCTAATGACCGTTTTGACCATTGTAACGGATAATGACAGTTTCGCATATTTAATTGTCTGCCGGCCCATCAGCTGACAACAGGCTGCAAAGTTCAACGGCCATCTCACACAACTGGCGTTGGCATGCGAATTTACTCTACCGTCGCTGCATAAGTAGTGCAGTCAAGATTAGAGGTGGTCCTACCGTAGCATCACAAGGATTAATAACTTGCAGCCTGTTGTCAGCTGATCGGCCGGCAGACAATTAAATATGCGAAACTGTCATTATCGTTATAATGATCAAAACGGTCATTTTCCGTTATAATGGTCAACA
>JAWQUT010000010.1:1801263-1816263 GCA_033807755.1 Ellobium chinense | reverse complement strand
CATATTGTACAGACTAGATTTTTTGTTAGATAATTTTATGGCTGTGTTTCTTTGGCCTCTGTGATTTGACAAAATGGGATGCTACCCCCCCCCCNCCCCTCCTCAGGAAAGGAAGTATCAGTCTTTAGGTAAACCAAGATGGCTGCGACTGATGCAGAGCAGCAAGAAAATAATGCACTGACTTGCCATTGGTATTTACTGTTTGCTATACTCATATCTTTGCCTCATTCATTTACATATAGTCTATATCACCGTTGATTCATGCCATCACAAGACCGTTGATATGACGTTCCACTAACAAAGTTTGAAACCGTAGATAGCTGCCGCCTTGCTGCCTAACCTTCTCATCCGGTGATGGCAAAAGATGTCACATTTCTTAAAAACCCTTGGCAGACTGACGCCTACCAACCAAAAACGTCCCCTACTACTCCTTTTGCTAGGAACCGCGGACAGAATACTAGGAGGCCATTTTTGGGATGCGGGAGGAACCTAACAAATGAGGCCCAGTTCGACTGTCTCATGCTTTGTGTCGTAGACTATTCTTGGAAATCGTGTCCTTTCAGCCTGATAATTTCATGTCATTTGTAAACTAAACCGATCAATCTTCAGTGAGTCAAACAATTCATACAGAAGTCATCATCTCCCTTTTTATCACTAGAAACAGCAATAGCAACAGCAACATCATGTTGATTGATTGTGACATTGCTTTGATGCCCTCTCTCCTGCTCTTAACTCTTTTGCTGCAGGCAGGGTGAATAAGAGATAGAGTGATTCTCTCTTGGCTCAAAGGGTTCTGGGTTCGAAACCTATGTGCGTCCTGTTTTGAAAATTTTCGGCCGAGTGTAAAAGGCAAGCACTTGTCGGCGGCTGTAGGAGGGAAAATTTTGTCTCTGTTGACTGTGCTGGTTTGGCAAGCCAGAACCTCTGCAGACAAACAACATAAAATTATTTCTATGTCTCTTTCTCTCTGTCTTTCTCTCTCTCTCTCCTACTTTCTTACTTTCCTTCTTACCAGGATGTAGAAAATGTCTACAGCCCCCGCACCAATCCACCGCATAGTCTATGAAACATTCTTCCTCGCAGACCTCCTTGCTGTATTTTGAGAACCGCTGAAGTGGATTTTCAAACGACTCTGACTCGGCATCCACACAAGTGCCGCTCCCGAAGGCTTTGTATGGTGGTGGCAGACCTTCTTTCTGAAAAGCAGACAGGTTTAATATATTTGTTTTCAAAGGCTGCAAACCTGCTCTCTCTGCTTTGGTCAGTGGAATGTATGTGACAATTGCTTGGGGCGCAGGTACGGTGGCTAAACGCAAACTTTAATAACGCCAGAGGAGAGAGAAAGAGAGAGAGAGAGAGAGAGAGAGAGAGAGAGGAGAGAGAGAGAGAGAGAGAGATAGAGAGAGAGAGAGAGAGAGAGAGACAGAGAGAGACAGAAAGAGAGAGACAGAGAGACAGAGAGAGAGAGAGAGAGAACACTTACCGTCAGTAATGTTGCTTCGAAGAATCTGAGAGACTTTTGTATTTGGGTCCAGTTTTATATTACTGCCGTATACGACTCTATATTTCCACTATGCAAAGCATTGTTTCTCTCTCTCTCTCTCTCTTTCTCTCTTTTCTCTCTTGCTCCATCCCTAGCCCCTCATCCCACCATAAAAAATGGCGCTTTAGGGAACGTATAAAAAGTCACAAGATAGACAGTAAAATGTTACCATTACTTCCTTGAGAACACCAAGGTCCACTACTCACCACAGTTTTGGATATCTCAGCCTCCACACTTGTGTCCCCTTCCACAAGAAATCCACTGGACAAAGGAAGCGGTTCTTGATCTGGCTCATGTAAGATGATCTGGTTGGAGAGAAATGAAATCAGACATATTAATTATAACAATGAACATCTGCATCATGTACTATATTATACAAAGAGAACTACAAACGAGTTGCGTTTGGTTGATCCCTGCAATTTAACAAACTGGGAAGCTACACCCTCTCCTTGGAAAGGAAGTGTCAGTCTCTAGGCAAGCCACATGGCTAATGCGGAAGAGAAATAAAACAATGCACTGACTTGCGAGTGGTGCTTGCTAATTATACTCATATCTTTGCCTCATTCATTAGCATACGTATAACCCTTGATTCAGAGTGCTAGTGTGTGTGTGTTTGTGTGTGTGTGTGTGTGTGTGTGTGTGTGTGTGTGTGTGTGTGTGTGTGTTCCCGTTGGAAGTGGCACCTCGGATCCCCACCCCCATTCTTCCCGATCCGCCCCTGCACTTCACCTTAAAGCCTCTGTGCTGGTATATCCTGTAAGGTATCACGCCAGTGTCTACGTCCAGGTACATGGTCAAACCACGCATGGCGTTACCGACATGGGGCTGCTCCTCCTCCGTGTCGTTGCTGGCTCTGAGGAATATCAACATTAGATATCTATTATTTTGAAATTCGGATCGCTTACGGATCGTTACTGCTGTGGTAAGCATGCACAAATGACATCACGACCATAATACTGCATTTTCCGAACCAGAATCTGATGTGAATTTTACAGCTAGACCAGTTTGTAGTGTTCAGTTTGATCGTTATTTCCACATGCGTGCTTCTGCCATAACAGTTATGTTTCACTTTATTAAGTGGTTATGCGGTTATGTTGCTTTGTCTGCATAATGTGTTTGATATGTATATCATATTTGATTACTTATATGTAATTACCTTATAACCGGGTTTCAGTAAATAAGTTGAACTGAGTTGAATTGAAATGAATTGAACTTAGGTGAATTGAATTGAATTGAATACTATTTTGGACAAGCAAATAGATGGTTATTATGGTGTTTGACAGGCACGTCAAATAAAACGTTTTACGAACTACCCTTCCATGACCAAATCTTCGGGTCGTTTTTGGACTGAGTGGCAAAATCGAAACAAATCGATCCATCGTCAATACTTAAAGGAAAGGTGACAGAGTATTCCTATACTGAAAACTTCAAGGGTACATTTTCGGTTGGTGCGCACTAGTAATGGCGAGGAAGATGAGTGTGCGTATAGCTATTAGAAGTTTGTTTGAAATGTGCCATGGCCGGAAGTGGGAGCTTGGCAGAATGGTGGCAACTATTTAGGTTTCAAATTTGTTAGTGGAACGTTCTATCAACGGCCCTCTGTCAGAGGAAGATTGACAAGAATCAACGTAGTATGAATGCTAATAAATGAGGCAAAGATAAAAGAACAGCAAACACCATTTAACAGGTCAGTGCATTATTTTCTCTCTCTTCTGCATTAGTCCCAACCATCTTGGCTTGCCTAGAGACCGATGCTTTCTCTGCCAAGGAAGAATAATCAGTCCACCCCTTTCGCACAGCTGCAGCAATCAAACACACTAGATGTCTTGCCAGGATTACAATATTCAAGATTTGTTTATTTATTGGCCTTTCCCCGGTCATTGCAGCACATCACACGTCTATAAATCATATAAAACATATATAGAGAAATCAAAACGTTACATACTCTGCTGCACTCAGCCCTCAACCGCTCTGATCTACTTTCGCTTGATTTCAGTCATTGCTCTATTACAAGAATACCTCTTTCACACACGTATATGTATACCCCAACACACTCATTGACACAGAAACATCCATCCACCCATCCATACAAAGAATTACACACACACATACTAAGGAGCTCACACACACGCGCGCAAGCATACACTCACACATTCACACAGTCAATTCACATTGGGATTTCTGCCACCCGGAGATATCACAGTGCAGCTTGGCCGACCGGTTAAGGCGTTTGACTCAAGATCTAAAGGTCGTGGGTTCGATTCCCGACTACGGTCAAGTTGTAAATGCCTTGGGAAAGCATTTCATTCACATTTTCCTCAACCCACGCATCTGTAAAATGTGTACCTACTATAGGCAGTGGAAGATATTGTCAGAATGCTAGTGATCAGCGCCTGCAAATGGAAGCTGCACTGTACGCTTCTAGGGAGCTGAAAAAGTCTTAGAATGATTCGACCTGCTGGGGTGATAATAGAGTAAAGTCGAATGAACGGGTATTAGACTGGACATGAGACTTATCAACCGCACCAATTATTATTATGAACGAAATCATTGTACTGTTTCAAAATTTTGTACACTAAGTACCATTTACCGTGTACGAGTCAGCTTGCGGGTATCTATAGTAGCACAGACGCCCATTTCGGTGATCCTGGTGGTAGAGGCTGGGCACCAGGACCAGTAGTAATCTCCCCAGGAACAGTAAAGGCGGCTTCGCTCTACCGCGCTGATGGCTTTGTTAACCAGTTCCATAATGTGAACTTCAGAGCTGATATTGCTTGGATCGGGACTGAAAAATGTAAAATGAAATCAGTTTTATTGGACATTTTTGAAGATACCACAGAAGGCCATGTGAAATGAAGATGAAATTAGGACTTAAACAAAAATTAACTCCGTAAGGAAACTAGTTTACAATGCCATATAAGTGTTAAACATCTCATTCATTATAACAATATATATATAATGATACACATCATACATGTAAATACATATTATCTTCTAGTGCCAGTAATCGGCTCATGCCATAATCGCTATCATCCATTTGCAACTAGTTTCCCCCGAAATTTATGGTGATTTCCCTTGGATTATGACAGCAGACGGTGTTTCATTTATTCCTCCAGCAAAATAATTTAAAATCGTGGAAAAAGAAATGATTTAGAGGTTTGTATGATCATTTTACCAAGACCATGTTGCGCATTCTTGCCCACTGAAAGTGGAGATGCAACAACCGTGACATTTTATTGTTTTGTGAAATGAAAAATGCACTAATTTATAAACATATTGTGTAAATTGAGAAGTAGAGAGCTTAATCTGATTTTCAGTAAAGTCACATGACATCTGTCTTGTTACTTTTCAAGGAAATGTCTTTCTTTGAGGGGAAAAAATTATAGTCTGACATCGCTATAGCAGCGGGCCGCATGTCTGTGTTGCCACTCTGGCCATGTGCTTTTCCCCAATAGCGAGATGTTATTTTTTTTTTCCATTTCCCTACTCAAGGCATGAAAGCAAAACAAAACAAAAAAAGAGAAACTATCAGTTTACAATTAAACACAATCACGCCATGCATTTTGTACCTTGATCCGACATTCCATGGTTTATTTTCCAATAATTTACGAGTGATTTCCTCCTAAGAAAAATGGCTTTTTGGGAAATCATTTTACCCTGCCTTACAGGAAAAATCTATACCGGTAGCAATATCGTCACTACATATTTGTCCGGAAGTAGGGCGGCGCTAATCGTCACGACGCCGAACGTAGCGGAATATCGACAGAGACATCAGTGGACATCTATTTAAAGGCGGCAATTGACCTATGCCACTCAAAACAGAGTTTATCTGAAGTGAAAATGGTGTTTGATTAAAATCTGAAAGTCTGGCAGGATTCTGTAAGCAAATCTAATAAGGAAATTGCGGTAGATAAGAAGACGGCGGTTCCCTGCACTTCGAGGATAAGTATTACAAATGTGCGTTGTCATTCATTTTACAAATATATATAACAGTACACTTCTAACAGAAACGTTACAGCCGTTAAAACGTCGTCTATCTCACGAAAAGCTGCTTGTGACATTTTGGATGATTTGATCTGAGACTACTTTCCGAAAGCCCAAAGCAACATCTATGTTCTCTCAAAGTGGCGAATCGATAGCTCTAATAGTTTCGGAGATATAAAACATTATTTACTGACTGGGCTTTTGTAGTCAATTTTAAATCTTACTGAAAATTTAAAACGCTCTCCTGAAAAACTAGCAAATGTCGCCTGCACCTCTTAGGTTGCAGGAGCCTAACTGGTCAAAAAAAGTTGGACTATCAGAGTCGATAGTAGCAGAGTATAAAATTTGGACAGATTGTGTAGAAATGATCGTATAACATGAAACCACATTGCACAAAAGTGGTGAAATTCAGTCATGAATTTATTAAAAAATTTTTGTTGGAGCCAGTGTTTTCATTTATGCGTGCCATTTATGATCTGCAACAGAAGGCCACATTTTTAACCCCTTTTCATCTAATTCAAACTTGTGAAAACATCCAAATGAAGGACCCCCACTGTAAACAGTATATTATTTGAGCACAGTGGTGGCACCAGACCTGCAGACTAGTCTTGGCCATCTCGGAATGTTCCTGTGGTTCAAGGAGAACTTTTTATTAAATGGCTCAAAGAGGCTCTTACAATCTGGCTCCTGCAACCTCTAAGTGAGATAAGCGACGAAAATAAAGCTCAAAGTTTGTTACATTTTTTCGGTTATTGGTTTAATACAAATACTTTCCTCATGAATTTCCATCAGGTGAATAAAACAAAAGAGCATTTCTCAGGCTCGCGATTTACTCGTTTTAAATGGCACAAGAGTGGCCCCTAAGCACAGAGGAGAAGTCGAGAAAATCGCGAGCATATTTGTAGAACAATTTTACACTTTGGAAGGCACCATATATACTGCTCGCAAAGAAAAAACAACAAAACAATCAGTCTCCATAAATATTATTTGCCTGTAAAGTCAGTATATGCTTTCCGTGATTGTTTTTTCAGCCGATCGAGCAGCTTTTTTAGCGAAGAAAGCAACAGTTTAAAGGGACAGTGAGTAATTATTTGCCTGGAAGCAAAATCTATGATAAAAGTCCGTTACAACAACAATAACAACAAGAACAAGGAGATTTTTTTTTCCAGAACTTGCGGGGACATCCTCTCGTACATCTTAGAAGCAAATCTATGATAAATACCCGTAACAACAACAGCAACAACAACAACAACAACAACAACAACAACAACAACAACAATAACAACAAGGAGGTTTGTTTTTAGAACTTGCGGGGACATCCTCTTGTATATCTTAGAAGCAAAATCTATGATAAAGTCCCTTAACAACAACAACAACAACAACAATAACACCACCATCACCTACAATAACAACAACAACAACAACAACGAAAACAAGGTTCTCTTAAGCACTTACGCGGGAATCTTGTCGAACAACCTAGAAGCAAATCTGTGATAAAAGCCAGTAATTTCCGTGAGCCTTGTTAGATGGTAGGCCGTGAAGTTGTCCTTAAGAAAATGCTGCACCAGGAGAGGACTGAAGATGTTCAGATCACAAACAGTAATCGCCGGGAAATCATCGGCCCCAACGTAATCGACATCAACACTGAAAATATAATAATGTAGAATAGTGGCGTCAGCCTGTGATAAAAGCTAAGCATGACTCAAAACATGGCTACAGAACGTTTCTTCTCTGCTGAAACATACTCATGTAGACCACCTGAACATTATCCCAAAATTATACTTTAGTAGTCACCCTGCATAATGTTTGTATATGGCTGTAACGGTCTTTTCATGAACACAACAATAACAATAACAATAACAATAACTTTATTAAGCTCATGTTTCGTACAATGACATCCAGTGTAAGTCATGGCTTTAAGGTTGCAGGAGCCTAATTGGTAAAAAAATTGGACTGTCAGAGTCGATAGTAGCAGAGTATAAAATTTGGACAAATTGTGTAGAAATGATCGTAGAACATGAAACAACATCGCGCAAAAGTAGTGAAATTCAGTCATGAATTTGTTAAAATATTTTTGTTGCAGGCAGTGTTTTCCAGTGGGAACAGCGGATTTCATTTATGCGGGCCTGTGATCTGCAAAAGAAGACCACATTTTAACCCCTTTTTATCTAATTTAAAATGGTGAAAAAATCCAAATGAAGGACCCCCATTGTAAACAGTATATAATTTGACCACAGTGATGGCACCAAACCTGCAGACTAGCCTTGGCTTTCTCGGAACGTTCCTGTGGTTCGAGGAGAAAACTTTATTAAATGGCTCAAAGAGGCCTTTACAACTTGGCGCCTGCAACCTTTACAATAGACCTGACGTCACACGCAAAGGTAGCGTCACAGCTGTCGTGCCATCTCGCCGGCTCCACTAAATAGTACTACGTCTATCTGAGTGTTTTAGTATCTGCATCCAAAACAGGTGTGCATTCTTGGTGCACAAACTGTGCCCGTAAAAGATTGCATTTCACCTAGATGTTGTGACTTGACAAAGCATTCATCACTCATCTAAATATGACCTGCTATCATTCCTCTTGATCACCATACAATTTGCCTTAATTTTACTGTACAGCAGACATATTGTTACATCAAGTCACGGCTTTCGCTAGTCTTCATTTTGTAAAATTACCACCAGAAGGGTATCAGCCATTTCGCCAAAGGGTAGGTGAATAAGGAGCAATACAGCATGCTTTTAGGAGACTCTCATAAGAAATGGCGAGAAAAGGCTAGAAAAAGTCAATGTTGTTCCGAACTTACTGCATTAAACTAAGCCTGTACTTGGATTTTCTACTACAAATCTGAGATTTTCGTTTTGAAAAAAAAATTGAGCAAGAAACATTGAATTAGGGTATCTAACATCAAAAATTTTGTCAGAGGTATAGGTGGGTAAACCGTCTGTGCCTGCTGACAGGAAGGCATACTCATATCATGAGCTACTCTCGGATGGCTACTGAAAAAGATGGGTGAGCAAACAGGAAATGAGCCGATTGCAAACAAGTCGTTTCCTCGAGCAAGTGGTCGAGTATTCAAGATCTCAGAAAAAAAAAAAAAAATCTCAAAACGGAGGAGTGACACAGGTAAGGAACTGGGCTAGTGTCATCAATGTGTAGGTTTGATGATAAGGTCTTAATAGGATTTTTAACTTCATGCGCACCATCATAGCATGACTGAAATCCTCAACATCACTATGTATCATCGCGCCCCCCTTTGAAGTACACATTTGTCACGCCGCTGTTACTGCATTAGCCCAAGGTAGCTATTATTGAGCTCATAAAAAAAAAAAAAGATTAAACTTTGATCTAGTCGTTAGACAAGTCGGAATGAATTTCCTTCTTAACCGGAAACAGTACCTCACTGGGAGATATGACGAAAGAGGAGGAATTTCTTTTTTCGTTTGCCTGCTTTCTTTTTAAGAAGGAAGATGAAACGACCACTTCTCTGACGAACATGACAGACAAAGGAAGAAAGTGGAAGACAGCTGCGGTTGCAGCTTTTCACGATTCATTTGAGTAGAATCTACCTGAAGCCAAGTTCGCCAGATTTTTGTCCCCCTAAGGCTGAGCCACATCGCATCGCGAACAAAATAGAGCCCTCCCGCTCTCTCTTCCCCCNCTCACCAAAAAACCCAAAAAAAACAACAACAAAAAACACCAAACCATTGCCGGAAAGGGCCTATTGGGGTCATGCCTTGACATAAAACAAGAAATTAACAACGAACTATCTATATTTTGGATATTTCCGGGTATTATAATTATTGTATACCTTTCTCAATACATTAGAGCATCTTAATAAGAAAAGTTGATTAAATGGAAACAGACTGTTTTCTGAATTATGTTCACAAGACAATAATTGTGGCAGAAGCCCGATCACTGGAAATACCAGTTTGAGAGAAGTCTAAGTACTTTTGTAAATGAACTTAGTCATTTTTAACCTTAAGTCTGTTTGAGCCAAAAGAAGAGCGAAATAGCCATCTGCTTTTTGGCTCCTAAAGAGCCAAGTCTGGCAACNTATATATATATATATATATATATATATATATATATATATATATATATATATATATATATATGAGTTTACCACCTTTACAATAGTTCAGTGTCAATGTACCTGTATCTTATTACGAGTTACGACGGTCATGGAGCTGATATGAACATTTCAGCTGGTAATCAGTGACTATTTGATTATACAGACCCTTCATCCCTGCTGCGTATGTCTTATCAAATGGATAATCTATCAACTCTGGCCAGTAAAGAAAATAAAAAACCTCCCATTTTCAAGTCCCCACCAGCGGGGTTCGGCAAATTCACCAATAAAGTCAGTTCAGATAAAGTTCAGTTCACTGGAGGAAAAAAAATCCCTAAGATCGGGTTTAGCTCAGTTCCATGAAAACCGAGTATTCTTAAATCTGATCAGTTCTTTCTGATTTTTAAAAAAAAAAGCTGACATTCGCGTCTTTGATTTCGAGGCAGATTTGAACTGAACTGAAATTTAGGTAGAAAATTAGAGTTCAGATCACGCACCCAAAATAGCTACAGTTCAAATCCAGAGCAGTTCGCTCAAAATAGCTGTCAAGCTCAGATCAAGTTCATGTGAACTGAATTTGAGTTCTCGAATTGCTTTCATATGATTTCAGTCATCTCAGTTCTGCCCAATCCTGCCCACCAGCAGAGTTCACTTTGCAGAAATAACTCACTAGGAAACAGGATGTGGCAAAATTATTATTTCCATGATTCTAATGGGAACTCATTGACAGCTGCGAGGTCAATGCAATATGACAGCCTACGGATCTGAGCCGTCAGGTCACGTAAATGTACAGTTGGCTTTTGTCCTGAATTATTATGCCTGACAGTTTAAGTAAAAGAAAAAAAAAAGGTTGTCTTTTATGAAAAACTAATATTTCCTAATGAACTTGCCATATTGCAATGTTGAGGGAGATTTCAAAGTGGGGTTAAGTTTATAAGAAGCTGCCTGGCAGTAAATGGGTTTAAAAAGAGTCGTTTCCTGCATCTTATTTCGGACACTTCCGAAGCCGTCCTCATACCCCTTCTCCTCTCGACCCCGAAAAACATCGCAAGACATCTTGCTGGTTTCCATAATATACACATTCCCCACATAAACTTCATACAATGGTTTGTGACCTTTATTTTCGTGGAGCAGTGTAGCTAAATAGTTACGGCGTCGGACTCAAGATTTAATGGTCGATTCCCAAAGTCCAAACTATTGTCGTGTTGTAAATGCCTTGAAAACGCATTTTATTCATATTATCTCACTTCACCCGTCTGTAAAATGGATACCTGACTATAGGCAGTGGAAGATATTGTCAGAATGCTAGTGGTCAGCACCTGTAAATAGCAGCGCCACCGTATGCTCCCCAGGAAGTGGAGGAAGTTCTAAAATGATCAGGCCTGCTGGGGTAATAATAGTATGAAGTCGGGCGAGCAGGTATTAGCCTGGATACGAGACTTATAAACCATAAAAGGAATATTATTATTATTATCATTATTATTATTTAACCGGTTTGCACATACTGTTTTTCGCATAATGACATTGGAGGCACATGGTGATTAAAGACTCTTTAACACCGAGTATTTGAGGTATATGCCAAAACATTTAGATATTAGTTGTTTAGGAAGGGAACTGCCTCCTTGCGCTCGGTGTGAACCCATACATGCTACTCCCTCTAACAAGGACCTTGCAAAGAAATCTACTTTGTATATTTCCACTGGCCATGTAATTAGTATTTTAATATATTTTGGCCATTGTTCGGCCATGTTTCTCTCTCTCAGTTACCCTCGTCAAATCGGAACAGTGAGCAGCAAAACTCAAACTGTTGATATACTTGTTTCTCCTTAACTGCACACGGTCGGTGTGCATTGATGAAAGGGAAATTGAATATAGGACTATTACTGAGCCCGTTGGGAAATTGATTTACAATGCCATACAGCGTTACGCATCTCATTCATAGGTAAGTGTAGTTTGGCAGATGAACAACAGATGTGAGTGGTTGACACATTATAATTACATTCAAACACATTTACATAGGTTCACTGGTCTTGTTTACTTACTAACATGTGAATGTGATATTATCATAATATATCTACTTTAACGCTTGTATTATTTTCAGTCCAGCCTCCTCCTCCATTTTTTTCACTCCATCCCCCCTTATTCCCCACCTCCCTCCCCCCTCTCGCGTCTATATGGGAAATGGAAAGGGGAGGGGGGAAAGGGAGCTACGTATATGGAGCATGAAATACAGTACTTTCGAGATTAAGCACTTTCAATATTAAGCACTTTCGATATTGAGCATTTTAGATATTAAGCACTTTCGATATTAAGTACTTTCGACGTCAGTTTAACAATTTTGCATCCGGTACTACGATCCTGTTCCGATGATATAAAAATGTTTTTATCTTCTCCATGTTAGCGCCAGTGGAGGCTCGCAAAAACCAAGAACAATATTCCTCCTCCTCCTCCTCCTCCTCCTCCTCCTCCTCCTACTACTACTACTACTACTACTACTGATATGGCACTCAACCGCTTTGTTAGCATGAAGAAACACAACTGCAGAGTATGCTCGCCTGAGAATTGAGAAAGTCCTAGAGTGATCTGGCCTGTCGGGTTAATAAAAATATGAGCTTGCAGCAGCCTGGTTATGAAACTTATGCACAGCATTATCATCATCACTATTATTTTCAAAATGATAGAGACCCCCACACTGTGAAATTGAAAAATTTAATAAAAAATTCCAAATTTATGACAAGTGTCCTTTTTCAAAGAACAACTAATAATCACTATTATTATTATTACTACTGTATTAGTTTTGTTCTCATAATTGCTTTAAAATTTTTGATCTCGTTCATGCATCCTGTTAGTGTCACCAGATACCTACGGCATGCGGTTCTGAACAAAATTATACTAACATTTGCATATTGCCTCATATATGGAATGCGACCCCATGTATCGAAATGTAAAATAGTTATCAGGCCAGCCAAAGAGTCGGATTACAGTGGCTGTTTGATATCTGTGTCGTTACCAAAATTAAAAAAAAGCATACTGTATTGGGACTTTTAAATTCAGTTTGCTAGGGAAAGTGAATCAAAAAGAGAAGCAAAATTTGTATCAAATTATTGAAATCTGTTGATATTTCAAACTGCAACAGACTTTTGGTCGTAGTTTAAAACGCTGTATATAAAACTGATTTAAATTCAGATATGGACTTACAATTTTGCTACTAGAATCTATCCTGGAAAAGGCCACATCATGCAGGAAAAGCAATAAAAAAGAAAATAATCATCAAAGTAAACTTTGGATCTTATTACTTAACATAATCTGAGTTAACATTAAATTTGTTTAACTACTTTCCAAATGGAATAAGACACAACATTACCCACCCTTTTCCAAACTCTAAGGTTAAATTTAGCCAAACTTTGCAGACAGTTTTGATGTCAATTTTTTTTGTTTGGTCAAAATTCTTATATTTTCCAAATGATACAGAAAACTTCATCCTCATGAAAAAAGATTTCTCATTTTTTTGTGTTCTGTATGTAAACTTTGCTCGAAATCCAATTTTGCCGCAAACGACGAGAGTATGAAAGCAGAAACTGTTGTTTTAGTCCTGGCCCTATATGGTATGATTAATTGTGTCAGGCGCATTGATTTCGTGTGTAAGTTAGAACAAACTTAAGAGGAAACGGGATTGTATGGAATGTTTTTCATTGACATGAAATAATTAAAGGGGTAGAGGTAGATATTTGTTTCACAGTCAAATAAAGCCAGAATACTTTTCCAAAACCCTTTTTTCCCCCAAAAATCTTTTTTTCCCAAAAAACTTGAAACGATGTACAGATTCCTTCCGCTTGACCATTTCTGATGAAACACCGTTGTAATGTAGGGATTTTTTTTTTCTTTTCGCAACCATTACTGGTGCTGCGTGACTTTATAAAGCCAGAAAAGCTAGTAGACGATTGGTGTGGATACATGTGCAAACTGTCTGGACCAGTCGTCTGCTAACCTTTCTCACTTTTTGACGTCACATAGCACCGCAGGATGAAAATCTTGACATTCCAGCGGTGTTTTCTCGGCAACTGTCAGGCGAAAGGAAAACTTACGAGACTTAAAAATAGTATAACAAAAATATTGTGGACTTATTAGACAGTGAAGCAAATATCTATCCCTGTCTCTTTAAAATTTGAGCTGGCACATGAATTCAGTTACAGACCCTCGCCTCACAGATTAGAGGTTAGCTTAGTGTATAAGGACTAATAGTGGTATTGGCCGTTGCTACATTTCGGATAGATAAGGATCACTAGAGCTTCCCGGGACTTTTAATGAAGGACTATGCAAATGCTGTTCTGTAATCAAAGGAACATTATGCATTCTCAGGTTTCTGCTAATGACTGAGTTAAATCAAACACTGAGGAACAAACCAGACTTACTGTCTAGAGCGCTAGTTCATATTAATACATGCAGAGGAGCAGAGTTGCTGACAACACAGTTTATGTGAACTTAGTTCTGAACTAGATTGCTTTGTTTGTTTTTGCTTTCAAACGGAGCTAAAAGAGTTTACTTGTTTTTTGTTCGATAACGAACGCTAAAGAAGTTCGTAATTTTGTCCCGAACTGAACTGAACGGACTGGAGTGAGAAAAGTCCTTTTACAGATCTCTTTAGTGTCTCTATGCGAAATAACATTTTCAAGCCATCTGTCTAATGAAGTCAGCTCCCACTCATTAATCTCCAAGATCGATCAGAGCAGGGTTTGATTGCTTTATTGGGTGTTAGAGGGTAGAGAGAGGGTTACCGTCTATGCACAATCAAATCGTGTAAATTTGTAACCAGTCATTATTTTGTTCAGTTTCTGTATCTAGTAATCTATTTTGCAAAATGCATACATATCCATACACTAGAACCTCGATATAAAGTATGCCCTTGGTGCATTAAAAAAGTGTACTTATTATTGAGGTTTACTTAATCTCGAAGTCCACCTGAATAATGACATAATGGAATAATAATGAATCCGTATTTGTAAAAACCATTCTCAATAATACTCATTAAATGAGTACTTAATAACGAGTTTTACTGTAATTTGTCATACAGTGTCCTCCATCACCATATTTATGAGCGATTTCATGTATTCTATTGCTGTCATCCATCAGAACCAGTCTGTTTCTGAGCTTTAAAATAAGGCTTAAAGAGAAAAGAAATGCAAAGAATAACAGACTCTAAGGGTCTCTGGCTTTTGCTTGATCTCTGTACTTTTGGAAGTCAGTTATAACTTCTTTAGTACCTGAGCTAAATTTTACCCCGGCACATTGTATTACAATTATTGCAAAAACAGCTGTTACCTCCGGATAAATGAACTTATATATATATTATATATATATATACTGTATATATATATATATATATATATATATATATATATATAG
>JAWQUT010000010.1:1776070-1798516 GCA_033807755.1 Ellobium chinense | reverse complement strand
CTTAACCTTACCCTTAACCCTAGCCCTGATGCCTTCTGGATTACCACGTTCCAGATGTATGCGTGCATCAGGAAGTGCAAGTTTATATTCAGTGAACGCTCACTGACTCCCATAGTGTTAATGCAAATTACGAAATTAAAGTACACTGCAGTATTGTGTACCATCTGTTACCGGCTCTTATTTATTTGTGGTAACAAGCTGCCAATCTGGGCGTGACGATCAGAAATGAGCTGTTGATTGTCCCAGGCTGCTCTTAGCAACACACGGAGGGTCAATATATACATAATATGATAAAAGTAATAACAATAATAATAATTATTATAACAATAAATATATATTAATAATGCGGTTTATAGGTCTCGTATCCAGGCTGATGCCCGATGACGCGACTTCGTAATATATTACCCCAACAAGCCAGGTTAGTCTAGGACTTTCTCAACTTTCTGGCGAGTATACAGTGATGCTGCCTCAGTATACAGGCGCTGATCAGTAGCATTCTAACAATATCTTTCACCCATTTTACAGACGGGTGGACTGATGAAAAATGTGAATGAAATGCGTTCCCAGGGCACTTACAACACCACCATGGTCGGGAATCGAACCTAGGACCTTTAGATCTTGAGCACAATGCAGCAACCATTTGGTTCAGTCGGACTTCACGACCTCGAGCCATATTTACTTGCAAAATCCTTAACGTCCTTGTTGGTGGACAGCCCCCCATTAAGAAAAAACAATAAGTCTAGAGAAACACAAAATTACCTACAAGCAACACCTTTAATCCCTTCGCTACATATGACCTACAAGTACATGTGTGTCATGCTCCCTTTGATCTACACACCGCTTGGATGTATATGTACGTCTCGGAAATAGCATTCCCGTGTTATATCTGGCACCCCTAAAGTCTTACTTTATATGTGACTAGCTGAGGTCCCGGCTCTGCTGGGAAAAGAGACGGGTATGGGGACGCCCAGGGATGACCAAATTTACACACCTAACATTTTTCTTACTGTGTGTATGTGTGTCTCTCCATCCCTTCCTCTTGCCCGGGCATAATACGACTGCCGTTCCCGTCGGTAAATATTTCCTCGTACACACGTTTTGATGACGTCATCCGATAGCGAAATTTTGTTTCGTTTCTGAACCGGAATTGCTCATAGCCGTAGATGGACTGGACGTTTTTGTAAAATTTTTTTTTTTCGTAATTTGGCGATTCCAAATAGCAAAAATCGAAGGCCGTCATGATGACCGGTGTATCTTGTTGTACCTTCAAACCAAATTTGAAGTCTGTATCCGTGGTAGGTTGTCCGGAAAAGTGACACATGTTTCCAAGTTGCCAAATATATAATAATAGATTGACTATTCCTACATAGTCTACCTTGTATGTCTGGTCTGCCGCAGCACTTGAACATAACTACCAATTCTCTGGTACTTACTACAGTCATTAGTATTAGTTTCAGTGCAGTTGGTCTGCATGTGAGCCACTCAATGGCCGAGGAACTGACAGCAATTTTGTGACGCGTCATTTTAAACAAATTTAACCCAGCATTTTCTCATATAATAAAAAGTGCCCAGTGCTTATGAACGTTTGTCTGTCTGTCGCTCTGTCTGTCTGTCTGCCTGCCTGCCTGCCTGTCTATCTGTCTGTCTGCCTGTCTCTCTGTCTGTCTGTCTGTCTGTCTGTCTGTCTGCCTGTCTCTCTGTCTGTCTGTCTGTCTGTCTGTCTGTCTGTCTGTATGTATGTATGTATGTATGTATGTATGTATGTATGTATGTATGTATGTATGTATGTATGTCTACTTCTCTGTCTGTCTGTCTGTCTGTCTGTCCGTCTATCTGTCCCATACCCCGATATAGTGTCCCTCAGCCCCTCCATGAAGATAAAGTTACTCAAACTGCACATACCTGGTGACAGTAGGGTAGCTGTAATAATCTTCCATCTGGACATAGACCACTGTGCCCAAGAATACGGCCATCAGGCCAACCACAATAATCCAGAAGATGCTGCAAGATAATGGTTATTATTTTACTTTCATCACGTCCTTCTCTTTCCTCGGCTTGATTCCTCTTTGTCTCTTTCTTTCTTTCTATTCCATTGACACATACATCTCCCTAAAAATATTAGCATGGCAGATCCATACACAGATATAAGCTGGTGGCACTACAGTTTTGTGCAGTTACTGTTTAAATTTTTTTTTTTTGTGCACTGCTAAAGCGTTTCATATCTGAGTTATTTTCGTTGATGGTATCTGCACAACTTGACAGATTTTTCAGACCTTTCTCATCCACCCTCATTATATAAATTATATGTTTAAACTAGAGGGTCTATTAATTTTTCAAAAATTCAATCTAAAAGCTCATAAATCTTTACATATAAAAATCAATTTCCATCGCTCACTTGTATTCATAAAAATCTCTATCTCTAGGGTGAATTGGTTCGTTGTAATATATGTAAACATCTGGGACAGAAATCTTTAGGGACCTTTTTTAAAGTTTGATATTGCATGTTGTATTAGCCGAGAACAGCGTATGTAGCTTTTCATATGTCATGTGAATGTGCCTCATGAAATTATTTCCGGTGCGTAAACCCAAATGTTGGAAAGGAGATGCAAAACCGCGTGGTGAGCATCTTTCATTTACCCACTCTGTTTTTGTATAATATGTAATGTGCTTTCAGCATACAACACCCTGCGTTGCACTAGTGTTCCTGAGTACGCATGTTTCTTTAAAAGATGGGACCAAACGACTTATACAGCAAGAGAAAACGAGCAGCAAATTCTCTGTAGGTACAGAGCGTTACGGATAAAACAGAATGATCACTAGGAAGCTAATTTCATTCTTTCTCTATCTGCCCCAAAATATAAGGAACCAGTGGGTCTTATGTCTTGTTCGCCTTGCGTTAGGTAGGCTACTTATTTTGTAGTATATAGGAAGAGGTAGGGAAGTATTTTCAGACATTGGCTAGAGTACAGGCAGGTCATTGAGACAGGGCTCTGCTTGCTCTAGATGGTCATTCGTTTCACTTTCCAGTAGCCTGATGCTGATCATGCATGTGCATACAGAAACTGGAAACTGTTTTTTTCTTTTCCTCCACCAAGATCTGTTAACCTCTGGTATTTTTATTGCAATCCAGAGACAAAAATAATATAGAATTTACCTTAGTGTACCTGTGGCTGTATGCACAATCCTCACCTTAGTTAACGCGTAACCAAGGGAAACTTCTAAAACAATAGTTATGTTCACTCTAGTTAACGCAGTACGTTAACAAACGATTATGCATTCGGCCAATGGGCTCCAGTCACGCTACATTACGGGAGTATGTTTTAGTGCACTCACAACTGGCACACCAATTACAAGTGGGCATTATTCCTGTAGGATGAGTATTTGAATTAAAACCTTACTCACCCTCCCCAATGAAAAAACAAAAAACGAGATATGCTGATCGAGTTAATTGGTACTCACGCAAATCTGAGTTTCGCATTCGCCAGATTGCTTTAAAAAATGCAAGGCTTTCGAAGTTTTCGTTGCCCTGTGAGTAAACATTGCTGTTGATATTAAGGGTAATGGTGTTAAAACTGACGTTAGATGTAACGTAATAATTTGGGCGGGGTTGACAGACCAAGATAAATAATTCAAACTCGTGCTTCGGGTGACAGTTAATGCAAAAAATACCGAATGAACACCGGCCGGAGATATGTAATAGAGGTGGGCATGTCTGAACACGAAATCCATGTTCGCCGAATCCTTGCGCCAAGATTCGCTGTCGATGAATTTGATGTTCGAGATTCTTATCCCGCCCAAATTCCGGATTCGACGTTCGCGTTCGAATTCATTCGAATCGAGGTCACAGTATCATTGGTAATTCTCGTGATCTTGATTCGAAGTTGGAGATCCAATTTCGGATTTGTGCCCGAAGAATCTGCAGATTCGACAAATTGGTGTCGCGAATTTAGAACTATTGCCTTTCCCGAGTCTCAGTCTGTAATCAATTTATAAATTAGACTGGATTGATGTAATGATTCACTCTTGTTCTCTGGAGCTTTCCGAGGATTGTTACTGTGTCGTTCCCATGATTTATTCAAGACTGTGCTAGACTGCATTTTGGGCAAATAATTCAATCCCATTAAAACCATTTACTTGTGCTTTGGGATTGGCCCCAGAGAACACATTAGTTTCTGGGCGAACTAGTTTGTAATTGCACGTTTAAATTAATGAAAGACTGCACCCTTTCAGAATGTGGAGGCAGAAAATAAGCACGATGCAAATGATTGAACGAACACATGGACGACTGACTGACTGACTGACTGACTGACTGACTGACTGACTGACTGACTGACTGACAGAAGGAATGAATGAATGAGTGAATGAATGAATGAATGAATGAATGAATGAATGAATGAATGAATGAAGGCTTACTGTCGACCTCTATACAGTTCTGAACCAACTATGGTGGGAATTCCGTGCATTGTCGAATTCTTGGCATAGTACACCAGTAAGTCCTACAGAAAGAAAGTAGACAAAATTTTAACAGGCTCAGAAACCACGTCTCTAGAAATTAAGACAATTGATGGGCACATTCAATTCAATTTCAATTCAATTCAGTTCAATTTTATTTCCAATGTAGCACCAGTTACAAAACAGTCAAAGGCACAGAAATCACAAGTCCAGGGACTAAGATAATTGATAGTCACATTTGTGACTGAAGAGACGTTGCTCAAAATGTACTGTAAAACGGAGAATGCCAAATGAGTACGTACTGTAACGTCATTGTGACAATAAATAATACATATTGCATATAACTATATTATCTAGTAATGGTACAAAAAATCTGAGCGTTTGGAGTCTGATTAGGTGACGGAAATAAATTTCGTCTTGCTGCCATGTTATCAGGTTTGTGCAAAAAAAAAAATAGCTTACATTTGTCAAAATGTAATCAGAGTAAAAACAGCTCATTCTCTGTTTTGAGCTTAAGATGAGCTGTAATGTTATAAGGTCAACCCATGCATATGTCCCCAAAAGTTCCCATGAAACTAAACCCAGTGGCAAACTTGTTCATTCTCCTGCAGTGGGAAAACAAACCCTCTATGATATTCTCTGGACATGACAGATATTGTCTATGTTGACGTAAAACGTCATAGCACGTACGAATTAAAATTTGGACAGGGACGGGAATTTAATACAATGATTTTAGTAAAGGTAGCTTAAAAGGGTTTGATTCGTTACAACAGTGTTCTGTACTTAAAGGTTGGCGTTTGAATTGCAAGTCCGATACTGACATCAAATACAGACCTAAATTTCTGAACAAATTAATATTAAATTTTGTATTTTTTATCCAGTTTATGGAAAACATATTAAGTAACATTATACATTAATATGAACAAATAGGACATTGGTCCGTGGAATGACGTCACTGTGGGTTAAGTATAAAAGTTTAAATACTTTTTTTGATTACTATTTGAACATGTCTCATTTATCACCAGTGTCTTTCAGCCTGAATATGTGGCCATTCTAGGAACTGCAGTCTTCATCAGAAAGCGGACATGTTTCTCTCTCTCTCACTCTCTCTCTATTTTTTTTCTCATTCTCTCTCTCTTTCTCTCTCTCTCTCTCTCTCTCTCNACACACACACACACACACACAAGCACACTCACACAAGCACACACACACACACACACACACACAGAGACACACACACACACACACTCATTCAAACACACATACACATTCTCTCCCTCTCTCTCTCTTTCCACAAAATTCTTTTGTTCTGCTTGTCTTTGCAGCCAAACACTGACTGACTGACCGACTCATTGCTCACTCGCTCACTCACTCCCTCACTCATTCACTGAATGACTGACTGACTGACTGACTGACTCATTCACTCACTCACTGATTCACTGACTCATTCACTGACTCAATCACTGACTCACTCACAGACTCACTCACAGACTCACTCACAGACTCACCGACTGGCTGACTGACGGACTGACTGACTGACTGACTGACTGACTGACTGATTGACTCACTCACTCACTCACTCACTCACTCACTCACTCACTCACTCACTCACTCACTCACTCACTCACTCATTCACAAAGACCTTTACTCCTTCGTTCATTTCTGAATAGCCGTATACTTGTCTGTACTTAGAAAACCATTAAAAAATTTTTTAAAAAAGAATGAAAGCAAAATTCATGCAAGATATCGAAATCAACACACAGAAGTACACAGAGATGAATTCTACAGTCATGCATGAAGATTACTTAGATTCCAAAAACTTCCATTGTGGTGTAGATAAGGAGCCACTGGGAAATTGGAAGGAGAGGTCTGTGCCCCTTGTACACCATAGTAACCACTGGATATTATCTGCCTCAAACTCACTATATTTCCATTGGCGTATCATTACGATATGCTATGAGTGTCCCCTTCCACAGTCACTCCCCCTCCTTTACTTGCCTCGCCCATCAATCATTATATATCCCCTTATTGACGTAAAAGGTAAAGTCGTTACGTTCCTAAATTTTGCAAAGGATCTAATTTACAGACTACAAACTTTTACGTCCAATTGGCGACATGTGTTACGCTAATGCATACTCGACTTGATTTGAACATTTGATAAATCCATTATTGTAATATGGATAGATTTTTTTATATTTTAATCTCACGGTACACTGTACAATTTAAGCAAAATAAAATCCGGTAGATAATCCCAATCTGAAACTTAAAAAAAAAATTACTTTCGTGTTAAACTGCCCCAAAATATTGACGTACTAATCAAGTTTCTGCAATATGGCGATAGTACATAGTCAGTTGAAGGTAGACATTGGCGATGAATGTAAAAGCGATACCCTATTAAAATGGAAGCTTGTCTTTGCAGATAAAATATGTAAGATGGTAAAGCAAAACAAGAAGGAAAATGGACTTTAAATAATACGGAAATAGTCTATGCATGAATTTTAACACAAAAGAAGAGGAGACATAAAATGACTCACAGAATAACTACAGGAAAAGAGACTTGCTCTCACTGTGGTATCTGTCATCATCATCATCATCATCATCGTCATCATCATCATTTAAAACTGAGAAAAATTAAAAGCTTATCCTTAATTCAGGTAATTTATTAAAAATCTAGCAAAGAATTAAGATCAAAAATGACATCCAAACGTTTCGGCTCTAAGGCCTTTATCAATAGAAAATCGTCATCATCATCATCATCATCATTATTTGCAAATTATTTATCCTCATCATTATTTCCAAATTATTTATTCGCACTGGAAGTAAATAAGTAAAGACAAAAACTATAACAATTTAACAAATTTGATACAAAAATATTCGGACTGGCGTCCTTCTTTAGAT
The DNA here is from genome assembly GCA_033807755.1 of Ellobium chinense. Lineage (NCBI taxonomy): Eukaryota > Metazoa > Mollusca > Gastropoda > Ellobiida > Ellobiidae > Ellobium > Ellobium chinense. The sequence goes on along the minus strand of JAWQUT010000010.1, from coordinate 1,791,166 downwards.
GCAGAAAATCAATGAACTAAGAATGAAATAGCATCATCATCATCATCATCGTCATCTTTTAAGAATATTGAAAAATTAAGAACTTTAAAACAGACGTAAAAGGATAGATTTTCACAGATAAATAAAGTAAATTTTTTGGCGCAAATTTTCAATCTAAAATGATCTTCTCCAGGCATAAAAATTCCCCATCATCATCATCATCATTATCAGAAACATTATCATCACTATCATTGTCATAATCCATCATCATAAAACTCATATCCTCCATATGGCGCCAACCCTTTTCCAGTATAGTTTATGAGTATACCATGATCCCATCATATTTGTTACGACAGGCAAAGCTACAGCTGTCTCATCACAGTCAGTACTGGATTGACCTATAGGCGATATGAAGTACAATTCAAGCCTTCACAATCAGCAAGGACCTCATACAAGTTCGTGAAAAAAAAAATATCTTGGCTTTTAAACCTTGTAGCGCTAGGACCGGATTTAATCATTCTTAACTGTTACGTTCGGGTCATGCAGATGACAGTTTCAGTTGTACTCTGTGCCCAGCCGAGAGAAGCTAAAGCCGGTCTAGCCCGGCTGGTATCAAAACATTCAGGCGTCACCAGGCCCAGCGAGACAATAACATGGCGCGATTCAGTCTGCGCAATTGGGCACTATCGCCGTGATGGAGGCGTAGCATTTCGAGAGTTAAAATAACACTAGTTTTTAAGATGTAATTAGAAGCAATTCAATTCTTTCAGCCAGTGAGACTGGTATGTCGACCAAAATAAAAAATTCCGTGTTAATAGTATGAATCGTATAATGGCCAACCGTCTAGCCTCGTGTATACATCTAACTGAACTGAGTCACAAAATAATATGTGACGTTTTAAAAGTTAAGATTTTTTTGTGCAACGTTTAAGCAAAGGGCCTCCGAGCCTTGTATAGCTAAGGATTTCAACATGTCTAAATCCAACACTAACCACTGTCCTCATAATCTAAAACAGACTGGAACCACCACCATCACCACAACCACCACCACCACCACTACCAACAAAAACAACAACATCACCACCACCATTGCAACCGCTACTGCATGGACATTTTGAATAAAGTCATTCAGGGAAGCTTTTATACTATAGAGTATGGGAAGAGACCAAATGAAGTGTGAAAGTGATCAGCAGCACACTAAAACATCTTTTAAGGACTTACACTTACACACCTTTGCTCACACACACACACACACACACAGACACACACACAGACACACACACACACAAAGACACACACACACACACACAGTGTCACACACACAGTCACACAGCACAGACACACTGACACACACACAGTCACGCACACGCAGTGTCACACACACACACACACACACACACACACACACACACACACACACACACACACGCCTACACACATGCACACACACACATACACACTCACACCGTTAGATGCAGTATTCATAGCTAAATGCAGCATACACTAAAAGAATTTTCTTGATGGCTTGTGTGAGTTTTGCGTGGTTGAGTTTACAAAACGACCATTAAATGATGAAAATGCATGGAGATAAACGCACCGTTCAACACGATGGTATGCAATTTTGTATAGAAACTCTATATGACCACTAGTTAGAAGTTGCACACCATATAATCTGCGATATAATCTCTGGGGAAAGGTGGTGTACTCCCTTAACAACAACCTGGTGTATGCATATCATTGAAATTGCATAAAAATATACAAAAGAAACAATATGTGAAAGGACAACATCACCATCACCCTTGTCAGGGTTGGGCAAGTTCATCAAAAAAAGTCAGTTCAGATCAAGTTCAGTTTACTAAAGACAGGAATCCCCGAGACCAAGTTTAGCTCAGTTACAAGAAAATTCAGTAGTTCTCAGATCAGATCAATTCCTTTTGATTTCATTGGCATTCGCGTCCGATATTTGAGGCAGATGTGAACTGAACTGAAATTTAGGTCCAATATGGCTACAATTCAAATTCACATCAGTTCGTCCAAAATACCTATTAAGCTCAGTTCAAGTTCAAGTGAACTGAACTTAAGTTCACGAACTGTGTTCATATGATCTGAGTTCTGCCCAACCTTGAGCTTTGTTCTTAGAACACGTCCTTCTCCACGTAAAAGTGGGTGGCCAATAAAAATGTCTGCTTAACTCCAAAGTGTAATAATTTCGTCACTCAAGTCTTATGCAACAGCAATTTGACACACATTAAAAGATCAGTGTTATGTGCCAATTCCGTAAATTGCAAAATCTGTAGAAGATATGGTTATGTCACAGTTAAAATATTAAGTAGTCTACTGAGAGCATGCCCGGTGCAGGACACACTGACCCCGGACAAGTCACTGTTTAAATTGCGGTTTTTTAAATCTCTGACGAACGTGTAGTACTCAGTCATTGAACGTTGCAGCAACTAATTATTATATATCTATGTGTTAATCTGTTTCAAACTGTATTCTAATTATAAAGTTCGAATAAAGTAGTTAAGTAAGTTGTGTGTTTGTGTGTGTGTTTGTGTGTGTATGTGTGTGTGTGTGTGTGTGTGTGTGTGTGTGTGTGTGTGTGTTTGGCCACCAGTGTACTGAACGCCATTAAAATGTATCCAACAACTAGACAGGCTTTAATTACAATGTTGGTGGTGCTAGAGGTGGTGGTAGTCGTGGTGATGATAATGATGATGATGATGGTGCTGATAATGTTGATGATGATGCTGATAATGCAATGGTTGAAAGAGGAGAGATGATATACTGACGCCTTTTATACGCGAGTGATAACCATGAAAGTATTGATTACTTTCTAGTAGAATTCAGAATACAAACAGACAACACACCCTTCCTATGACGAAACGACTCATGTGCAACATTTGTGAAGATGAGATATCTTTAATATTATTTTCTGAACATGTTTTTTTTTCTATCTTGAATGATATGGAGTCTCTTGGATCAAAATTTCTCAGCGTCATCGATGGTAAATAACAGCAGGATAATTTAACAACTTTCTTAGAGTGCGTAACGGCCAAAAGATGAAGGTAAAAGAAAAAAAAATGGCCGCATTTAATTGAGTCGTTTTCTCCACAGGATGGCAAAACGATACGGTCAACATCAAGATAGTAAAAAAAAATGGCAGAACAAAATGTAGTGAAAAAAATCTAGACACACCGAAGACATATCACTGCTACGAGTCAAATATTGACATACAATAGTAAATTTATGAAGAATATTAATTTATTATTATTATTATTATTTTACGATTCTATTATCTTTGCCACTTCATTCTTATGCCGTTTATTTTCTGCACAGAGGAAGGACGATCGTCCAAGAATTTATATTAAATTGGTTAAAATTTTATCGGTTTCTTCATATTCATATCCAGTGTGGATTAATGTTTTGTAAACTGTAAAGAGGTTATGATAAGATTTCATCATCAGATTCAGATCTATTTTTAGGTATGAGGCTAGTATTATTATTAGCCTCTGACAGCAACTGTTTCAAATTACAGCAGCCAATAAGATTTCGCGATAAGTTTTGTTTTGAGCGTGATTGTCTCATGAAAGTTGTGTTCCTCAGTAAACCGGAGATGTGATATTGTCAATCAAAAGAATTTAATATTTCAAATTTTAATGTCGTCAGTCAAAGTTCTTGATAAATATCACTTTGAATTTGGTTGCTTCACAAAAGTTGTATTCTAACATACTGGATTATATGTGCAATGGAGAAGAATTATGTTCACCTTTCGAGATATCATAGAAAGGAACTGACCAGCTCATTGTAGTTTAAAAATGTATAATATGCCTGGGCTGCATTGGATTTAGTTTAGAGCAACCATGCATTTTGTATCTCAACATGGACCCACTTGACCCATTTAACCATTGATGACACCTCATAGAAATCAGTTTTCCGGGACAATTCAGCTTACAGCCGTAAAATTCCAAGCATTACCTTGACAATGTAACTTACTGGATAGTACCTTTGGGGAAGAAAGACTGAAATAGTAATAATGTGTTATTAAAATTTGGTATTGAAGAAAAACTTTTTTTTATCAAGACGTGGTGATTTGTTTTGTTTCTCTTAAAAAACAAAATTCAAATCCGATTAAAGTGGGTTGGCACATGTTTTTAGAACTGATGAAAACTATGAGGTTTAGTTCAAAGTCTACACAAATTCTTAATGTTGAACTCTTGAATAAACAATGTATCTGTCTGCTTGAGGAAAATATCTGTCTACGGGACTCTTTAGTTTTCTGTTGGTTGTTTTTTTTTTGAGGAATTAAGGAGATCAGTCAACATTCTCAATATATATATGTTTTGTGAGAGCTATTAAAAATGAAGAACTAAGGAACACAGAACAATATATAGAAAAGGAAACAAAATGCTACTGAAGAAGAAAATCTCTCACTACTGAAATTGCATCAAGAATTTGCTCGTATATCACGTTATTAGTGAAGAGAAGAAACCAAAAAATAAAAAAAGATAAAACAGGCAAACAAGAGAAATGATAACACAACGTGAAGTCTGATAATTTTCATTCATGCTTTCAGATAATTAGATATAACCGTAGAAGATGAAAAAAGTACATTGAGTTTATTATAAAAAAAAGTGTCAATTTATTTCACAGGTATGTACAGTGCTCTGATACAGTTTGAAGTAAGTTTCCAAGCTTACCCATTTGGTCGTAAGTGTTTCATCCTGAAAATGATTTGTGATATCTTAGCGAATAACGGAAAATTTGGTTCTCCAGGAAAATAAAATAGTTTCATAACTTTCATTATGCATAGGACACAACTCTTTTAATGTAAGTTAAAAAAAATCAAAGCAGGAACTTCGCATGTTCAAGGAATTCTCCAATGAGAAAATGAGCTCTAGATATATTATTGTTATGTTATTTAAGGGGTCTTCTTTTATTATTCTCTTCTTGACATTACTATCTGTCGCATTTTTGACCAACATCTGAGACAACAGTGCACACACCATTTAACATTATGGTTCCATAATAATTTCATTTGATTCTTATATAATGAGACATAATGACGTAACCAAACACCCATTCATTTATGAAAATAGTATGTGCCTTGCTCGCCAATGCAGGATTTTGCATAATTCTAATTCTATACTTCACATCCACAGGAATAAAGATTGGGAATGTCATGGACTTCATAGATCTAGCGAGGCTGTAGCAGAAACAGTCTGATTTTTGCGTGTTGGAATAGACATAGAACTCTGGGGAAGTTGTCATGCTAGGCCTCATATTCAGAGGTTACCAATCGAGTATTGAAGGTAATAAAAATAAAATCTGGGGCTTACTACCAGTACCAGCGTAATGGGTTCAAACATCTGTGGCTAAAAACGGCATTTTTTTTGAGATAGCATCGAGAGAGCGATTGATCTGAGCTTGCACAAAAGTTTCCAAATAAAGATCACAAGTTAACAGACATGCGACCAACCCCACAGAGATAAAAGCCCTACCGCCAAAGCATTAAAAAAAATTGAGCAAACCCAAATGCCAAATGTCTCACTAAAAAGCCGTCTTCGGCCGTAATCAACCAGTCTGGCAATTCTGTTCAACTTTTTTGAATACTACGTATACAAACTACTCTATGGAGTGCCAGGACTCATCCATTCTAAGTTAATCCCTCTCCGCCTCCCTCATACCAACATTTTGGTTATAGTAGTTTTAGTATTTGTTTTCTTCTGGCCCACTTACAGTTGCTTTTAAACCGTACGAGGCTTAGATCAGATTACGGTGAGTAAAACACACCACACAAGATGCCCTCTGTCTCTAGCGAAGTATGTTTTTCTACAGAGGCTCTCAATATCTCCCCGCGGACACATTTTCTCTGAAAGAAAAGCACTTTTAATCCAATGGTGCCTAACCTGCTCATGACACTGGGCAGTCAGATTCTCACAGTAAACAAAGACAACGTTCTCAGGGGTTGATAAATAATTAAACACCATAAAAAGCTCCATTCTAACGGAAACATGAAAGTGATTCATATTTTTTTTCTGAGAGAGAGAGAGATAGAGATAGAGAGAGAGAGAGAGAGAGAGAGAGAGAGAGAGAGAGAGAGAGAGAGTAGTTGCAAAGTATTCCGATAATAAACACAAAGTAAAACACATTATTTGCAGAAAATTAAATCTACCGTTAATTAAACATTCTCTTGCTCCATATTCAAAGAAAAAAAACCAAACAAATCAGTGCATCCCTGATGACAGTCATAATTCCCAATAGGCCTATTGTATAATAGCATACAAGAATATTCGCAAACCTTATGCATGTATGGAACAGCGTCTATAATATGACTCGGCAAGCAAACAAAAATGCAAAGTAAAATATCAAAACAATAAGCCATGAAACAATATATTATGTCCTTAAAAAGAGTCAAGATATTATTCGCCCCATCCACCCATCTTTTCCCCGATCAAAGCACATTTTATCTACAAACAAAGAACACACAAGTATTGCAATACCTGTCTACTATTGCATCGCCAGCAGGATGCCACGTCAGCTTTTCTAAAAAGCTGTAACTTAAGATGGCTTTGTTGATTTCAAACAGGGCTTTATTTATTCTTTAAATGAAAACAGAGAGAAGGTGCTATTAACGTCAAAAACTTTTCAGAAATTTGCGTTATTGAAAATCCTGAATTATGCCTTTTGCCGGAATTGCCTTTTAGCCAAGAGATTGGAATAGTTATCCAGTTGGCATGTGAAATGATATATATATACCTTGTCTATAAGTTCCGGAGAGAATGCTGGCTTCGCTTTTTTTTTTTTTCGTCTGATACAGACTAAGTGCGTCAAGGAGAAAGTGATTAATCCCGTATATGTTTTTAACTTCCGGCAAGCATGCAGGAGTCACTTCCTGCTCAAAGCACTTGTGCATATTGCAAATATTTCACCCATTAAGCACTGTTGTAGAGGACAAAAGAAAGTAATGGAGATGCACTTGGTCTTCTGCAAATATATTACCCATTTACCACCGCTTTTAAGAAACAAAAACATAACAGATGACTTGTTAACAGGACAACCAGTGAAGCAACGATCAAATTACCTGGACAGGCTTATCGTCATCATCGTCGTCATCATCAGTTATTTTCTTAGCCTTAACTGGTTTCGTGACGACGGGGCTCGTGTTAGGAGTGGAATCCCCGCCACTCCCGTTGGTGACGCTGTCCGAGGTTAGCCCCTGCCGTTCGCTCAGGGTGCTCATGGGATAGTCGTCAGTGGAGCGGATCTGTGTCCTCGGCATTATGACGCCGTGCTCAGAATGTGATGACGTCCGTGTGTGGTAACGTAGTATGCTGCGAAGAGTGACAAAGTGTTTAGAGTAGAATGACATTATGTAGTGCTTCGTGTATAGTAAAGTGGGAATGATAGAGCGATCAGAAAATGATGATATTATTAAGTGTTTTATATGTAGTAAAGTGGTATTACTGTGGTATCCCGTGAATAGTGACGTAGTGCTCAGAATATGATGACGTTAATTTGTGCCTCGTGTGTAGTAAAGTGGGTATCCTGCGAAAAATGATAGCTCAGAATATTATAACGTTATTTAGTGCCTTATATGTAGTAAAGTAGTATTACTGTGGTATCCTGTGAATAGTGACATAGTGCTCAGAATATGATGATGTCAATTTGTGCCTTATGTAGTATCCTGTGAACAGTGACTTAGTGCTCAGAATTTGATGACGTTAATTTGGGCTTTGTGTGCGGCAAAGTGCTATCCTGCGAATAGTGACATAGCGGTCAAATTAATATAAGTGGACATTGTGTCCTTTGAGCAGTAACGTAAACAGCGTGGCGGAATGCCCTAGATTTTTGGAGAAAAAAAAAAGGTTTTATTTTATTTACCTCGTAATGGAATTATTTTACAATACTGTTCACCGGTAAACAACTCATTCATAACACACATTAACAAAGGTTACACAATGTTACACACAAAATCCATAGCAAAGTCATTGCTAGTAGTCGGGGTGCAAATGGTTCCGGTCGACTCCAACTTTAAAATCAGGTACTCATTTACACCTGAGTGGAGTGAGGAATATGACTTAAGTTTCTTTCCCAAGGACATATAAAAATAAACCGTCCGAGTTGAAAACTGTACCCACAAACCTCAGTCATGACCGTTTTCAGAATACGAGCAGATTCGTTAGCCGAAAGTTCACACTGCCATTTTCTCTTTCCTTTCTGTTACTCTATTTTCTTTTCTTTTCTGTTTTGCTTTTTTTTCATGTTAAAAATAGCCCACTTAGAGACAGTAATACGTTTTTCACTTTGCTATGAATCATTCAATATCTTTGCACGATCGTTGGCTTCACCCATGGCTCCGTTCTATTTCCTCCTTTTTTTTATTTTTATTTTAGAGACTTTACTATGCACATGTATTAAACTTAATCCTGAACGTGATTTAAATTCATAAAACACCATGGAGGTAGGGGATAATCACGGAATAGGACCGATCCTGTGGCTAAACCAATGACTAAATGAACTGCCTTAATGCAAGAGCGGTCCTGTTCCAGGAGATAGCCGGAGGTAACTGTTCTGAGGAACAAAACCAATCAAAAGTGAATATTTAAAACTGCAGCAGGTTTCTCAAGAAGTTCTATTATCATTTTGATTGTGTTCCTAATCAACAGGCATTGTGAGAGGTGTATTAGCCAATAATGGAGCAGCGTGGTCTAATGGTTACGGCGTTGGACTCAAGATCTAAAGGTCGTGAGTTCGATTCCCGACCACGGCCATGTTGTAAGTGCCTTGGGAAAGCATTTCATTCACATTTTCCTCAGTCCACCCGTCTGTAAAATGGGTACCTGGCTATAGGCAGTGGAAGATATTGTCAGAATGCTAGTGATCAGCGCCTATAAATGGCAGCGGCACTGTATGCTCCCCAGGGAGCCGAGAAAGTCCTAGAGTGATCAGGCCTGCTGGGGTAATGATAGTGTGAAGTCGCGTGAGCGGGCATTAGCCTGGATACGAGACTTATAAACCGCATTATTATTATTATTATTATTAATAAAGGCCAGTCTTCTCAGATTGCAACAGACATTAAGATCAGATTTCACTGTAATTAATAGTTGCATTTGATTGCGTCGCAGAGGCTGAGTTTTATGGCTATAGATCCAGACTAGACTAATTTAAGTTGGCGCAGAATGACTGTAACTATTTCCTTTAAAGTTCCATTGGTGGTGACGAATCAGCATAATACATTTCGGTATACTGTATATATCAATTGCATATCATTTACTGTAGACTAATTTCCCATTCTATGAGCAGGACTGAGCAAGATATTTGTAAGAGCACATCATACGCTCTGGGACTGAAATATATCAAAATCAGTTTTGTATTTTTTTGCAACCAAACAAAAAGACAATTATAAAGAAGTGCTCAGCATGAGTACCCATTAAAATATGCCAAAAAATGAAAGCCTTGAAAGTGCACGGGTACTCGGTGTAATATGGAAATCTAATATTTATATTAAAAGCATTATGTCGATCAAACTTTATTTAAATTAGATCTAGGTTACTCAAGAATGAAATTTATTTAAATTGAAATTTCGTTGTTGGATAATTTTCATAAAAAGGGCAGATGTTTCGGCCGATGAGAAAATTTTAAAAGAATGATCGATTTATTTCGGGCTCTTATTCAAGCAGATTGCAATTAGTTGTTGCAAAATCGTTACCTAAATGCAATACGGTGGTAAACGACAAAATCCAAATACTACATGACAAGCAAACACTATTTCATTTTCGTAAATTTGCACTTAGCAAAGAGATTCTTTGGAGGTAAGCACTAAATGAGATCCATTACCATCGTAAGAATAATATTGGTGCAGCAGAGCTGAAAGCACATTTAGAAGTGTCAAACATACAAACTTAACTGCTGCATTACTATGGGATCTCTTACCATCGTAAGAATTACATCAACTCTAAATGTTGAACACTATTAAAGGTGTATTTAGCACCGATGCCCTTATGTNCACACACACACACATTTACACACACACACACACACACACACACACACACACACACACACACACACACACACACACACATTTTTAGCATTAGCGTCATCTGTGCTACCAACTCGCTAGTATTGTAATCTATACACTAACGTAAGCTAAGCGAACTATAAGATCCAGTCACAATCTCAATTCTGAGAAAACGTAAAAAAAAGTTGCCATTAAGCGAACGATGGATCTTCAATCTGGATTACTATTTAGCATAACAGAATGTACTTACCCTCAATCTGGTCAGAAACTTGTTGGTCCAGGTGGGGAAATTCTCCTTTCTAACTTCAGAAGAAAACTTAACGAACGCCCGAGAGACTAGACATCGCCAAATAAACGTTATCCAGCACTTCGCTTAATAGACTATTCCTGTCAACACCACTTGAGCCACTGTCACTTTAAAATCTGAAAAGATACAGATAACAAACACTCTTAATAGGAGAACGAGGCAACATAAGATCTTCAAAGGAGGATACCCTCAATTAGCCGGTCGTTAAAGTCATAAGCAGATTGCCCATCTCAGAGATAAGCAATTTGCAAAGTGGGCTGTTGTTTTGCTTGGAACGACTCAACACATCCATCAGATGTCACAGGCAAAGTAAGTCTCAAAGCTAATGGTTAAAACAAATATAAATAGGACCAAAGCTTGAGACTGGCATTGCTTTTTTGCATTGTTTGAGTTTTTTCCCTGTCCTGAAACAAACTCAATAAAATAAGAACATGCAAATTGTGATGAAATATTTGATGATAATGATAAACCAATATTAATAATAATCATAATCATAATCATAATTTTGAAAAATTGGTTCCTTGATGTAGGTTGGGTTCACTGGTACGGTCAAAAACATATTTCCTTCTGTCTTTCTTATGTCATTGTAACTACTTGGTCTCAGGTTTGAGAATGCCATATGGCACATTAAAAAGTAAGCTGTTTAAAATTATTTCATGCATTTTCCACTTTGATACTCTCGTCATCCTTAAAAAGCTCCCACACAGTTTCAGATTAATCAATTTACGGTCTTTTGAAAAAGTGGCTTCGTTTATGGTTTATTACCGTCAAGCACCGTGTGGGCGTGCATAATAAAACTTGTTAAAATTTGTTATTAAACTTGGGACATATAAAAGAGTGATCACGGTGGTCTTAGACCGGTCGTCGCGTTTACTATGTTAATCATTAGGAAAATGTACCGTGTCCCTAAAAACCTGGTCGTCTCGGCAGATGGCCACGATATTAAGTAGACTCAGACCAGGTTCTACCAAACTCGAAGACGATACTGCAGACCGGTCTTCTGACATCCAGACTTATGAGATTTTAGATCGACTGAGGATTTATACTGTTTTACCCATTTGAACCTTCGCCTCTTCTGCATGTTCCGGAAGCTCTTCACCGCCATTTTGATTTTGACTTGCCCATTGAGGATTTTTGTTATTTTGGAGGGAGAAGGTCAAATAAATAATGGGGAGGTTTGATTCTGATGTTGACAGTCTACAAAGAAACACCTTTTCTGCCTGTGGTGTCTGTTTCTTTTCTGTGTGATTCACTGAAAACAACAAGAATGACATGATCATGTCTGCATCAGTATACTAGAGGGTGGTACCAAAAAGTTTGCTCAGTTCAAAGCCCAGTAACTTCAAGGGTTAAAAGCAAACTGAAATCAAAGTTCAAAAACAATAGCAGACTGATATAATCTGCAGTGCTTGTAAGTTTCATTGACCCGATTGCATTTCCTGTATCACAAAAATATTTTTTTGTTGTTTTAAATGTCGAAAATGGCCTCTCTGGGACTTGTGTATTTGATCACGCCGGAAACCATGAAATGGTATACATGTATTTGAAATTTGCAGCAGTTAGTGCGCTAAGTATCGGTTCCACAAACTTTAATTCTTTGAAGTTATCAAACACTGAAAACTTGTTGTTGTTATTATTGTTGTTGTTGTTGTTGTTGTTGTTGATGATTTTGAACCTGAGTCACCCAGTTACTTTAAGAGTAAGAGAGAAAAAGAGAGGGAGCGAGAAAGAGAGCGGAGAGGGAGAAAGAGCAGGAAGTAGAACGAAAGAATGAAAAAGAGAGAGAGAGAAGAGAGAGAGAGAAGAGAGAGAGAGAGAGAGAGAGAGAGAGAGAGAGAGAGATAGAATAGTAACTGTCCAAATTACCAAGATGACTTTGTGCCCATTCGTCTACTCTTATAAATCACCAATAAACTGCATTACTTTTACTGAGAACCATAGATATACCTAATGAAATACCAATGCCTAATTCTAGACTTCACATCTGATTTTTAAAACCATTCTCTTCAGCTCAGTAGTTATCTACAGCATGACAACTGAGATTATAATTTAGAAGACATTAAAGTGACAGCGGTTATTATTTGCTTCACATCCTTAAAAGTCCACAAAATATTTCCATTGAATTTAAACCGCGTACATATTTCCTCCCGCCTGACCGGTTTTGAGAAAACACCGTTGGAATGTGCTTCGTGACGTCAAAAATCAAGATAGGCTAACAAACGATTTGTCCAGACGGTCTCCGCATGCGCCTGCACCAATCATTTGCTAGCATAATTTTCTTACTGCGTCACGCAGCACAAGTAATCGTGGCCTACACAGGGTGAAAATCCCGACTTTTCAGCCCTATTTTCTCGGAAATAGTCAGGCGTAAAAAACATATAAGTGGATAAAATATACTATGGATTTTTTCGAGGCTGTAAAGGAAATATCTACCCCTGTCCCTTCAAGCAAACACATCTCCGGAATGTAATTAGAGACTGAGCTGGGTGCGGCTAAACATATCTGTAAGAGAAACATGTCTGTAGGGGCCATGCTAAGATCATGTTCCTTTTGAATGATAAACTATCTGCCTTCACGAGAAAAACCTGGGTTCGTCAGAATCTTAATTTTACAGGAGACGCAACAAATTCTCGCGTCTCGCCTCTTTTTATCAGTGTAATAACGGTCCATGCCTTAGGTTATCTCAGATATTCCAAACTTACGAAGCAATAATGCAGATGAAAGTGTGAAGGACATTAAAACTCAGCACAAGGGCGTTAAAAGGTGAAGTTGACTGATATGGCGCACACGGTCTTTTTTCCTGTGATATTTCACATATGCTGCCATGCAACAACAAAACACCGTATAATGGTCATTTCGTCACACTCATTTTACAATCGCCTAGTGTAAGTCTTTTTTTTTTGGTGTTGTTGTCGTTGTCGTTGTTGTTGTTGTTGTTGTTGTTGTTGTTTCAGATGATGGTTGTTTACATTACTTTGATCTTCCATTAATCTACTCGGTCATGTTAAAAGAAATGTAGAAATTTGACTTGTTTATGTCCCGTTTCACAAGCTAAAACGCATTTGCTTCACTGCTTGGCTTTGGCCTTTGAGCAGAGGATGAGAGCCCTCGGTCTGTCAAAACCTCAAAAAAAAAAGGCAAATGTGGATTGAACGTGACAATTATGTGATTATACGGTATTTTGTCGTTGTACGACAATACACACCGACGTGAAAAAGTATAAGTAATCACGAAAGTAATAGCGTACAAATCTGGATCCACCACAAGTAGAATTACGAAAACTCGCATTAATAACGCTGACTATGGTCGGAAATATGGCAATATACTGATCTCAGTCGATGGCGATTCATTTTTATCACTGGAAATAACGTAAAAGCGGTCTATATCATTCGGTAAATCTGCTTCACTGTTTGATACGAGTGAGCACTGATATTGCTCTAAGGCTCAACTTTATAGCAACAGCTAATTCGATAGTTATTAATTTCAAACTTTTAAAGACAAGTCGTATATGTTATTACCGTCTCTAAACAAAGGCCAATTCAGTTCTACTCTGGTTCTTTTTAATGGTACATAAAAATAATAACAACTGATTTTGATAACACCAAAATCCATGTAAACAGTCCTCGTATAAGACGCTTAAATCTTTAAACTTTGCATGGCGAATCATTCAAAAGTTACTGAAATACAGTCTTTTCCTTATTCTCTTTTCTCTGCTAAAATACTGATAAACGCTCTCACACCTACGGCGAAATCGGGTTCGCCGGACTGTAGACGTATACGAATCCATGCACGTGCAGTTCGTATTTAATAATGAGGTAAATTTACTTTACTTAATAGCTGAGGTACTTACTATCGAGATTTCACAGCATAAACTTCCAACATTGCAGGAAAGAAAGAAAGCAATACTAGCCAGTAAATATATATTATGTATAAAACAAGAAAGTACACCTTACTAGGAACGTAGCTTGCTGTTACATCCATTCATGCTATTATGTTACTTCGCTGAAACACACACGTTCTCATATATTCGAGTCCGATGCACAGGCCCCACTACTGCCTCTTAAACAGCAAGCCTAGCGTGGTGAGTGCCTCCACTCACGCGCACTCGCTCTGGTGTTCAGTAATCCAAGTCAGGGCGATGTAAAATTTGTATTTCGGGTTCGGTGATACAATCAAAAAGTGCTTGGCGACAGGTTCTGGGTTTGTGATGTCAATCACCCGCTCAGCCTCACACACGCAAACACGTGCACGAACGAGCTCACGTACACGAACAAGCAAGCATCGTGACAAACAATATAAAGCCTACCGCTGGGAAGATAGTAACAAATGTATGTTAATATATGCCTGTACTTCAGGACAGTTTGAAGCTTTAAAAAGAAAAAAAAAAAAACAACAGAGGCCGATTAGGCATGAGCTGGATGGTTCCTGGTCCAGTATCCTGCTCTTTATTGGAACCTCGCGCTGGAGGACGAGAAAAGTGTTTATGGAAAAAAAAAGGTGGTGGATGAAGAGAGAAAAAAAGAGAGAGAGAGAGAGAGAGAGAAAGAGAGAGAGAGAGAGAGACAGACAGACAGACAGACAGACAGACAGACAGACAGACAGACAGACAGAGGAGGGGTGGGACAATTGTTAAGTTTTAGGTCTTATACTATTGCTATGGCTGATTTAGCCATAAACCCAAATATATCCGTCTTACTATACCGTGGAAGTCTTCTTTTTGGGGTACCCATAATTATGGGCACAAGTCAAACTGATTTACACTCCCACCTCCTCACCCCGCCTCCCACCCC
>JAWQUT010000010.1:1765266-1775738 GCA_033807755.1 Ellobium chinense | reverse complement strand
AAAGAAACAACCAGTGTAAGAGTTCTCTGGTATCAAAGTTTCATATAAAAACGTTTTTTGTATAGAGTGGCACCTCACATCCCGACTATCTTTTCTGTGTTTGTGAGATGTTCAAGAACGAAAGTAAAATTCCATTCGGACAATACCTGAACACCCGACCTGTGGGAGTATGCGAAATGCGATACTCCTTGCCTTAGTGAACGCACTGCGGTAACCCCTGGCTACTCCTAAACATAGCTGTGTACATTAATGTTTATGCTGTACGTTAAACAACATTTAGAATATATATAAGGCCATTTAACATTGCAACAAGCATGAGGCTCTTTCGAACAAATGAGGCTGGAAGTTATGAGGTCTTACCGTCATGAGGAAATAGATTAAGAGAATTAGTTGAGAAAATGAGATTCGCATAAGCATGGGGAAAGTGCGGAAGATAAACTAAGAAGTCAGTTGTCTCGAAACAATAATGGCTGCTTCTAAGTCTTTTTATTAGAGGATGGCATATCTGATGAAAGCCAAACTAAAAAGTCAGCTATCTCGAAAGAATATGGTTGCACTCAAACTTTTTTTTTTTGTTTTGAATTAAAGGGTGGCAGGTATGATGAAAGAAATACTAAGAAGTCAGTTAACTCCTAAATTCATAGCTGCACTTAAACCTTTTTATCAGAGGGTAGCAGATCTGATGAAAGGTAAACTAAAAAGTCAGCTATCTCGAACAATCATGACTCCAAGTGAATCCTTGTAGTAAAGGGTTGTATATCCGATACATGGTAAATTAAAAAATCAGCTATCTCGAACATTCATGACTCCAATTTAATCCCTTTTATTAAAGGGTTGTATATCCGATAAAAGGTAAATTAAAAAGTCAGCTATCTGGAAAAAATCATGACTCCAAGTGAATCCTTTTGTTTAAAGGGTTGTATATCCGATACAAGGTAAGCTAAAAAGTCAGCTATCTCGAAACACCCAGGGCTGTACTTGAGTATTTTTATTAAAGGGTGGCATATCTAATAAAGACGAAACATTAACTTGGCTCAACGATATTTACCTCCACTTAAGAAGATATCGTTTCATCCAATTTCACCTGCTGCAGACCCTGTTGAACCAGGATTAAAAAAAAAATCACGCAGTAGATCGTTGTGAACAGTTTATAGTTTGCCCACGCTTTTATGTTTCAGCTCAATGGCCTGTGAGATTACAAACGCTCTCAGGTTAATAAGCAACATGTTTTTGAGATTAAAGTTAAATTTTTGTTTTTTTGTGGTGCCAGTTTTTTAATGGATACAACAAATGTTTTTAATTCCTTTGCCAGTGAGGGCAAAAATATATATTATACTCAGTTTGAAGTTTAAGACTCAGTATGGTTGTCAAATTTTGTGCAGTAGGGATATTTTGGAGATTTATCCTAGGAAAAACTGTTAGTATGACTTAACGAAGTGGAATTACAGGATTTCAGTCTATCGCGGTTTCTAGTCTGTGAAGTGCTTTGAGTTGAACGATCTATTGTTGGTCAATTGACTGATTGAAAAGTTGATTGGTAGTTTGTTTGATTTATTGAGTAACGGTTTGACTGAATGTTTCACTGTTTGATTGGTTGATCGGTAGATTGGCTTATGTATCGATTGGAAATGTAAAATTAATCAATTTGCCATGTATCTGGTATAATAAAGTTATGACTTACTTTGTGGTGTGTCTAATTTATCAAATTATTGTCTGAATGTTATTTTCATAAGATTTATCGACAATGTTGTATACTCTTTATTGTTATCATTGTCGTCAGTTTAAATTCCGTTACTAGTGTCTGGTATTATTTTTTGTATTTTAATGTATAACTGGTTATTAAAAAAAAAACTATCCTGTCCTGTTTCTGAAGTAAAGTTCAGTACAGAAACTCCAGACCCCCTCTGGACCAAAGCAAATGAGCAAAAGAGAAAGATGTTTCATTTACATGTATTCATGCTCATTCCGAATGTGCCTAATTCTGATTATTTGCTTGATTTGTTTTGATGCTTTGAAATGTTCTACTACTCTGATCTTCCATTCAAACTTCTAACCATTAATAAAGAAATAAAGTTTTGTTTTGATGTTGCATTTCCAATTTTCAAATCGAACCCATATCTACCTCACTGTTATATAATGGGCAACGAGTTTAGAGTGTTAGATTTCTGAAAACCCCAGCAAATGGCTCAGGCAAATGTGAAATTAGCATGCCGATATTTGGTTTGAAGTATGAGGTTTTACTAGACCTACTAGCTTTGTTGATGATCTGTTCTATAAATGGGTCTTCCTAATTGCAATGCTTTTGTTTCACCCGTTCTCATTCCATCTAAATCTATTCAAAATTTTTCTTCTCCTCTTCTTTCTCCTTCCTCTCATCGCAATTCCTAGTCCTAGACCAATCTAAGAGCGACGATGTTGTCAGTACACAATAATTGCCAGGGACATACATTCAACCCTCTTTCCTAAGAGCCAGTTTTTCCTTGTTTTTTTTTCGAGGCAATGCCGCAAAATAACAAACCTGGGAACCCCCGGTCAAGCCGAAAGTCCCCCTCGGATCAAACGTCCTCGCCAATTTAATTTTCAATGAGTCTTTACATTTTTAGAATTACCTGGGAACCGTATGAGCTGTTATATGTTTATTTAGAAAGAAATACCGTCCTTCATCCCATAATTCCTCTCGTAAAGTTTCAAGACAAAGCGGTCAGTAGTTTTCGAGCCTGTAAGTAACAAAGGGGTTTTGTTGTAGATTTAAAAAAACAGTTAACTTTAAGAGATAGGGGTATTTCTTCAAAGTCTAAAAATTCCACAGATTTTAAAAAAAAAACAACTTTAAAAGGCGTATAGTTTCCTTTCCCTGACCATTTCTGAGAAAAGAAACAAACCCTTGAATATCAGGATCTTCATCCCCCATACAACGCATTACTCATGCCGTATGACATCATACATCGAGAAAAGCTAGCAGACAGTTGGTGCAGACGCAGGCGCAAACCGTGTGGACCAATCGTCTGCTGCCCGATCTCGATATTTGACGTCATGCAAGGCGAGTACAGGTGGGGCGCGCAGGGTGAAATCCCGACATTTCAAGGATGTTTTCTCGAAACTCTCGGGCAAAAAAAAAAAACCAACAACAATACACCATTTAAAGTTTATGAAAAGTAATGTGGACATTTGATTGTGAGGCAAATTCTTATCCCTGTCCCTTAAATTGTAAAAGTTAAAATTATATCCGATTAGCTTCTCATAAGCCAGAAAAGAAAGGAAATGAAACAAATACAATTAGTGATGATGAAGATAGAGCGCAAGTGAAGCGGATGCAATCACAATGACTGTCGTTGCGGTCGCCGGAACGGGAAATAGTCTTTGAAATGAAAAGTACCGGAAGGACTAACAAGATCAGAATTTGCCCACTCAATGTAGTTTAAACTTCACTTAAAAGTTGAGGTCAAAAGTTGAGATGGGTCTGGGACTGAAGCCACTTTAAAGTGTCTTTGTAACTTTAAGTTTAATATTGTTGAAAAACTTAAGTACGAATCAGTACATTAAAGAATAAACATGAAGACACAAGCCTCTTACAACTGACAAGACATTACAACAGAAGCGGCATGTATAGGAGCTTGCACATTAGATGGAATCTCTTACGATCATAAGAATTGCATTAACTCTACAAGTTGAACATGACTTGGAATGCATTCACCATCAAGGCGCTAATGTAATTCTTACGATAGTATCAGATCACACTGCCAATGAGCAAGGTCTCAGATAAATAAGCGTAAATTCGTGACAGAACGGGTCAAGCTTTACAGGCTTGCAGTCGGAGGAAAAGTGCGTGGCCTGGGGGACGGGGTGAGCTTAATGTCACACAGCTTCTTCATTTTGATGGGTTCAAATATCCGATGGATTTCGCACGGACAGAGAAGAAAGGAAATGAAATAGATGAAATTTTAGTGCAAAGATTAGAGATTGAATGCGATCTAGGCGATAGTTCCGACCATATATCGTCACAACCTCATCAGTCTCATTTCCGTACAAAAGAGACACATAGCATTGACTTGAAACTCGAGCTGAACCCGGAAGTCCGGTAAATTTTGTAGGCAATATTCCATGATTCTACTGCCTAGTGCTCGGTCTAGGATTAGGGGCAGGGTTAGGAGTAGGTTTAAGGAAGAGAAAAGCAACCTTGGCATAGACCCTAGACATTATGATTGTCTAGGAGTTCTCTCATGTGTGCTTCCGCTTTTCTAATCATCCCCCTAACTCTAAACCAAGCACTAAGGGGAAGAGTCCAGGGATATGGTACATGAAGAAAGTAAAAACAGTCAGATGTCCACTGTGCCAGTTTCAGATAGCCTAAGTATGATTAACATTAAGATTTATGTTTATGTATGATTTAAGGTCAAGATCATGGAACTCTCCAAAAGACACATGCTGATGGTTAGGGACCGGGGTTGGATCCCTGAAGTCCGGCAAAATTCCATACCCCCCTCGCCCCCCCGAATTTATGTATTCTGTTTCGTGCAAGGGATAAGCTTGCCGTGTGCAAATGCCACTCTCTATTTTAATTTGCCATGGGACAACTACTCACAGCAAATAGCGTGCATGTATTTTGCAGCGCCATTTCAGAAAAATGAGCAGGGGCATCTTGGAAGACCGCCTTGTCGATATCTCAGAAGGACGAACATGTTGCCTTATTATTGCTTAGTAGCTTTTAAAGAGTTTGCCTTTCAAGATGACCTTGAAGTAGCATTACTGACGACAAATATTTTTTAGTGTTTCTGCGAGATTATCATAGGACAGTTATGTGAAAGTTACTCAGTATAATGCTATGTTATTTCTTCCTACCAATATTTCACAATCTTAAATGTAAAAGGAAAATAATTCTGCCTTTTTCCATTTCATTAAAATATATCATCTTATATTCGCTCGGAAAGCATCGGGGCTATTAGCTGTGCAAAAGGTTCAGGAGGAGGGGAGAGGGGAGGAGAGAGAGAGGGAGGGAGGAAACGTACTCAAAATGATGTGAAAGTAGTATCTACAATCTGCAAGTTACAGATTTCAAATTAACATTATTCCAGTTTTTGATTGTATCTTTATTAAGTCATTTTTTTTTAATGCGGTGACACTTTCAATCAGCAAACTCTTGTACGCTTCATGTCCTTCCATCGACGATGTCAGTATCCTGCAGTTCGAGGGTGCTTCATCGAAAATGTGTTCGTCCTTCCTAAGTGAAATCATCAAAAAAGGTTTTATAACAATAGAATGAACATGTTTGGCCATCCACAGCTCTCGCAAACAAATCCCCTTAATTTTCAGCACAGTGATTTAATTTTCGGTGCCGGGTCGCACCAGATTAGATACTGGACGGTTTTTGAAAACAATGTACATATCGATGGCTTAGTGCACACAAAGTGCATATCTCCATTTTTCGTGGTTTTGAGAAAATGGCAAATGAAACTTTTGTCAACATTTCAGTTGCTGTCAAAATCTTGTTTTTCAATGTTTTGTTTTTTTCAAATGTACATATCGATGGCTCAGTGCAAAAAAATGCATATCTTCACTTTTCATGGTTTTGAGAAAATAAAAATTTTGTCAACATTCCGATTGCTGTCAAAATCTTGCCTTTGAAGTTGTTTTTTTTTCCCCAGTGTTTGCTATATTAAATAACCTCAAGTGTTCAAAACCAACGCATTACATGCCATTTTGTGTAGATAACTCAGATCTGCCAAAAAGTGGAGATATGCATTTCTGGCACGGAGGTATCCATATATAATATAGTACAATCAACTCCATTTAATCGCCCTCCGCTTAATCGCCACTTCCTCTTAATCGCAACTTTCCCCAGGGAACCGAATATTTCCTATATAAAGGTCACTGGATAATTGCAACACACCTCGGATAATCGCAACTCCTCGGCACCCTGAAACCTCAAAGATCAGCGGTAGAAATATTACAACTGATAAATAAATATTTACACTGACGGCTGTAACTGCGTGGCGGAGGGCAGACCTGTTGACTGAGTGACAGCTGCTACCCCGTGACAAGTGTGATAAGCTCCTCCTATCCACCTCCCCCCTCTCCTTGGCATCGACTATTGCCAATAATGATTCTGCGCTGACCGCGGTAGGACCCACTTCACTCCGCCATCCCCTCAACCTTCTTCCCCCCNCCCAAACCATTCCGTCACCAAGAGGCGCAGAATGCAAACACCGTATTGCGCTGAACCCCTGACCTGTTTGGTGGATTTCGGCTAGATCAAAGAACTTGTAATATGGATAGACGGTCGATCTCGATCGCGCCATCCTACTCTTCATTGTCTGTCGGGCTACGAGGTACTGGGAGGCGAAGTAGCCAATGAAACAGGCCTCGGCGATCAAACATTCTTAGGCAACAACACCGTCCCGAGTTTGGTGACTTGAACGATTCAACGCAATGAGGGAACATGTTGCATGTTAGTCGAGAGCTAAGAATGGACCGATTAGATCAACAGCACAGCACAGCACAGCACAGCACAGCACAGCACAGCACAGCACAGCACAGTACAGTACAGTACAGTACAGTACAGTACAGTACAGTACAGTACAGTACAGTACAGTACAGTACAGTACATCCTCTATCTCCTGGCTATTCTTAACACTTTATGGAGATCAACCATTGATGATTAAACAAACATAAAAGAACATGAAGTGATGCAGGTTATCTACATTGGATTTCAGGCACACAACAAAGTACTACAAGCTTGTATAAGAGCTAAAAATACACATTCTGGCTCTCTTCCTCTACTAGCACTCTCCTTTTCTCTCGCTTTCTCTCTCTCTCTCTCTCCCTCTCTCCCTCTCTCTCTCTCTCTCTCTTTCTCTCGCTCCTCCTCCCTCAATCTCTCTCTCTCACTAACGAGTTACCATTAAGCGAGAGACAGGGTAAGAGGTAAATGAAAGCAGCCACTTTAAATTCGATATCGTATCTGCTTTTGTAATATCACGACAGACATAAATTTCAAAGTAACAGCTTTTTAGTCTGCTTGAAGATCTATTTCCATAACCAGCTCGATTATGACTAATGTCAATATAGTTTATGAAATAATCGTCCATTTGCGACTATTCTTTCTGTTACGACAACGCAGCACAAACCATCGCATCTGTCTTTTTTTTAACTAGCCAAGATACAGCAATATCTGGCGTTAAAGTCACCTAGAATTGGGACAAGGTGACTAATAAAAAGCTTACGTTGCTACGTTGTTACACAGCACGGAGTTTATGCCTAGTTGCTTAATTGCAATTATCGTTTAATCACAACATTTCTAAGATGACCAAACACAGATTCTTCTACACGCATTTTAAAGAATCTGGATAATTAAAATTCCTTTTGATCGCAACGTTTTTCCCAAGGGACTGTAATTAAGCGGATTCCAACGTATGATGCCAAGTACTGTATTATGATTGCCAAGGACATTATCTTCCCTATGAATAGTATAAACTTTCAGCTGTGTCTCACGGTCAGGCTTCTGTACAGAACAATATAATCTGACCTGTATGTTACAGTATTTGCCATGTTCTAACAACACAATTAATTAATCCCAGCTTAGATATAGATCTAGACTAACTGTAATTTTAGACCCTTTAAGATAAGGGCTATCTTGTGTCGATAGTATCTGAGCTAAATAAACTTATTGTTATTGTTCTTTTTGTTATTGTTATTGTTGCTATCTTGTGTCGAAAGTACCTGAGCTAAATAAACTTATTGTTATTGTCCTTGTTGTTATTGTTATTGTTGCTATCTTGTGTCGAAAGTACCTGAGTTAAATAAACGTGTTGTTATTGTTATTGTTGCTATCTTGTGTCGAAAGTACCTGAGCTAAATAAACTTATTGCTATTGTTGTTATTGTTATTATTGCTATCTTGTGTCGAACTGTCATAGTATAACGTGATTCCGGCGAAATCAGTGAAGTTTTACTTGAGAACTGACTCTAAGTATTATAAGGTCAAAGATGAAGCCAAGCATGTGGGGTTCATTTTCTTAAAGTAACACTGCGTACATCTGGGTCATCTTGACTGACAGACTTTACGCTTTTGCACAATTTCAGTACCTGCACAGATTCTTCAGCCCTCTTCTATAGTGACGTTAGGGGAAGTCACTGCTCAGTGCTATGTGAATTCTACATTTAACATACGTGTGTACACGCAATCTTCAAGCTTCTCTCCATTTAACATACGTGTACACGCAATCTTCAAGCTGTTCTTCATTTAACATACGTGTACACGCAATCTTCCAGCTTCTCTCCATTTAACACGTGTACACGCAATCTTCAAGCTTCTCTTCATTTAACATACGTGTACACGCAATCTTCAAGCTTTTCTTCATTTAACACGTGTACACGCAATCTTCAAGCTTTTCTTCATTTAACATACGTGTACACACAATCTTCAAGCTTTTCTTCATCTAACATACGTGTACACGCAATCTTCAAGCTTCTCTCCATTTAACACGTGTACACACAATCTTCAAGCTTTTCTTCATCTAACATACGTGTACACGCAATCTTCAAGCTTTTCTTCATTTAACATACGTGTACACGCAATCTAAAAGCTTCTCTCCATTTAACATACGTGTACACACAATCTTCAAGCTTTTCTTCATTTAACATACATGTACACGCAATCTAAAAGCTTCTCTCCATTTAACCTACGTGTACACGCAATCTAAAAGCTTCTCTCCAATTAACAAACGTGTACACGCAATCTATAAGCTTCTCTCGTGATGTCTATGAGAGTTCTGCTGCACAGTGCCATGCAAATTATAACATTTGCTTGTACACACGTTTTTCAACCTTCTCATGTGGGAGAAACAGGGACAATTACAATATAGTGCTATTTAGATTCTAACACCCATATTCAACCATCTTCCACTGTGCGTTTAGAGAGTTCTGCTGTATAGTGTCAGGTATATTCTAAACTGCATGTATTAGTCAACTTTTATTTCTCCACGGTGACTTAAGACACACCTTTATCTATATTCTCCTTTCCTGACCCTATTGAGGCCTGCTGCATAGTTCCAAGTGAATTCTTATATTGTGCTTAGTTATTCTTCTTTTCTTCTTCTTTTCTTCTTCTTCTTCTTCTTCTTCTTCTTCTTCTTGTGCCTCTTCTTCTTCTTCTTTCATCAACATTATCTTCTTCTTCTTCTTCTTCCTCTTCCTCCTTCTCCTCCTTATCATCATCTTTGTAAAAAATGAAAGAAGTTTAAAACACTACTTCAGTCTGACAATTTTAATAGAAAGTTAATAAACTCTAAAGGGCAAAATAGTCTATACGTTCGGCAAGAAGCTTTCCTCAGTAGAAATAAAATGAATGAATGAAATCTTAGTGAACGCAGCCATACAGAGTAGGTGAAAAGTTTATAAAAAGGTGTATAGGCAGTGAATTAGAAATCAGGTTTAGGTTAAAATAGTCGTCATCATCATCAAAATCATCATCTTCTTCTTTCTCTTCTTCTCCTCCATCTCCTCCTTCGTTTTACCAACTGCGGTTCTTCTATGCATGAGGCATGGCCCTCATGAGAGAGAGAGAGAGAGAGAGAGAGAGAGAAAGAGACAGAGAGAGAGAGAGAGAAAAAGGGAGAGAGAGAGAGCAAGGCGGGAGACAGACAGACAGACAGACAGGCGGGCAGGCAGGCAGGCGGGTAGGCAGGCAGGCAGACAGATAGAGACAGGGACAGAGAAACGGGGAGAGAATGACAGAGAGAGAGACACACACACATATACATATGGACACACCACACACACACTAACACACACACACACACACACACACACACACATACACAGAGAGAGAGAGAGAGAGAGAGAGAGAGAGAGAGAGAGAGAGAGAGAGAGAGAGAGAGACGCCTTTGGAAATCCATTTCCCCACAACGAGGTTTTATAAATGCTCCACCAATGACATCCAACACAATTATTTTGCGATAAATTTCTACCATTTTTACGAACTTTATTTCTTCTTCCCCATAACCTTCAAAACGTGACTCCAGATCTACAGCTATACTAGTGTCATCTGACAAAATGGCGTATGTTGCTTTTTCCACCAAAATCACTTTCTTGCATGTTCGTGATCACAATGTCAATACTCACATCCCAACAAAATATTCTGTGAAATTGCGAATGCCTTTTATAAAGTAATAGAAATTAGGCAATGCATTTTTTTTAATGCAAAGCGCTATATCAAACGGAACCACTTTTTTTCAAAAAAGTTTTGGCAAAGATAAGCTCGTTTGTCAGTTACAGCCCTCATGGAAGCCACAACAGCAAAACCTGGTTCTCCCATGAGAGATACACACCTTGTATTTTTTTAAATTTTTTATTCTGTATTTAGAGGGCATTAAATGTGTAAAATCTAGGACACAGTTCACTGATATCTAAATCACGATTACCTTTGATCTTGCTCAGAAATGGAAGCAACTATGAGAATGCCCCCCACCCCCCACC
>JAWQUT010000010.1:1728062-1751421 GCA_033807755.1 Ellobium chinense | reverse complement strand
CCGGCCCCACCTCGCCCTCTATTCTAAGTTTACAAAAGTGTTTGCATCTATCTAAGCCTTTAAAATTAAAATCAAATCCCTCTGTCCTCCTTGTTCACGACAAATTCTCTGATTCTGCATAGTCGTATATTAGATAAAGTTGGCATCTTCATATCTAATATTATACATTCCAGTCTATTTACAAATCAGTTCTGAGAAGGATCAGTTTACAACATCCTGATCCGAATGCAGAGAATTCCAACTGACATCAAGCCTGGTAATATATATTATGCTAACACAAGAAACATGGCCATTATTAGTGCTGGGCCGATTCAGCGATTCAGATATCTAGGAATCAGTCTGATAACGATTACTTTTTTTTTGATGACATCGAGTATCTGAATGGAGTACTTTCACTCAGGAGATTTCATCATCATTATAAACCCCAACATTCGTGAAACCAGCAAAACTGATAGTCAACGAACAACGAAGAAAAAAGCGACTACATCAAATATTAAGTCTACTATATTATTATCATTATCATCATCTGCTATGACCAACATTCATAGCGAACTAGTCCAGGCAGTTTTTATACGTACGTATAAATAATAACATGTTTGAGACAGGTGTTATATTAACATTTACAGTTTAAGCCTTATAACATCTGAACTTGCGACATTCATTATGTTTTGAAAGACACGTAGTCTATTCATCTTCAAGCTCCCAAGACAATATAATATATACAAAAATTACTCGATACTGGCGTGAAGGTAGCCATATTTCTAATACTTCAAATAGTACTCTGCATCTAGTCTTTGGAATCGATACCTGTCTATCAGTAGTGCACATCGCCCCCTCGGGAATCAGACATTCTCCAACATGATAAATTTGGCTCCATGAACTGTTTGAGCTATACAATATGGCAGACATGCCTCGTACATCACCTTAAATAGTACTGTGCATCTAGTCTTTGGAATCGATACCTGCCTATCAGTAGTGCACATCGCCCTCTCGGGAATCAGACATTCTCCTACATGATAAATTTGGCTCCATGAACTGTTTGAGCTTCACAATATGGCAGACATGCCTCGTACGTCAGTCATCGCTCATGAGCAGTACATCTGTCAATGTGTTTGTTGTCAAGGTCAGAGCATTAACCTGTATTAAAGATCATATTATTACCTGTGCTAAAACAAACTTTTTTGTTTTGTTTTGTTTAATGTTTGTTACTTTCGCATATATCTAACTCGCTGTACTAGTTCATCGCCCTTCCGCACTCTCTTTACAGCCGATATAATGAGTAAGGCCGAGGCATCAAACTGCATCTAGGATCACACAGTTATCTATGCTAAACCAAACTTTGTTTTGTTTTGTTTTAGTTAATGGTTGTTTAAATTTCGCATTATATCTAACTCGCTGTACTAGTTCATCGCCCTACCGCACTCTCTTTACAGCCGATATAATGAGCGCGGCCGAGGCATCAAACTGCAACTAGGATCACACAGTTATCTGTGCTAAACCAAACTTTGTTTTGTTTTGCTTTAGTTAATGTTTGTTTAAATTTCGCATTATATCTAACTCGCTGTACTAGTTCATCGCCCTACCGCACTCTCTTTACAGCCGATATAATGCGCGAGGCCGAGGCATCAAACTGCATCTAGGATCACACAGTTATCTGTGCTAAACCAAACTTTGTTTTGGTTTGTTTTAGTTAATGTTTGTTTTACAATCGTATGTCCAGCTCGTTATGCCAGTTCATTACCCAGCCGCACTCTCTTTACAGCCGATATAATGCGCAAGGCCGAGGCATCAAACTGCATCTAGGATCACACAGTTATCTGTGCTAAACCAAACTTTGTTTTGGTTTGTTTTAGTTAATGTTTGTTTTACAATCGTATGTCCAGCTCGTTATGCCAGTTCATTACCCAGCCGCACTCTCTTTACAGCCGATATAATGCGCAAGGCCGAGGCATCAAACTGCATCTAGGATCACACAGTTATCTGTGCTAAACCAAACTTTGTTTTGGTTTGTTTTAGTTAATGTTTGTTTTACAATCGTATGTCCAACTCGTTATGCCAGTTCATTACCCAGCTGCACTCTCTTTACAGCCGATATAATGAGCAAGGCCAAGACATCAAACTGCATCTAAGATCATATAATTACATGTGCTAAACAAAACGTTTCGTTTAACACATTCTTATTTCTACCTCGTTAGGAAGTTCATCACCCTACTGCAATCGTTTTACAGCTGATATAATGAACAAGGCCATGCCATCAAACTGCATCTAAGATCATATAATTATCTGTGCCAAACCGAACTTCAAACTGCATCTAAGATCATATAATTATCTGTGCCAAACCGAACTTTGTTTTGTTTTGTTATAGTTAACGTTTGTTTTACATTTGTATCTCTAGCTTGTTAGAAAGTTCATTACCTTGCTGCACTCTCTTCACAGCCGATATAATGAGTATTTTTAGCTTCCAAATTTTTATGTTGTGCCCTCTGATGAGCGGTTCGGTGATTTTGCTTAAAATCGCTCTAATAAACGTTAGTGGTCTGAATGGGAGGTTACCGATAGACAAACGAATTTCAGTTTCACTTTCATTTTTAAAAAAGCTGTCTGTTTCCATCTATCAATCCTTCCTTCAGTCCATCCATTCATCCATCCATCCATCCATCCATCCATCCATCCATCCATTCTTCCATCCATCCATCCATCCATCCATCCATCCATCCATCTATTCTTCCATCCATCCATCCATCCATCCATCCATCCATCCATCCGTCGATTCATATGCTCGTCCTTCCCTCCCCCCATACGTCCATTCGCTCGTCGGTTCATTCCTCTTTCCATCGACTCCCCCTTCTCCCTTTCCCAGGTTCTTTGTACACTGGTGTGCACAACTTCATTAACAATTAGTCATGATTTAGTATTCTTAGATTAAGACAGTATATGAACTCTCGGACAGGCAAAAATACATGAGGATTGGGCAGGAACTATGAAGAGAGAGAGAAAGAAAGAAAGAGAGAGTAGAGACTAGTTTTACACAAAAATGAGAGAGAGAAAGAGAGAGGACTATGAAAGAGAGGAAACAAGGAATATAGAAAGAAAGGAAACAGGTTTTACACGACGATGAGAGAGAGAGAGAGAGGAAGAGAAAGAGAAAGAAAGAGAGAGAGAGACAGACGACTGTAAAAGGGAGGAATTAATGGAATGAAGAACGAATGGGGACAAGTTTTACACAACGATGAGAGAACGAGAGGGGGAGAGAGAGAGAGAAAGAGAGAGACGACTGTAAAAGGGGGGGGGGATAAAGAAATGGAGAAAGAATGGAGACAAGTTTAACACAAAGATGAGTGAGAGAGAGAGAAAGAAAGCGAAAGAGAGAGAGAAAGAAAGAATGGAGACAAGTTTAACACAAAGATGAGAGATGGAGAGAGAGAGTGAGAAAGAGAAAAAGAGCGAGGACTGTTAACGGGAAGGAAAAGGGAATGGAGAGAGAATGAAGACAAATTTTACACAAAGATGAGAGTGAGAGAGAGAAAGAAAGAGAGAGAGAGAGAGAAAAAAAGAATGAAAGAGAGATGACTGTAAAGGGGAGGAAGAAAGAAAGGGTGGAGACAAATTTCACCCCAAGATGAGAATCATAGACGGTCTTTCCATTTTAGCACCCTTCAGGAGCAAACATGTACAGGGGATAACGCAGATTAGGAGGCCCGTTGCCAAGACATTTTAAGCATGAAACAGGCTTTGACAGGGGTACGTAAACAACCAGTTAAAATATTTCTTCTTTAATGGTATATGATATAATATTGTGTAGGCGATTATTTTGTGGCTGTTGCCATGTCTTTCCTCCCCGCAACCCACAGCCAGGCTGCGATAATCAAAGCCACGGGACCTCTTCTTGAATTGTGTTGTCCTCTAAGGCAGAGTGCCTACCGTCGGCCCTGCCGGCAAGATACATGGTGCGTCAAGAATGTGCAACATGGCTCGTCTGGTCAGTCTAGACTTTATACATCACAATACTGTGCTTGTATGTGTCTGGGGTCATTCTTTGCAATGAAACATGCGTACGCGTTGCGTTATTAACGATGACGTCGAGTGGTCCTTTGGACAGAATACGCCAAACAGGCATAGCTGCAGGGTTGTGCAAGGTCACCAAAAAAGTAGTTCAGGGCAAGTTTAGTTCACAGAGGGGAAAAAGCCCTGAGATCAAGTTTAGCTAAGTTCAGTGACAACTAAGTAGTTTTCAGATCAGATCAGTTGCATTCGGTTCTGTTTTTATTTTCGAGATAAAAGTTAAGTGAACTTAAAGTTAGATAAAATATCAAACCAGATCAAGCACAAAAAATAGTTACAATTCAGATCAAGTTCAGCTGAACTGAATTTGTTTACAAACTACTTTCATATGATCTCAGTTCTGCCCCACCCTGCCTGGTTGTCACTTAGGGGCATAGCAAGGCACTGTGTAACCTAGATATCTATATATTGCCAGATCTATACATTTAGATTTACAAATTCACTAAGATGAGACTCTCCTCCTTAGTTGTAGAGAAGATAACACTCTCTGTTGTTTTATGGCAGGAAATCAGGCACTCACATGTTTGTTGATATCGCATAAATGTCTTATCTCAGAAACAATGAATAACTATTTAGCTCTATCACTTATGACTTAAACAAACTTCAATTTACTACCAGCAAGTCTTGCCTTATCCGTTTTACTAGATCTTTTTTTTTCTCTTATGAGGCATCAATTACATATCCTTATACGTTTAAATGCGGTAAAAGGGCCTTTTTCACATTGACAGTACCCTTTTGGGACATTATGAAAAGACAATGACTAAGTTACAGCAGGTTTACAGAATGAATAGTGTCATCAGATTCAAGTCTCAGCCTTACTTTCCCTGATCCTCGATCCACCCATGCTTAGTTAACCAACAAGATTTAACACGATTTTTTTAAGTGTTTAAGCCCCGTTTTGTAAACATCTGGCTCTGCAGTCGGTCTATAATTACTCAGAATGCAAGGGAGGTAATTTCCTCTTTTCCTATAGATCCATTCATAGCCTAGCGGGTAGAGTCTATTTTTCTTTTTTTTTAACATGACTCTAGTTTCGCAACGCATTCGTTACACTGCCACTTTCCTTTGGCGAGTGCTTGTTTTGTTTAAGCTGGCTATAGTCTAAGTGGGCCAACAGGATCTGTGCTAGGCTTAAGGGCACACGGGCTTTACAGATGTCTTGATTTTCTTAGAACGAAAGTGTATTTCTGTTTTGTTAAGTCGTAGCACTTTCTTGCAGAAGGTAGGGCAGTGCCATTGAGAGAAACAGGTGGTGCCGTTGCCCTATTGTCTCCAAAGACGAGACGCCGCTGGTTCAAGTATTCCTCTTTTCGTGCTAAAAACAATCTTGCACTATGAGGAACATGAGGACATCGGTCTTGATCTATCCACGGACCCCATAAAATTGCACTGAAGGGTCGTCTTGTTGGGAGAAGGGAGTAACTGTGAATGAGGGTTAAATTGTGTACGTTCATTATCTAGTTGTTATGTATATTTCCTCGGTAGATTTTCATTATTATCTGAATTGTCGGCTGTGCGGTTGCCAATGCTACATACTTTGTTGTTTGCCCACGTATCCCAGTATTGGTATCGTCCGCCCATATATCACTGTTGTGGTCTGGGCTTATGTTAAATAAGCTTGTTAAATTTGTTAAACTAATAAAACATAAATAGACGGAAAAAAGTGGTGAAGTGGTGAGTCTTCTGGCAAGAGTCTTTTAACTTCCTAAAATTCTCTCTAAGAAAATAGCAGGTAAAACTGATATCACGGTTTATTATCTTGCTGCCAGTCTCGCCCATAATATGGCAGACACTCTTGCTCAGCTTATATTACTCCTATAATGAGCCAGAAGGCGAAATCCCAGCCTGACTATATATCATTTCGTTACACACCCCGTGGGGAACTGGCTAACATGGGTGATGCTGGATGTATATCAGGAGTTTCCTGCCAAGGATCAGAATAAATGTCCCCTATTGCGTCCACTTAACACAGATTAATGAATAACAGTCGTACTTTTGTCCTCGATCATTCCTGATTGTGCTAGCTGCAGACTACGAGCACTCTTTTTCTAAAGCCACATGCAGCTTTGGATTATCGAAAAAACATAATGGTCCACGATGAAACATTCATAAGCAATCTTGCTGCACAAGCTATGCGGCCATACACAAGCTATGCGGCCATACACCAGCTATGCGGCCATACACAAGCTATGCGGCCATATCGAAGTTTTGCGTCATACACAAGCTATGCGGCCATACCGAAGTTTTGCGGCCATACACAAGCTATGCGGCCATACACAAGGTATACAAGGTATGCGGTCACACACAAGTTATGCGGCCATATCGAAGTTTTGCGCCATACACAAGCTATGCGATCATACCGAAGTTTTGCGGCCATACACAAGCTATGCGGTCACACACAGGGTATGCGGTCATACACAAGCTGTGCGGTCATACACAAGCTATGCGGCCATACACAAGCTATGCGGCCATACACAAGCTATGAGGCCATACATAAGCTGTGCGGCCATACATAATGTATGCGGCCATACACACGGTATGCGGCCATACACAAACTATGCGGCCATACCGAAGTTTTTCGGCCATACACAAGGTATGCGGCCATACACAAGCTTTGCAGCCACTGGGCACATGATCTGCCACCACTCACTTAGATTCTTCTGTGGCTGGATACTATCAGCAAAAATTCTCATCCATTGTTCTTTCTCTCTCTTCCACTTTCTTCAAGGTATTATAGTTATCACACATCATCATGTTCATTGATGTAACGGCCAGATCTACTTATACCAGACAGTATACTATACTAGGAAATAATATCAGAAAAAGAGAATATGACCTCATAAATAGGAGTATGGAGTTACATTATTGCTCATGAAAGCACAGGAAATTGCATTATTATTATTATCATTATGATTAATTAGCAACAAAATTCACACAATAGCAAACGCTGCTCTTCTACTTCCACCTCCACACCCCTTTACTCATTGTGAAAACCTATCGTCTCAACATCCACAACATGAACCACCTCCCACACTCGCAATCAATAATTCACCTCTCATCATCAACATTTTCTCTTACACTCATTATGTACATTCTCATCTGTCACCTCCTCCTCTTCCCCTAGGTTCTTCACTTCTTCTGATACGTGCCCCTCTTCACCTCCCTCATCTCATCTCTTCCTTCACGTTCAAACATCAAGAATCTACATCCATTTCCTCATATACAGCTGCAGGCAAATCAAAGTCACTTGCACTCTAACCATGCAAGCTGTTGATTGAGAAACATCGGAATGATGGCTGATAAAGAAAGGACAGAGCTGTCTCAAGTACATAAGAACGACCATCCTTCGTCTTTTGCCGCTTTCTCCCTGGATCCTGAAGTGGGTAGTGAGCAGACGCAAACAGATGCTCACACAAAGTAGGATAAAGGGGAAAGTGCTCAAGAAGACAAATGCAGAGAGAAAATGGAACATAGGATCTTCTTGGATCCTTTAGATCATGCTTTTAATGAGCCCATTTAATCATTTAGAAAGGGTTGGATGCAAAGGCTGCACGGGGCGGAGTGTTGCACATGATTTGTAGCCATTTTGCAGGATGGCATAATGGCACATGATTGGCTTCTTGACTCATTTATGTTTGCGGGAGCACTGCTTCCACCATTTAATGTCTGTTCTGAGATTTATGCACAACCGCCTAATGTAATCACGATTACCTCTTCCTATTTTGTTGGCATTAGACGGAAAGTAACAAGGGGAAAGTAACATGAAATCACGCTCATTCCACATTTGCCTAAGTCATTTTTTTTATTTTTGAGGTTTTGAGAAGTCGAGCGCTCTCAACTTGTTACTCAAAGCAAAACCATGGGGAAGATGTGGTTCAGCTTGTAAAACTGGAATATTATGATAACAAGTCAAAACTCTATATTCTTTAAATAGGAAAAAGAAGATAAAATTGAAGTTCATAGACATATAAACCACTCAAATCGTCATAGCAAAAATAAAAAAAAACTTTGGCAAATGTGGAATAAGCATGATGATAACCGAAACAGAATAAAGGATGTGCATAAATAAAAAGAAAATAGACGGAAATGACCATGACTGACCAGGACACTTCATCCAATGTACTCGAGCCAACTGATGTTTGGGAATTCAGGGGTGTGAATGTGAAAGGGGACACTCACTCACCCCAGCTTTTCTTCAAGTGTTACGTAAAGGAATGAGAATGTAGTTTAGTCAAGAAATCCACTAGGTCTGAAAAAGCGTCTGCAACACCCCCTAGCGCCCCTAGCGGAGAAAAGGTAAACATGGCTTTCTCTGAGTATTGTTTACAATAGCGTATAAGCATCGAGTTGAAAGCTATCCGCTGTTGGGTGCCAAAAACTAGGACGTGGACACTCTTTTAAATACGGTGATTACTAATAGTGTCCAGTCTTGTTAAAAATAAATAGGAAACTCTCTTACTTGGAGAGCTAGACAACAGAAGATCTTCAGAGGAAGATACCACCGTCTAACAAGTGTTTCGGCACTTTTGACTTCCTGACACTCTATAGGGGCTGGGCCACATCTGGGTCATGACTCCCAAGTGTCCATCTGTTGATTTTTTTTCCCGCCTCGGGAGGGATTTGAACCTGCAACCTCCAGTTCCTTAATTCCTTGCTTCAGTCTTGTTATTTTAGAATCTTTGGTTTGTTCTCAAGGTCTGTATATGCACGCAAAGGAGAACTCTTTATTATTTTAACCAGCAATGACTTCCCTTCGAGTAATCGTGTTTAAATTAATATACAACGACGGCAAGACGGCAAATGATTTTTTTTTTTTTTAAATTTTCTGGGCAGTAAACACAACCTGACGAAAATAGATTAGAGAACTGCGAAATGACAATAATTTGTAATCTGTCATCATATCTCATGCCACATAGCTGTGTCATGAGTTCTTTTATGTGTATTGTCTATCCGATTGTTTCCCATGGGCGTTTATTATGTGCGGGAAAATTAAAGCCAAATGCTGAGATTCCCCGATTATACATGACAAAAGGTCAACAGACTGGATGAGTTCCCTTTTGGGAAGAGAGAGATGTGTTTGTGTATGTGTGGTGTATGTTTATGTGTATGTATGTATATTATATATGTGTGAGCGTGAGTGTGTGTAGGTATATATGTTTATATATGTGTGTGTGTATGTATGTGTGTGTGTGTGTGTGTGTGTGTGTGTGTGTGTGTGTGTGTGTGTGTGTGCATTTATGTTGTTATTTGTTAGGGGAGCGTTGTACTGCTAGCTTTGTTAGGAGCAGTCCGTGTTTATGCCGAGGAATGAGACAAATCATGTAACAGCAGTAATATTGTTATCTATAATCAGTTTCGTTTGTAGATAATCTCCCTATGCATGCAGCTGCACATTAGTATTACCCCAGCCTGTCCCTCTTTCCAGTAACATTCCCATATCCCTCGTTGCACTTGCTAGATTACATGCGCTGATCACTATTTTTCAGGCATATACTGTCTCCAACCTTTTTTTTTTTTAAATGTTGGTTTTCCTTTCTCTCTCCTACATGATTTTGTATTACTGTCAGTTGCTTTCCATATTACTGTATCTGTTACAATCTGGAAAATTAAAGTTGTGAGTTCTGAGCCTCTGCCTATGGGCAGGTACACATTTTACAGACGTGTGTGCTGAGGAAAATGTGATCTCTGGAGGCTCCAACTCGAAGTGGACCAAACCCACAACCTTTGCTTCCAAATCTGTTACCTTCCAGCTCCATGAGGTATAATGAGAACAATGTTTTAGGTGAAAAGACGACAAACTCATACTAATAGTAAGTGTATAGAAAAGTCAAACTAAAGGCTGGTCCAACTGTCACAGATACGAGCTGAAAGACAGACCCGTAACTGTACCACACGGTCCTTTTTGGGCTGTGTTCTTCTTTTTCGTAGACCGCGTGCCCATTTTATCGGAAAATGAACGCCATTTTAATAGAAACATAATGGTCAATTTAGCTGCGGTAAAATGATCGAGTTTCACCTCTTAGAGGAATCAGTAAGGTACTCACCAACACTTCTGTAAAACGTCTGTTTGTTTATGACAATAGAGGTGATGCCTGTTTCTATTTCGAGACTTGGGACTGGCATAATTTCAGTCCTGGGGGAATTTAAATATTTTGAATGACGCAGAACGTCGTAAAATACAAGTGAAAGCTCATTGTTCGTTTGTACAATAATGTCACTCTGGGCTGACAGTTATGGTCATATATTCTTTGTGTGTCTGTTCATATTGCTCCCATAACTGTCCATCAAAGCTTTAACTTATGAGTTGTCACTCCATCAGGTTGCGAGTGTCTGGGGCCTGCTGTTGCCTGAAAGGGGCAGTCCTTTTATTCTGTGGGCGGTTTTCTGCAAAGGAAATATCAGTCTCTGGGCAAGGCAAGATGGTTGCGACTAATGCGGAAGAGCAAGAAAAAAAATATGCACTGACTTGCGAGTAGTGTTTTTTATAATTATCTTCTTGCCTCATCCAGAAGTACAAATGCCATCGTTGATTCTTGCCACATCCTCCTCCGACACAATGCCGTTGGTAAAAATTTGAACTAAACCCCCAGCCCAATAGTCCATTAAAAAAAACATAAATTTCGGGCATGGTCTATAGCAGAATACAGCTTTACGTTGTACAAAGAAACAGAGAGTTTTAGAGAGTATTAGCACAGTTGAACCA
The DNA here is from genome assembly GCA_033807755.1 of Ellobium chinense. Lineage (NCBI taxonomy): Eukaryota > Metazoa > Mollusca > Gastropoda > Ellobiida > Ellobiidae > Ellobium > Ellobium chinense. The sequence continues at coordinate 1,740,656 of JAWQUT010000010.1, read as the reverse complement.
TTTTGTGCGGGACCAGAAATAACACTAGTCTGCCCATATTGCTACGAATATTAATTATATTTGCATAACAGCTGAGATGAATCCATTGCTGATGTCATGACTGATATCTTGCTTGGGTGGCTGCGAGCATAGTGTGAAGACGCCACGGGAAAATTTCCAAATTGCGCTGGCTCCGAGTGAGGATAGTCTTATCAGTAGGAGAGTTGTTTATAAAAAGAATGCTCTAATATGCTATGCTATGAGAGAAAAAAAAGCCATAAAGATACAACATAAAATAAAGTAAGAGCAAGAGCGAGAGCGCGAGAGAGAGAGAGAGAGAGAAAGAGAGAAGAGGGAGAGAAAGACAGAGAGAAAAGAGAGAGAGAAAAGAGAAAGAGAGAGNATTTGGAGGAAGAGCTAAACAACATATCTGGAAAGTATTTTGAAACGGCACCCCAGGATAAGTTAATGAGAGGTGTAAAACCTAATATAGCCAATAGTGAAAAAATACACTGGCATCTTCATACCTTGAGTGGCTGCGAGCATGGTATGAAGGGGCCACGGGGAACTTTCCAAATTGCGCTAGATCCGAGTGACGATAGTCTTATCAATGGGAGGGTTGTTTATAAAAAGAATGCTCTAATATGCTATGAGAGAGAAACAAAAAAACATAAAGATACAGCACAAGATAGAGCGAGAGCAAGAGCGAGAGCGAGAGAGAGAGAGAGAGAGAGAGAGAGAGAGAGAGAATTAAATTGATAACAGTAAAAACGCTGATGCCATTTCCAGACCTTCACCGAACCGAATAAACAAGATCTCATTGTCAAACATGTTATCCCATTTTATTTCCCCGAGGGGTGTGTGGTTGTATCTAGGGGGGGTGGGGACTTTTGAAACTTCCGTTCTCCAGAGTAAACTACATATCTACATCTAGATCTGGCCTGTAAATCGACCTTAACAGGAATGATGTTTCTTGAACCAGGAAGCGGGAGCCAAATTCCGGAACGAATTTATTCCTGTTTCCCATGCTGGGCGTTAATTTTGTTCGATACACTGAATCTAAAGGAACAGAAATCTGAAGTATTTTCTCTTGTAAGTAATAAAGCCAACCCAGACAGTCTAGTCTTCCTGCTGTTTATTTTTTTTTATCTTGTTTTCAACCAATTGAGAGAGCTTTATAGCTGTCTCCGTTCTTCCTTACTTATTCTTCAGAAGTGTGTCGCTGGAACATTTTTAAACATTTCATCTCTGATCTAACATAGTGACGGAGATCGATCTGGCTAGTTTTCACTAGAGCTAGAGTTTTCACTATGCGAGACCAAAATCTGGTCCGTTTCTGGTGTTCGTCAAAATCACAACTGCTATAACTAAAAAAACTAATTAGAATTTTGCAAAACTGCTTATACAAAATAAAGTAGCCATGGTAAGGATACGCATGGTGTAAATAACTCAGTACCCCCAAAATGGCCATCACCGTCACTATCGTAGAACAGTGACGAATTTATCTAGCGACTCCTCGCCTTCTTTCTTTGTTTCTAAGCAGCATTCGTGAATCAGTAAAGACCAGTAGCCATATACATAATAACTGCATAATCCATACGTTAATTAACGATTGCAATATTAAAGTATTGCATTAACTACAGTGTAAACTGCTAATATTTTGGGAGTTTCCTGTGGTTACCGCAGTGCGTTAACAAATGTTAGGATTATGCAAACAACCACAGGTCTGTCCATTTCTAGTAAGCACATCCGTTTCTTAAGTTGTCTGTGTCTCTTTCCATCGCAAGGGCAGTACCAGTGTACCATTTGAACTTCCATTTCTTGATGATGATGAAGAATACTGTGGGCTCTGGTGGTAACAGACTAACTTAATATTGTAAGAGTCCTTCGCATTTCACGTTTCTGAATCCGTCAATCAGGACAAACAATCAAGAGGGTGAGGTTCGACATCATGAATGACTCAGTTAGACTATATGCTTATAGGTAAACGAGCGTTGCAACTGGAAAACAGAAATATAAATAAATGAAAAATGGCTGCCAGTGGTCTTCATCTGCCTCGTGAAAGTTTTTCTTTACATATTTTTATACATCTTCAGGACGGTCAATTCCCGCAAACATTAAAGCTTGCCAATCAATATAAAAACGATGGTAGAGGTGGTGGGGGGTTGGGGGAGAACTAGGCCAAACCAAAATGGCACGAGAACTGTCTTTGTTCAAACCACAAAGTAGATTAACTCGTGCTCTTTTGATGGCATGCATGGATGTAAGTCGTCGAAGTAATCTCATGATAAATTTTCATATCATTCATATTTCCTCCATTTACTGTAAAATGAAAGCAGAAGGTGCCATGGATTATGATGTTGCCAGTGATAGGCACCAACGTACCGGATGTTAATTTTTCTGAATGGTCAAGGTGTGGGTATGAAGATGCCAATGTTTTTTTCACTGTTGGTTATAGAAAGTTTTATGCCACGCATTAACTTATCAAGGAGTCCCTATTTCTACTACCAAACCTTGACGCCCCCGACACAAGACACAACGCGTTTCCACGGACCTTATGAGGCGTCAGTCGCTCAGCAGAATTCCGTTTTCACCTGTCTGTTCAAGCTTATTTAAAATTATTATTTCACTTGTCTCTCGTGGTCTTCCCGCCTTTTTTTTTTAACTCTTGTGTTTTAAGTCAAGCTTTATTCTTGGTGGATCCGTGACTGGTTTTCGAAATGTGTGGCTTTTCCATCCACCTTTCATCGACTGTAATTTCATTTTGTTTCCAACTGATTTCCTGAATAACTGGTAAATGGTATCAGAATGATAATGCTATGAACGAACTACTTTTGACGTTGAAAATCGAAAGTTTAGCTACTGGGAGATCTCAGCTTAGTTCTTTAAGTGATATCACTTGAGCTGCTCTCATTATCAGAGTTATGCTGGCAGGAGCCTCTTTGTAGTTGTTTTACCACCTAGCGATCTGCGAGATGAGTCTGTTCCTTCGGGAAATAAAATGTACAAAAAACAAAAAAAAAAACCCTAAGGATTTGTTTTTTGTACGTGCTCACCTACATATACTTGTCCTTTAGCTGCAGGAGCCAAATTGTAAAAGTCTGTTTGAGCCATTTAATAAAAATTTCTCCTCGAGCCACAAGAACATTCCCAGATGGCCAATACTAGTCTGCAGGTCTGGTGCCACACTGTGCTCAAATTATATACTGTTTACAGTGGGGGCCTTCATTTAGAGTTTTCATGAGTTTAAATTACATGAAAAGGGGTTAAAAAGTGGCCTTCTTTTGCAGACCACAGGCCGCACGAATGGAATTAGCTGAAGCCTTTCGAAAACACTGCCTGCAACGTTTTTTTTTCACAAATTCAGGACTAAATTTCACCTCTCACGCGGTCTGGTTTCATAATATACGATTATTGATACATTCTATTGGATACTCTGCTATTATTGACTCTGATAGTCCATTTTTTTTCTTTTACCAACTAGGCTCTTGCAACCTGAATTCAGGTTGCAGGAGCCAAACTGTAAAGCCTCTTTGAACCATTTAATAAATATTCTTCCTCAAACCACAGGTACGCTCCGAGATGGTCAAGACTAGTCTGCAGGTCTGGTGCCACCACTGTACTCAAATTATATACTATTTACAGTAGGGGTCCTTCATTTAGAGTTTTCATGAGTTTAAATTACATGAAAAGGGGTTAAAAATCTGGCTTTCTTTTGCAGATCTCAGGCCCGCAGAAATCCACTGAAGCCATTGGGAAACACTGTCTGTAACAATTATTTTTTTACAAATTCAAGACTGAATTTCGGTTTCGTTTTATATGATTATTTCTACACAATCTGTCCAAAGGACATATTTTATACTCTGTTACTAATGACTCTGGTAGTCCACCTTTACGTACGTTAACTTCCACAATCGCCACATAGTTTGCAGCATTTATTGAGCTCACAAAAATATTGTTCAAAATACATACAAAGATCTTTCATGTCGTCTTTGAGCTACGGAACTGATATATCAAAAGACATAAACAAGCTAATTTCCTTAACGTAAAGGGGCTCTCACATCAACGTCTTTGAATCAAACTTCAAATTTAGTTTTAAAAGATCAGGAAAGAATGCCTTTTAGGCCTTTTTCACACACAAGCAGAATTACCTTACGCACGTAACCTCAGAAGTTCTGGTGGTTTTTATTTTTTTTTTTTCAATCCATCATCATCAAAGAGTACACCTTCATGTATCTAGATTTGTCATTGACAGAGAATATAATTTATTAGCTCAAAGAGGCATAATGGATGAGGCTTTCGAAATCTTTAAATATATGTCATCCTGACTCTTCTGGCAAGTAGCTTTAAGACGCTAGACCACAAATTAAATACTCCTTTGACAAAAACTCTGGCAAAGCTCGCTATTAGTTTATCTTTATCATGCTAACTCTTTGAGCGGGAGAACTCTCTGACATGATTATCAATAACATAAATTCGCCACTTTTGGTACCGAACCACCATTGTCACAGCATCGATTGGTGACGCTCTTGTGGATTATTCTTGACCATCTTTAACTGACAGTTATGACATGATTTACAGTAGATTCTTTTAACAGGAAATTTCGCATTGCTTAAAGTTGATCTTTCGTAGTAAACCACGGGTTTAAACAGAGGGTACAAAAAATGGCAAAAACAACATACTATATCCTTGTATCCACCTTTCTCTTTCCAAGCCACCCCCCTCCCCACCCCTCCTCAAACAAGGAAAAAGGAAAAAAAAAAGATAAAAAGCAATCACCGGACACGTTAATTAATTAAAACAGTAAGAGAATAAAATATTAACCTTAGCAAATCTATGCCAGCCTTTTGATGAACAGACACCAAGTATGTGGTTCAGTATAGAAAGCCTTTAGGTGGCCCAAGTACACGTAGAAAATTCAATCCACATGTAGACAAACGCCATATGGAATTTCCCGCATCTGGGTAATATTGGCGGTGCAGGTAATGAGATCGGATGCCTCAGCTCCGAGATGTCATTAGTAAAGTGTACGCACGCATAGGAACCTTTCAAGTCACGCTGGCTTGACCTATTGTGTGATGAGAAGGGTTGCCAGACTTGGCTCTTTCAGAGCCAAACCTCTTTCAGAACCAAAAATCAGATTTTTGGCACTTGTTGAAAGCCTTTGGCTCTGAAATAACTGACCGGCTCTTGTATGGCGCCAAAGGACTTTAGGTCACAATTATTGACTAATTTCATAAATAAGAAGTACCTCCACTTCTTCAAACTGTTTGGTATTTTCAAGTGATCTGACTTCTGTCATAAATGCCCAATGAACGCAAATCAAAGAACGATCTTATTTTCCTCTTAACAGTCATTTCTTATTTTGTTGCCCTAATGTATGTAGACATGTTTATGGATATCCTAATAACCATGGATGTCCAATTATTCATAGACAGTTAGTAAAACACTTCTCATTTTATGTCAAATCTTAACTCCAGCCAGCCCCATCCAGACATGTTTAGGGATTTTTAAGACTGTTCGCGTACGCGATTTGACTCCGGCTCGAAGAAAAGTCTGGCAACCCTGCTGATGAGTGAAAATGATCACCATCTGTTAAATGGCAGTAGCACTATATTTTGCAAAGGGAATGAGATTGAGAAAGTCACAGATTGATTTACTTTGCTGGGAAGAAAGGGTGCAGAACTGCTGGGCAGCAATGTTAATACCTAAAATAAATCTTATCATGTAACGCCGTGCATTTCATTATAGCACTCATGAAATCTAACATGCAACCGTTTTCGTTAATTCCAATTTGCGTGACAAACTAAGTTTTTTTTTCTATATAGAGATGATTTAAAGTTTTAAAAGCTACTTCTTCTTTGTAAAGTTTCATGTAACTGCCAGTGCTAAAAAACAAAAGTTCAGTTGCTTCTCTTCGTCAGAGGTCATCGATCAAAGATCGCATTTTAATTCGTTGTCCGTCTTCAGTTGGCCTATGTCTCGTATCAGAAATTCGCTGTTCAGGCAAACAAAGCCAGTTCGAAGTGACTATAATAACTAATTACTCGTGAATATAATTGTTGTGACTGTAAAAAACAAACGTTTTTATACTTTTGTTAATGCTTTGTTCTCTAAGGGCATAAGCTGATTACTCTACGGCCATTTGCCAAAATCTCCATAATAATGGTCGAAACTTCTATGGTAATCAGATCATCCACTGGACTTATAGGAAATGCTGTTGAAGTTACTGGGTTATTGTCATTGAAGTTTGCAAAATTTTGTTCATGATTTCAGTGAAAAGAGAGCAAAAGATGTTTTTCATCAACGAGAATGTCTTGTCAGTACAGTCGTTCCTATGGCAGTGAATAGATGATTATTGCATTAACAGACCGGTAGACCAAAACGCTGCACTGCGGCGACCAGCAATGTCTTGTTATGGTTTGGATTTACAATGTAAATGTTTATATGAACCGGCATGTATATTATAGATTTATATATGAAGCGGCGCAGCATGTTCTTGGGGCAATCAAAGAAGATGGATTTTTTAGACACAACTCTGTCTTCAGATAAATTTCATATAGTAAGCCAAGTGTTCTAAATAATACAGCCTTTATGCCTTTCATTGTCGGTGGAGTTCATTTTATGTGTACTTTGACTTTGCATTTAGAATCATCACAATCTGTATGCTACGTTTAAACAATAAACTGCTGTGCTATGGTAATTCCATTCAAATAATAGGTACTGTGATAATGACTTCCATGCATGTGTGAATATTGTAATAATAATATTCCGTTATTCCCTCATCATTTTTGACATTAATACGCTGGCTTTTATCTCAGCTATGCGTTGGCGCCAAGGCACACAGTAACAAACAAACAAACATAAACATGCGAGCACGCACATTCACACATATGAACACCCATGCTGACTCTCTGTCTGTCTGTCTGTCTGTCTGTCTGTCTGTCTGTCTGTCTGTCTCTGTCTGTCTGTCTGTCTGTCTGTCTGTCTGTCTGTCTGTCTGTCTGTCTGTCGTCTGTCATTCTCTCTCTCTTTCTCTCTCTTTCTCCCATATACACAGAGTCACACACACACACACACACACACACACAGACACACACACACACACACACACACACACACATACATTCAAACATACACACAAATATACAAATTATGCACTCTGTTGCTTTTTGTAAACAATGGCGTAGTCTAGATGAAGAAAGCGTGAGAAAACCGTAGGAGCCAACTTTTCCCTCTCTTCCACGCTCCCTGCAAAATGTCTCTCCCTCACTCTGCCCCTCCCCCTACCTACACTCATCCGCAACTGTCACTCATGAACGGTATAATCATACCATCAACATAACATGAGTGACCCATTTTCTCCCCTACTTTCCCATCATCATTACTCAATCCCCTATCATTTCCCTTCCTCTTTCTCACCCATTTTACCACACCACTAAGTAAAATTTCTCGAAAAAAAAAAAAGAGCATTTCTGTTGCAATTAGTTAAAGGTAAATATGAAATTTTACTCAACCACACTGCCGCTGCTAGCAAAGGGCCACTAAGAACCACAAGAACACGGGTAGTTAAACGAAGGACAGCCGTGCTCGTAATCTGATGCAGCCAGCACGTAAACGGGCAATCATAATGTAATTATGTGTGATTAATTATTCCGTAGGTTTAATAAAGGCCACGGTAGCGCGTGTGAGCGTGAGCAACTTTGAATGCAAACAAGAAAACATGGATCTGTGCAGTCAAAACAGCATCATTTTTAAAATTGTTGTGTGGACACATGAGCATTTTAGTTAATAACACCATGGCAAGTCAGTGACAAGTAACGGGCGCAGCGGATTGATATAGACGGAAGAGGGTTGTGTGTGTGTGTGTGTGTGTGTGTGTGTGTGTGTNTGTGTGTGTGTGTGTGTGTGTGTGTGTGTGTGTGTGTGTGTGTGTGTGTCTTTGTCTTTGTGTGTGGGTGTGTGTGTGTGGGTTTGCGTGTGTGTGCGTGTGTGTGTGTGTGTGTGTGTCTGAGTGTGTCTGTGTGTCTGTGTGTCTGTTTCGTGGGAGGCATTCATACCAATAGACACCCTTGGGGCTGTTTATTGCGAAAGGACTTTTTTTTTTTTAGAATAATAGCGAAACTACTCGTGCTCGCAAATTTGCAGGGATATTTGTGTAAAGCAAACCACAAAACCATATTCATATGCATTTACCCTGCTCCTTTTTCCGTTAATTATTGTGCTCAAATGCGTCATTATGGTAAACACAATGGTTTAGCAAAGGGAAAAAAACCGATATTCTTTTTTTTGACGCCTTCCCCGTTTAAATCCAGCCAAATTTGAGGAATTTGGCCTCATATTCTCCTGTAACTCGTTATTATAGTCCGTTTTTTTTTTTTTTTTTGCTAAATTACCAACAAAATAGGGATTAAGGCTGCAAAATGATCTACTGTTCTTCTACACTTCTTGTCCAAAATCCCTCCCCATGTTAATTTCTAGTCAAAATTTTAGAAGAGCTGCTGCATAGCGTTGAAAGTGGTCCCAGGTGCGTGTATAAATTCTTCTTACCTTATACTCGTAACCGATCTAAATCTTTTTGAAATATGCCAAGGTGAATCCTTACCAAAAAAACAACAACAAAACTATATTTAAATTCAAACTTTCGAACATAAGCTTTCTTCTTCAGACATAGGAGCAAATATCCACATAATATACATGCTCAACTGTCCCACCTATCAAAATTAACTTTTTTTTTCTATATCGAAGGGCAAGTGACTATATCCATTAATGACAAGTCTTAGTAAACAAAATGACTGATAAATGACCCTTAAATTGCATCAGAGTCAATTTTACTTCATTAGAACGTCCGCATAATCACAACAGGTCTCAAAACATCGCAAAATGTTACGTTCTCGAAAATATATAGGGGATCTTGACATCTTCGTTTAACTGAAATTTTCCATGTTACCGAGAAACTGCAGTTCAGCAGATATCAATGCACTAATTGTACTATACTAGAAAAAAAAAAACTTCCATTCCATTTTAACTGCCATTTCAGGACAGCACACACACTTAAGCCTTGAAATCCATCACCTTCACCAGGCTTAATGCTTCCCCATGTTTCTATCGTAGCAGTGAGTCAACGCTCTCCATTATAGTCCATCCACAACCCTCTAGCGGAACTAAAGACTACCAGAGTATTGTCCTTTGGGAACTGTAACCATGCGGAATCGTTTCGCACAGTCGAAGTATCTCACCAAGACAAAGACAGCGTTTATAAAACACTTCCGTCCCTTCGGGAGCATTTTGGTAGAGAGTATCGTCCAACCAACAGAAAGTCTATTCCCGGTCTATGTTTTGAATTTATTGGTATAAAAGTCTCCGGAAAAACACTCTCGAAAAATTTGAACGAAAGGATACCAACGTGTGTCTTTCACTTAATTTGTGAGATATGGCCTATTACATCAGCACAGATGAATGCAACTAAGGTGCTAATTAACATCGGAAACACCAGTATTCATTNACCCTAATGAAATGCATTTTTGAGAGGTAAAATGGATTCTTTCACATGCGACCATCAATGCTTTCGATTCACAAGATGTCAAAGTATCTAAAAATAGCAATAACCCAATTTCGGCATTTTTAGCCCAAATCGACGATTTCAGGTGGCGCCCCCCCCCCTTAAGTTATTTTTATGAACCGCTGATTTTATCAAATTACCAGGAGATCATTAGCCTGGGCTGCGTTTGTTTGCTCTCCAGGGATGCCCGAAAGGGCAAGTCTTCTTATTTTGTGGGGAGGTCATAAGCAAACAAAGTATCGGTCTCTAAGCAAGCCACAATGGCTACGACTGATGCGAAAGAGCTAGAAAATAATGCACTGATTTGGGAGTGGTGTTTGTTATACTTATAGCTTTGCCTCATTCATTAGCATAATAATATATTATATCACCGTTGATTTTTGTCACATTCTCCTCTGACATAAAACCGTTGATAATAGGTTCCACGTATAAATTTTAAACAGTAAATGGTTGCCACCATTTTGCAGAGCTCTCATTTTCGGTCATTTCCAAAGATGTCATACTTCTAACAAAGGTCTAGTAGGTTCGAACACTTCCTCCCCATGGCTGGCGAGCAGCAACGAAAAACGCATCCCAACCGCAGCTTTGTTTGAGAAAAAGTTTTGCAGTACTTCAGCATGATTATGATTCCTTTGCACCCCTGTAAGTAGGAATCGTTCAAAGATAAGAAATATTAGATAAGGGTACTCGGATACAACACAAGAATGGTACCTATTGGACTTGTATCAAAGTTCAAGCTTCGTTTGAACCAAAGGATTAGGACCCACATGTTTGTCATAACCAGCCAAAGGGGTTGAGGAGCTGACACTTTGTAGAAGGAATTGGGTCTCTACGTGCTTATGTGAAAAGGTATACGCGATCTCGTTGTTTTTTTTCCTCCAGTCTTATAATAATGACGGTGATAAAGTCTATAAGTATTGCATCCAAGCTAATCGTGCTCACGTTACTTGACCCTATTAACACTCCAGCAGACCCGCTGCTATGTACGTGATTTCCACTATGCTGCTCATCTATGTGGAATACGGTTATATGCTTCAATGATTTGTCTACCAAATGGCTTGTACGAAACGCCAAGAAAAGCTGCCCACATGACCTAATCAGACCAGCCGAAACCCACTCATTATTTACTTCGCAGCTCTGTGTACAACCAAAACGCTATTTACTAATGATATTTATTCATTCATTCACGCTTTCGACCTTTACTCTCAAGCTGTGGCACATACGAGACCGTTTATCCTGGCTGACGGATTCGGAAAGGTGATTTATCATATACACATTATATCTGGAGCATGGTTTCGGACCCTATAATGATCCCATCTAGGGGCGTAGTCTGTTCATCTAGGGGCGTAGTTTGTTCCCACATTCATAATGGGGTTTACAAGTTCAAAGGTTTCATTAGGCCAAGGGCCAACATAAAACAGTACAATACAATATTACGTGAGTACAACCCACTGCAAAGACATATACCGTGTTCCTCATGCACACTATTGCCACTCATCTACCACTTTCTCCTTTAGCTGACACCCAGTCTTTCGAGAGATGAACTAACACCCAAATCATGACATAATTACTGCTGTAATCACTCACTCTCTCAAACTACACTCTCTGCTCGTCTGTCCCCCCCCCCCNCCCCCTTTTCCCCAAAACGTCTTTAAATTTCTTGCCAGAGGGCCTCGATCGCCATGTAACAACCCGCACTCCTTAGAATGCTCCGGCCTGGAGTCATGCGGTGTCTAATAATCGACGGTCTTCGCATAGGACCAGCTAGGCTCACTATATAAAGGTTACAGACCTGTAATAGGATTGGACCCTTTTTTCCTCTGTGGGCTGTATTAACATTTTGAGCTGCCCTCTGAACCCAAAGTTTTAGCTTTCACCCAGACCCATACCAGATTGAAGCTCATTATGTGGCCCAAATTTTAAGATTTACCCAACCCTAGCAAGCCCATTGAAATTTTGAGCTTGGTTGCTAGTTGTAAACAGAGCCTACATTTTTCACTGGTCAACGCCAAACCCCTCCTCTTCCGCCTGAGCACACCCTTGACCTGGCAGTTTCAGCCCAGGGCTGATAATAGTGCCTGGTAAAATAAAGTAAAATGGACGCAGTTTCCCATGATATCAACATTTCTCCCCTGGAGCCCTTATTACTGGAAGCAGGGCATGCCAAAAGAGGGAAAAAGGGAGATGAAATATATACCCCCTAAGTTGTAGGACCCAAAAGTGAAAGTACAATTACAGGCCTGTAACCTATATGTCGTATATAAACGTGGTCAGTCCTGTGCGAAAACCGTCGATAGGACCGACCACGTTTATATATGACATATAGTCAGCCTGGCCGGCCCTATCGAAAACCGACGTTTTTCAGTTTTGCTCAGAAAACCAAACTGCTTACACACTCGAAATTATACCCTGGTCCTCTGGAACTCAATTTAGGTATGTCTCAGTGTATATTGATGAACCAGAGAATTCATTCTTATTGCTACTGCAACTGGGAATAATCATTACAGTCCACTGAGCACTTTGTCTTTTACAATCAGCAGTGGTAGCCTGTCCATACTGCTGGTACCTCTGGTATCACAGTTAATATAATTATACAGTCCGTATTAACTAGATCTATAAGACTGTCTCCCCATAAATTAGTTCAATTGCAGACAGTGGTATCATTTTTTTTTATTCAGAAATGTAGGCTGCTTCTGATTATAAGATAAGATAAGATAAGATAAGATACGGTAAATTTTATATCTTCGTGTAGGCACGTTGTCTTGTTCACTAGCATTTACATTTACGTACATTTACGATCTCATACATACATATAACACACGGGCACGTTGCTATTCTCCCCAGATATACACATGTAGACACGCGCGCGTGCCCACGCCCTCTCCCGTACGTACATATAATTATTTGCACACAAGGAGCCGGAATCTTAAGTCAGGGAGAAGAGTAGGTTCCAGTCGCTGATACTATGATTATTGGAGGTCATGTAGGAGCTCAAAACCTTAAAAAGGCCGCAGATACTTCAGGATGTAATTTTCTCATCCACACTAATGTGA
>JAWQUT010000010.1:1704144-1715293 GCA_033807755.1 Ellobium chinense | reverse complement strand
GATGGGGGAGTTGCACGGATAATTTTGGGAGCCATAAACCGCCACTGTTCGTTAAGATGGAAGAAAACTAGATCCAGTTTAATCTTCACATTCTGAAATGATACCAGCAACCCTCCGAAGGTGAGGCCTGATCCTAGTATCCTTCGTCTGTCCCCTTCACCCCTTCCCCCACCAACTTCCTCCTTTGTGGTCGGCGCCAGATTATTACACCCCACCATTTATCTCGATTTCAAGCAAAAACACAGTTGAAAAATAATCGCTGGTTACCAATGCGATCGCAGGTTGCGCCTGCCTCGATTGTTTATATCATAATCATGACGTGACGATTTTTACGCAGCAAACAACGGAGGATCAGTGGTACCGTTACGTGGACACCACGATCTTCATGACCGTTTAATTTTGCACAGGTACACGTGGTCAGACGAAGGAGCATGGGCCCAACTTCGGCTTGCTTTAATTTTTTTTTGTTCTCCCCGAAAATCCAATTCGGGCCGTCAAGCAAGCGCGTCACACACACAAACACACACACCACACACACACACACACACACACACACACACACACACACAGATACCAACACACACACACACACATGCGTGCGCGCACACACACAAAAGTAACGGAAAAGTAACGAGTGGTTTTGTAATTGTTACACAAAAAAATTCTGTAACGGGTGCTTTTCCGTTACTGTAGATGAAGCTTGTAGCGAGTATGTAATTGTTACTCGAAAACTACAATGAGTATTCGTTCCAGCGTTACATTTTACTCGTTACAACAACCCTGGTGATTTCTTACAAACCGAACCTTTTTTTATATCTTTTTCGCTTTACATTTCCTGTGAACCGAAGGATTCGAATCCGCGCCTATTTTAGGATTTGAATCTGGATTCGAACTTAAGGTAAAAGGATTCCGAAGGGTTCCAATCTGGATTCGAATCTTGCCACTAATAATGATTCATTTCATAAAGAAAAAAAAACTTTTAATACTATCCCCAAGTATTTGATATGTTCATGGCACTTTCTTCCTTTTCTAACTTGTTAATTTCACTGGGTGACAAGAGGTATGATTTTTATAAACTGCATGTATTTGATGTGGCGTTTTGATCCGAACTCAGTGAAGTTTGAGCCAAAACAGACAAAGATTTTGTAACAAATGATGATAAGTTATACTCGTGCCGAATTTACATATAATATAGATAAATATATATTTAAACGTATAGCGCAAATAGCTGCGTTTTTCACGAAAAACTCAGTTTAACAAATAGCACATAGTATTGCTATTTACCATGATACTTGTAAATATGTAAATACACACATACAGGACACCCGACTTGCCTGTCCCTCATTGTAAGAGGTTGTCTGTAAATGAATGAATAAACAAAAAACACAGATTAAAAATGAATGAGTCACAAGCCGCTATAATCGATATTCGCAAGATATCAGTTTCATGTGACCCGCTTTCTAGGCTTTTGAGTACATGAATTTACCCAAATGTAGACAGATAATCTGAATTTACTAAAATGAGAAAGGATGCACTGAAGTTTTCTAAAATGAGAAGGAAAGCAATGAATTTACCAAAATGAGGAGGAATGCACTGAATTTACTAAAATGAGGAGGGATGCACTGAATTTATTAAAATGAGGAGGGATGCACTGAATTTACTCAAATGAGGAGGGATGCACTCATAAGCTGTTTGTCGTGGCCCTAGTGCCAGGCAAAGTGTTGGAAATCGTCCCCGCTAATTTGTTCGTAAAATGAAATAACAGTTACAGTCTTTTGCAGTCTTCACCTCTATTATCACTTCTATTATTTTAAAGCATTTCATTTGCGAGCTAAAAAGAAAAAAAGAATACCAAATCATATTTGTGTTTAAATAATCTTTTTACTTGCATGCATTCTTTTGGAATTTTATCTACCTATTCTTATCACGTACAGCTTCATTTAGTCGAGGTTCTTAAACTCTAAACATCAGGCTCTAAAACCTTCATCTTCCTGTTCGTTGGCGAAGACGGGTAAAAATTGCCTTTACCTATCGCTCGAATGGAAACATTTGGCAAATGGAAAATATGTAACAACCACAAGACCAATATCTTAACGCGGTATGTTAGAATAGAGACAAACAAAAGGCCTTGATTAAAGTGCAGCTTAAATCCAAAGCCTTTGACAGTGGTGGCTTCAAACGATAGATAAATTGTACAGCAGGCTATACATGATTGTTGTTTGGTATTGTAAGAGAGTGCGTGGACAGGATTTTTGAATACTGGCTTAAAGAGAGATTAAGAGTGAGAGAGAGAGAGAGAGAGAAAGAGAGAGAGAGAGAGAGACAGACAGAGAGACAGAGAGAGACAGAGAGAGAGAAAGAGAAAGAGAGATGGGAGGAAATAAATAAAAAAAAACAGTTAAATTAAATCAGGCTGCACACCATGTGAGAGCCTTGGTCCAGGTCTGTAAACTTATCAGGACGGGTGAGCCTAGAATGGATNGAGAGAGAGAGAGAGAGAGAGAGAGAGAGAGAGAGAGAGAGAGATGGGAGGAAATAAATAAAAGAACAGTTAAATCACATCGGGCTGCACACCGTGTGAGAGCCTTGGTCCAGGTCTGTAAACTTATCAGGACGGGTGAGCCTAGAATGGATAGGGATCGGGAATGGGGTGGGGGTCTAGGTGGAGTAAGGCCAGGCCCACAGATATTTTGATGACGATTGTGTTGGTGTATATAGCTGTGTTCTACAACACAGATCAACTGTAAAAAATTTGGAATAGTTTGCATAAACATTTCAGGGCAATTCTGATGAAAGTCTTTAATGAACACTTCGTCGGACGGACACTTTGTGGGACGGACACCTTGTGGCACGGACACTTTGTGGGACGGACACTTTGTGGCAGGACATTCCGTCGAACGGAATGTGGAGGTTGCATTTGCACACGGCGTGCTGTCACTTCAGTCAGTCAACATGTGTGAAGTTGTGGGCGTGTCAGCTTCTCGTATTGCTTACGAAATTTGTCGGGAAATGCCTTTCTACTTCAAACTTCATTTAGGAGGAATACGATTTACACACATTCTGATGACGTCAAAAAGAGAATTGCGTTCTTGAAGTGGAGGGCCCATTAGCTGAAACATAGTGACACACAAGATCGTTTCTGAGTATCGGTACTCTAGATACAGTACTTAACAGTGTCGATCTCGGTATTAGAACTCAAGGTCCGTAATTTGGATAGTCTCTCGATCTCATTCTGAGTGCATCAAAGTTCCAAGTTCAAGCCTTTTGTTAGATCACAGGGCCAGCTCTCATCATGTCAGGGTGCAATATTAACTATATGACACACAATAAACTGTAAAGACTGAGGGCAGGGGGCTGTACAATTTTTTTGTTGTTGTTGTTGCTCTTGTTGCTGTTATTGTGATTGTTGTTGTTGTTATGTCAGTGTTTGTGTGTGTGAATTAGGTGCATTTCTTGAATCACCGACCCAGTTAAAGCTGGAAATTAACGGGCATGACAAGTTGAAGTGGTGAGAGGAAAAGTGTTAAAGAGCTTTCAAGGACTCATTGACTTATCCTTGCTATGTTATACCATTAAGCTCATAATGCAATATTTGACCCAGTTACTGTGACCTGGAATCGAAACTTTGTCGGAGGTCATTTCCAAGCTTTTCAGCTCCTCAGTGCCAGGTCTACGTGTTTAAGGAAAAGTATATCAAATATCTGACATATTATTCTCATCGTTGCTTTGTAGGCCTACTGAATTACTTGTTAGACTTGTCTTCGGAAACAAAACCAGTATATAAGATAGCTGCATGATTCTCCTATGCGTTATGTTCCCCGGTTAGGAGCCCAGCAAGGAGTTGTTCTACTTATTGTTCTTGTTCTCTGTGGTCGTATGCATAATCCATACATTAAATTAATGTACTGCGTTAACTACAGTGAACACTACTAATGTTTTGGTAGTTTCCCGAAATTACCGCAGTGCTTTAACTAACGCAAGGATTATGCATACGGGCGATACAGCCACTGGTTGTGGATTCTTCTTGCGCCATCTGCAAGCTTGCAACTTGCAACTTCTGTTTTCTTCTCTACAGCCACCCATATCTGTCATTCACTTTAGGTACTGATATTCTGTCCATCTCTTTTCTTCTTTCTCCTTCAGTTTCGCTGTAAGTTTTATCAACCTTATACTGTGTTGTATCTGATGGTCCTAGATGTACGAGGACGAGTAGTGAACATGTGTGAAGTTAGTAGTCATAGTGCTTTAAATGGTCATGTGCTGTCATGTCGTTTATTGTATCTTTGCCCATGTACCACAGTTGTGGTGTAGGCTTATTCAGTAAACTTGTTAAACTTGTTAAAACCTAAATACCAATGCATTCCCGGCCAGTTTGCACTGAGTACGAAAATCGAAATTATGGCATCAATCCTATTGATACTTTACGCACGAAAGCTAGGTATATCACGATACTTGAAAATTTAGGTATCAGACCCGCTATCAGTAAAACGTGAATTGGAAAGGAAACCCAAATCTCAAGAGTCCAGTACAACTTAGTGATGGACAATGACTAATAGGAACGCGTCTTGAAAGTGTAAATCTCATACGGGTTAATAAATAACTTGGAATGGGAAAGTGGAATTCCAGAACCGCATGGGATTTGGCAGAGCAAACCAATTTTAGAGTAAGGTCAAATGTGATCTGACATTGAAAAGCAACATAAAAAAGGGTAAGTTGACTTTACCGGGTGAAGTGTGACTTTGTTTAAGAGCTTCATTTGTAATATTATGTGTTCCCGTGTATGATGTGTACAGTTCTATGTGTTTGTAATATGAATGAGATGTGTAATATTGTATGGCATTGTCGTCCATATTCCCAAAGGGGTAAATGAACGTCCTATTTTCATTTTAATTTTTCAAGTATACAGGAGATCAAATTTCGTTGTGCTATACACATGACCAATACAGCACAAATGAACGTGTGTTGTTAGCGAAAAGAAAAAGACAAAGAAGGGAGGCACACTCCAAGGAGAGGCCATGATCACAATACGTTTACTATCAACTGCTATCAGTGATTTGTTCAATCGCACCATAGCCAATGTCTTCATGTTTTCTTAGCTTTTTTTCTCTTTGTTTATTGTCTTGGGTAAATCTGGTTGGCTGGACCGAGCAAGTTTTTTTACTACAGTTTTCTCAACTTTTACTTCTGATGCAGACCTTTTCACGTATACACTGTATACGTAAATTGCCTCTGCCGTCTCCTGGCATTTGAAGTGCCTCTGACATTTAAGGCAAAAACTTATCATCTTCTTTAATTACTAGAGTGTTTAGATGAAAAGCTGTTTTGACTATAAAGACACTGATGTTATAATCACAATGGTTTGACCGATCTCAGTAAGGGTTTACACGCATTGTGTGTGGGTGTATGTTTGACTGTGCGCGCGCGCGCGCGTGTGTGTGTGTGTGTGTGTGTGTGTGTGTGTGTGTGTGTGTGTGTATGTCCGCCCTACTCATCCTTTTAAAATAGTGCTGTCAATGCGAAAAGAAAACAACACATATTGGAAGGCCAGTGTGCTAGATTTCGCCGTAATTCAACCCTTTCCCTAACCCCTTTTCTTTGTTAAACAATGGCAAATGCTCACTCATTTACGGCGAAATCAAGTTCGTCCTGGAAGGCAATCCGTGAATTGAAGTCACCCTCTTGATGAAAGGCAGGATTTAGTTTTCATTTATACGTAAATTTCTTGTCACATCCTGCAAAAAAAGATAAGGATTTATGCGATGCCAAATAATAATAATGCGGTTTTATAAGTCTCGTATTCATGGCTTATGCCTGCTCACTCAACTTCACACTATTCACACTGAATGTAGCACCATTCGTTCTGCGGTTTATACGGGTTTTCCCAAAACTGAATTCCGACGCGAGCTTTTAAGGGTGTTGTAAGCGCACTCTATAGTGGTGAGCGAAATCGTCTCTGAGTAAGCGCCTTCCGATACTTAGGGAATTCCCATTCAGCATAAAAAATATCAGAAGTATCAAAATTATCGAAAGTATCAGATTATCTAGAGCATCGCAAGTATCGAACGCATCTGAAATCTATCGTACGTCGCGGAAGTATGGTAGAAGTCGGAAGTATCCCAAGTAACAAAAGTATCGGATTTATCGAATGTAAGGAATTGCTCACCCAATACTAAGTATCAGAATAAAAACAGAGTTGATCATTTCGACACGTAAAGCGATAAGCAGACTTTAGCTGTAGAATAGCCGCGCTAGTGCAGATACCTGCGTTTTTTCGCAACACCTCAAGAAATTGTACAAAATGGCGTATTAAAGTAATTTTATGGGATATTTATAGGTTATTGAAAATAACGTTATTATACTCTTTGATTCGAAAAGTGTGAAATCAGCGGAAGTTGCGATATGATGATTTGAGATCATGATCGTAAGGAACAAATTGCACAGAATTTGAGAAAATACGTGCAGGAATCAACATACGAATGCCATTTGTTCACTAAATACTGGGACCAAAGCTGTATTCCTTACGTTCTCTTCTTAGCGAAGTTAGGATATCTTGTAAACTTTGGAAGCTGAATGTCAAGCGTTGTGAATTTGTGTACCGGACCAAGTTAAAATACATCCTGCCAGCCACACGTCATTTTGCCCTTTGCTTTCTGTATACGTGTTTGGTTTAAGGAGGAATACTTTTCGCCCTATTTTTTTTTCAGCCCTACGCAGTGGGTTTCTCGTGTGAGTGTATGCGTATAAGTCTAGAGTGTATCGGCTCATGTAGTTCATACCAGGGTGTCCGTATAGGTCTAGAGTGTATCGGCTCATGTAGTTCATACCAGGGTGTCCAGACGTCTGGAACTTAATATTAAACTCACCATGCTATTGTCACGATATCCAAATAACGAAGGGCGGTAACTGGAAATAAACGCAATTGCAATTCCCTTGCAAAGCAGTGAGTAAAAAAATTAGATTTCCTCATGCAAAATGTAATATAATGCTGTCGGGTTACTTCGTATCATAGCCTCATCTCTCGTAAATCTGCATGACGTGATGCTCATATTCGTGTGTTGTTAGTGTGGTCACCCCCATGCTCCCTTATCAAAGCAGCATAACAACTACAGGCAGAGTAGTTAAAGTGTATTGAAACCAGCAGGGTGAAATAGCCAAATAAGGAAAACATTGTATAATGATATACATAGACGTTCAAGGTCTCATATTATCTTCAAGCCATAAATAACAGTGGAGTCCGTACTGCCCTATTCGCTAACACCATATAGCATGCTCTCTAGAATACCATTTTATGTTAGGTTAGGCCAAAGAGAGACAGAGAAACAGACACAGAGAGAGAGAGAGAGAGAGAGAGAGAGAGAGAGAAATAAAAGAGAGAAAGAGAGAGAGAGAAAGAGAGAGAGGGAAAGAAAGAGACAGAGAGAAATAGAACAGAGAGAAAACGAAATAAAGCATTAACACCTTTACCACAAGAAATCTGGAAGAGTAAACTTCCTCTTCAATCGATGCCATCCCATAGTATGCCCTATTGTTTTTTCCCTGCCTCCTTGATCTCTCTCCCTCTCTCTCACTCTCTCTCTCTCTCTCTCTCTCTCTCTCTCTCTTTCTCCTCTCCTCTCTCTCTCTCTCCCTTGCCTTTCACCTAATGGTGAGCAGCAGAAAAGTCATGTGACCCTTACTCCAATGTAATTAGTAGTAGTATGTTCATGCATTCAACCAGTCAGAATGTCGTATAGTTTACGATGACATAACTGTACTGATAGAACCAATGCCAACATGTAATTCTATATTACGTCTCTGCAACCGAATCTAAATTAACGAGGGAAATTATGAAAAGGCTGAGTTTCAGGCAGTGAGGTAAGGAGGGTGTTAGTTTTCTGTTACATTATATATGTGTCTGTCCAAATGGGATGTTGTGAAAGTTATAACTGTCAACACTAGGGGAGAGTGAGTGAGCGAGAGAGAGAGTGTGTATAAGATAATGAGAGAGAAAGTTAGTGGAAGAGTGAGACAGAGAAAAAGAGAAAAAGAAGATAATATGTCAATTCAATGACTAAATGTAATAATGTAATTTAGTAACAGTTATGTTATATATATATTTAGGCCTATATATATATATANAAAGAGACAAGATAATATTATTATGTCAATGACTAAATGTAATTTAGTAACATTTTATATATATATATATATATATATATAAAATTGTTTTTGTTTATTTGTTTTTTTTTTCCTTTTCCAATTGTTCCTTTGTATTGATGTGACATTACAATGTATGTGGTTGGCTTACACCTAGAAAAATAAATTTGAACTTGAACTATAATTATATCTTGTCTTGAAAAGTCCTTTTTGTTGTTGTTGTTGTTGTTGTTGTTGTTGTTGTTATCGTTGTCGTCGTCGTTGGTGTTGTTATCGTCGTCGTCGTCGTCGTCATCGTTGTTGTTGCTGTTTAAACAGACCGGAGGGGAGGGGGGAGACCTTGTTGCAAAATAAAAATTAAAAAAAGGTGGAGGAGATGAAGGGAAGAGGAAAGCATTATTTTGTCTTAGAGTGCTCTGATACCACCGGTTTCTTTGTCATCTCTGAAAACTCATAGTCTAGATCTCATAGTCCTTTTGAAGCACTAATGAAAAACTTGATGAAAGGTTGTTTGACAAAGTGAGTGTTACCTAAAGGGCAGTTAAATCCACTGACAGTTCAAAGCTGTAATTATTGTGACGGTAGACGTAAATCTAAGAAGCGTCTGAGAGGGTTAAGGAAGAAAAACACAAAAACCAAACCAGTAACACGTTTTCTATTTTTCACCGTGTTTAATAATATCTTGTTACATAAACCATTCTCACCAGGGGAATTTTAACTCCCTCTTTTACGAGTATGAAAGTCTAGCAGACTACACTATTAGAAAGATGAAAGTTATTTTGCCTCAAAGTAAATGTGATGATCAGAATTTCCGATGACCTGAAATTTGAATGGAACAAAACACAAAACAACAGGAACATAACTGGCCTAAAATAGATGTGGGGTAAGGAATCTGCCGCTATCTGACCTGCCAAATCCAGTGCTGGAAATGATCTATCTGAGCATCACTATCAAAGTTTAGCATCTTCATAATTAGTCCCTTTTTGTGAGGGCAGCAGTATACTTGGTTTCTCCATATAAATGGCTGGAAAACTTAATGTTCAGCTCAGTCTTGTCAATAATGAGGGACAGTAAAGGGACTGGGTAGTCTTCATCTCTTTTTTCCTTCCCACAACCTCTATGTTCCTCTGTTTATCCTCTTGCCTCGCCTCCCTCCACCCCCGCTCCCCATTTCCCATTAAACCCAGGAAAAGGATCATTTCCTAGTTTTCCTTTGGTCCTATTTTTTGTATCATCACTGCTTGACCATTCGCTTCTAAGCTTAATTCGAACAGATCCTTAAGCCAAGAACTCATATTCTTTACAGCCATTTGCAAGAAATCCCAAAATGATTAAGATATCTTTAATAAATGTACATATTCACCGAGCATTAAAAACACAAGATTTCTTAAAATATAAAGCTTTCAGCGAGAGACGCGGAGTCTAAAAATTTCCAAGAAAACCGATTGCTTATCACAGCTTCCTCCTTCCGGTAAACAGAACCAGACATACCGCAATGAATAGAGCTTGAAACTTTAAGTTTATTTTATAAATTCAGGAAAAGCTGTGAAAAATAAAAATAACAGTGTGCCCCACAAATCTTAAGACTCGTTCTGCATTCTTTGCTAGATCTCACAAGTACAGAAACAGACTTTTAACCAAACAGAGGTTTGCAACCTGCAGCAACCGGCGTGTCCACACCCCACCCTCCAACTCTATCAAGAACCTTTTTTTTCTTGCTACGCCACTGGTCATAGTGCTTTTGTACTGCTACTTCGTTTGTGCACTTCTGGGTAAACAAGACAATAATAAAGGTGCTTATGCAGCACGTTGGCTTTTGGCAAAGTTCCCCCATCCTTCCCATAACTCAGTATCCTGCATCTTCATAACACCCACTACCACCATGCACTGTTTGGTTTCTTTCAACATGAAGTTTGTATTGCATTTCGTGTATATACATTATATTTTTTTCCTTTATAAATTTGAATATGTACTTTAAACCCTGCTGACACTTTCTATTAAGTTTTACTGACTTTTTATTGATGCTCTGTCTGAGAAAATGTATCAGTTTTGAATGTTCTGTTTTTGATCCTAACTGCCTTTCAGCGCTATAACAAACTTCGAGGTACTTTTCGCAAACATCCATAAACTCAACATTTTGTCAGCTGTGAAGATTTCAAGCTTTAAACATTCTCTCCTCCTGTTCCTATTGTTTCCAGATGTAGCCATCGTGGGTTTACCAACTGAAGTACAAGTACAAGCCATGGATGGTTGACCTCAGGAACATTTTGGCACAAAGGGTGTCTGTCATTACATGCATCTCCGTATAAAAACAGTGCTACCCACAGAGAATAATGAGTGCACGCGCAATTCTTTATCCGAATAGTGCTACCCACAGAGTGTGTATCTCCTTCTCCAAACAATGCTACCAGTAGAGCAAAATGAGTGCTGCAACCAAGTGTGATTCTACTCAGGCTCTTTACGATGTAAACAAAATATAACAATCAACATGTATAATCACTTCTTCAGAACTGTACAGTCATATGATAATTCAATGAGTTTGATGTTTGATGTGGTTACATTGTAAGCTGTTTGACTGTGCGTTACAGTGCCGCGTAATTTCTCACTAACCTAAAGTGCTACCAGTTTAACCCGCCTGATTCGACAATATAAGTGAAGATAAAAGCGACAGAAATACAATTCCCCTATACCAAAGCTGGTCCTCTTCATCAGTAATCCTTTTATGTGGTGCTGGCTGAGCGCTGTAAAATGTCAAGCTAGGAAATTTTCAGCAATTATTCCCTCACCTCTTGAGACCTTGCGTGTATGGGTACTCAGTCAGATCATACATGCGTGGGCATTCACACAAGCACGACCGAACACACATACATACCACACATACGAACACACACAAACACACAAACACACACATATACATGAATACACACACATAAACCACAATCCATTAGCGCTATAAAAGTACTTTAATATTGTAGAACTCTTAACTCTCTCTCTCTCTCTCTCTCTCTCTCTC
>JAWQUT010000010.1:1679144-1701644 GCA_033807755.1 Ellobium chinense | reverse complement strand
TCTTATCTTCACAACATTGTTAGAAAACAAAACATTGTACTGATTTCTTCACAACAAAATCACCGGATAATTGCAACGTTCTCTATGATCATCAAGAGTTCCGATTAAGTGGAATTGACGTACATATCTTTGTAGTCCTGAAACAAACATCATTTAGGCTCACCATTTAGCCATGTAGGACGAAAAGGAACGGAGAGGNGGGGGGGGGGGGGGATGGTGGGAGAGATTGAAAGTGAAATTATATGATGGCACAGGACCTATCTACATCAGTTGCCAAGCATCAGTATAAAAAAGTCCTTGAGAATTACCATAAGCACCAACAGGCCCATTGACCAAATGTCGAGGAAGTTTAGGGGAGCAATGTGGCCAACAGACGTCTTTCCTTTTATTATTTTCGCACCTGTGGTGCTGTGCTGTGCAGTCCAGGTTAATGACAATATAATGGGTCAATTTTCTTAACAAGGTTCCAGCTGACCACATTCACAACTTGCCTGGAACAAGGATAAAGTTACACTTAAAAAAGGAGTTCCAATTATTTAGTAATTTTAGGCCTGGAGGTCCTGATTTCTATTTCTTTCAAGCTGCGAACTGCTTGTGAGTATATTTGTGGATGTGTGACGCGTACTCGTGTTCCGTATTTAAGCCGGTGGAAAAGCTCATTCATCTTGACTTCTTTCACCACTAAGAGAGAAGAAAGTGAGTCAAATCTGATAATATTTTTTTAGCTCTTACAACCCATCTTAGGACGTATGCCAGTAGGGATTTTACTCAGTTTCTGTAAAAGATCAAGTTTGAGAAGAAAGAGCACACAAAAAAAAACAAAAAAACAAACAACAACCTAACACTAGAAAATTTCTTTTCCCTTATACCTAGGATGGAACCCGGGGTCTCTAAGCTTGCAAGTCTGAACGTGTTACTACTGCACCATGGGGACTCTCACTTTGCAGCACTTTAAACCGCGAATACCGAATGCCTGAATATTACTTCCTAATTTCCACTATCTGCTCACACTGACCTTTCTTTGCCTTGTGTGTCATCGACTGTTCCCGAAGAAGGCCATGCTGCTGAGAACTTGAATAAAGAAAAGATCTACTTTTCTGTTATTTGAAGTTTGCCTGTCAAATGAATACCTGGTAATTCTATACCAAACACACAGCGGTCAGTTATGTGACAGAGAAAAAAAAAACAACACTTGCAACTATGGGGAAATTGGGATGAAAAATGATTGTCATTAATCAGAATTGACTGTATCGTAAACGTTAGAGAGGAGGCGACTTCCAGAACAAAAAAAAAAAACCCAAAAACCCAGACCCATGGTAAGTCAAAAACGGGCTAAGCGAAGAGATATAAATTCGATCCCATTCTCTCCCCTTCGTCCATTTCTCACCCCCTTTCCCCCAACCCCGCCCCCTTCCCCACCCGGACAAAACTCCTGTCTTGGCCTACGAGTCAAGGACGATAGTATTTATCCTAGATTAGCTGGAAACAAGACATTTCAAGACAAGCGAGGAACAAGAGAGAGAAAGAGAGAGGGAGGGGATGTCAAATGGCATTAGTTAATTCGACGAATCCGATGAAAAAAGAACATACTATTTTTACTCCTGTCATGTAGCTCCGGATTGTTAGTAGCTTAGCGGTTGGATGGATTGAGCACAAGGTTAATGCACTGTGGTTCATGGCGAGCCTGGGGGAGGGGGGAGGGGGAAGTGGGAGGAGAATGGAGAGTGGGCGGAAGTTTGGNCACACATACATACACACATACACATACACACACACCAACAGGCACACACACACAAACACACACACACACACGCACACACACACACACACACATACACACACACAGAAAAATAGGAAAAAAAAACATCCCTAACCCATGTCCCCTTCTCCTTCCACACATTCTGATGCCATCCATTGCTAGTTTATCATATCGTCAACTTCCAGTGGAACACAACTTTCTTCCTCTCATTTCCCCCATCTCATCCCCCATTTGTCTATCCCTTCCCGTCCTCTCTTCTTGATCTCTTCTCTCACATGTCCCTGCGGAAGCTCCCACACTAACCTCTTTCCGTTTTTTTGGTGTTTTTGGGGTTGTTTTTTTTAGAGAAAACTCATTTCACATATTAACTAAGGATGTTTGGCACCAAAGCTGTTCATGCGCCATCTCACACAGATACCCTCCCAATACATTTAAAATTCGGTCGTCCAGATAGCCCCACTGCGACTTGCCTGTTTATCCCGTTAAATGGGATACGTTTTTTGCTAATACGCGCTAATCGCGATGGGGAATTGTGCGTAGCTTCTAGAAGTCGGTTAGGAAATTAGAATCTTTGCGGTACACCGGAAACTGTAGCTCTGCTAAATGGTAGCCACAATCTCCGACTTTACATTTGTAAGTGGAACTTTTTGTCATCGGCCTTGTGTCGGAGGAGGATATTGCAAGAATCAAGGACGGAATGTATGCTCATAAATGAGGCAATGATATAAGTATAGCAAACACCGCTCGCAAGCCAGCGCACCCTTTTCCAGCTCTTCCGCATCTGTCGCAACTGTCTTGACTTGCCTAGAGACTGATACTTCCGTTGCTTAGGACCGGACATAGAATAAAAAGATCGCGCCATTTGTAGACCGGTGGGAAACAAACACGCGTAATCTCCTGCTTGTGCAGCAGCTTACTGGCCCGTAACGTGTTTCGATCTAAGTCCTTGCCTCGCCTCACCTCTTTCAGCTCTTTTTATTTCTTTCTTTCCTTTATTTCTAATAACAACAAGATTATTTCTGAGTATTGATAATGCATCAGTTAATCACATGTTATTTCACTTTCTTTTTTTTGTTTGTTTCTTTCTTCTTTTCATTTTTCTTTCTTTATGAGGTGTTGTATTTATACTTGCTGTGTGGATGGCTCCAGACTAAAACAAATTCAAGTGAAATGATCTATAGTCATAAATTTGGTTTGTTTGCTTTTGTTCGAGTCAGGTTTTCATGTCCCTTTTCAGCACGGTAATGGCTATAGCAAAAACGAGGGTTGGACCACCTTTGGGCTGCTTACAAGTGGCTGCCACAAGCCTTTGAGCCTTTTGTCAAATTTGCACCTCGAACCGCAGGAACATTATGAGATGGCCAAGTCTAGTCTGCAGGTCTGGTGCTACCACTGTGCTTAAATTTTATTCAGTTTACAATGGAGGTCCTTCATTTACATTTTTCACTAATTTAATATACATGAAAGGGACTTAAAAGTTTGGTCTTTTTTTTTTTTTTTGCAGACCACAGGTCCGCCCCAAATAAAATTTGCAGAAGCCATTGGAAAACACTGCCTAGAACATTTGTTTGTTTTACAAATTCAAGACTGAATTTCACCATCTTTGCAATGTGGCATGATGTTATACGATTATTTCTAGAGAATCTCTCCAAAGGACAATTTTATACTCTGCTTTTATTGACTATGATAGTCCAATTTTATGTTGACCAGCCAGGTTCCTGCAACATTAAAGCACCGAGAAAATATTTAACCCTCTAGTGCCCAAGGTCAGTTTAAGTTTAAGGATAAATATGCTACAGTGGGCACTAGAGGGTTAAGGAGAAACCGATCACTTACGGGATTCGAACTCAAGACTATTCGTACCAAGAGACAAGTGCTCCGTCTCTCTGCCACCGTGCAGATGATGTCAGTGATACTCAGCCCATTCGACGTCCATGTTTAAACTCTAGCTCCACACAACGCTAATCATTCCACCTGGAGAAAATCCCAAACTCATATCCACTTTAGATAGACCAGGCAGGAGCTACTCTTTCCCGAAGTTCATTAAGACAAGCATGCAAATACACACAAGTCATGCCACGTTATAACCAAGTGCCGGTCAGTTTGTTTTCATTTTTGTGTCGTTCCTGGGAAGGTATGTTATTGGGGTACAAAAAGGCTGGTCAGTGGAATTTCCTGGCGCAAGGCTGGGCTGTCCCGATGAAGCCATAATATCAGCTACTGTTTTCATACCACTTCCATTCCATTCCGACAACGTCAAAACATCTTCCTGTCTCCGATGTCAGTGCCAGCACAAGATTGGTAAACAATGTGGAGATCAGTTGTTAAAGGGACAAGGCTAGTTATTTGCTTTACTGCTTAATAAGTCCAGATTATTTTGTCATAAAATTTAAACCGCGTATATTTCGCCTGTTAGTTTCTGAGAAAACACCTCAGGATTGTCGGAATTTTCATCCTGCAGGAGCCGCCATTTCTCATGCTGCGTGACATCAAATAGCGAGATAAGCTAGCCGACGATTACTACGGACAGTTCTTCTGCATCAATCGTCTGCTAACTTTCCCCATATGACGTCAGGCAACTCGAATAATGGTGGCGTTTGTCGTTAACGACGTATAAACTTAACCCTATGAGGCTCGATTCCCGACAAACTTGGATGGAGTGCATATACAGTTCGGGAGGTTAGTCAGAGGGCAGGGTTTATAAGGTTAAATGGCTTCAGAGTATGTTAGAGTGCTCGAACAGATCGAGCAAGACAGATAACTCTTGAAATTTCCAAATTAAGGATCCAATGACACAGATGATCCATGCAAGGTTGAGCTGTCAAGTCAAAGCCATTGTCTGCTGCATAGAGCAGATTGGTTTGTTTACTGAGATACATTATAATAATTTAATAGTTTAGAATAGTATCTACCTGTGGTTTACCCCAAAGTAGAGATGCGTATGCTAAAAAAAAAACGCTACGAAACCAAAGCCTGAGATGGAAATCACAGATAGAAAGAGAGGATGCCATCCACAACAGACAAGAGGATGATATCTTTCTTAGAGCACACCGGTTTTCCACTATTTTTAAATCTGGGGAAAGACATGCCTGTAATTACAGTGGGACCTCACGGCCTCGAATCTCATGCTCTCCAAACCAGAGAATAAAAAATCTACAGCAACACAAATTCCCAACAGTGACGTCACTGAAATAGACCCTTTATGTCTCCTTGTGAGCCATACTATTTTTTCCCGGGTGTGTCTTTGGCAGCTGTGTTTGTTGACTACATGCTGCTACGTGCTGATGGCTGTGTTTTGATAGTATAAATCTGCCGTCAATGATGGCATTTTGCAACATCTGGGAAATAGTTATTAATGCTTCTGACAAATTTGTGCTTTTTTCATTGATTCCAACAATTCAAACCTCGACATTGCGGATGATCCCCTAGCCCTGGAATTCGTTGTAACGTCCAAATGCGACGTCCAAATGTATCATTTTACACTCAGCCGCCAAGCTGTGCTTTTAACCTCTGCACATAGTTATAGGACGAAACAATCTTTCATGCGCGCCCACAGGAATCCATTTTTTTGACTATTCAACTAGTGCCAGACAGCCATAAACTATTCACAATCAGTTGATCGTGGTATCCATTAGGGTCTGGGCAAACTTCCAGGATTACAAAACATCATCTGTCTGACCTGGCCCCGTGAGAGAAGGAAAATGTTCGTAGGTGTCTCATTGTGGCCTTCGACGAGTCTAAATAACGCTGGCTGAAGATCAAATATAAATAAAGAAGAAATAATAATAGTAATTATTAAATATTCTGTCTCTCAGCCACAATTGGATAAATACAATCGACTCTATGCATTCGCAACCCGTTTAATTACTTGATTACGATGCGGGCGAGTTCATTCGAGTGAAGGGCACTGTGATGCGGTCGATTTCTGTCTTCGCCATTATGAAAATATGCCAAATATATGTATATATGTTTAGGGCATTTTGATGAGTAATTTCTAAGTTATATATCTGAAAATAGATACCTATATACTCACGATCAAAAGTAAGTATACACGTCAATCATAACCCTTAGCAAAAAGCCAACGTGACAAAAGAAGATGAAAACTGTTTTTTTTTTTTTCTCAAACGTGGGGTTTATTTTCAATTAAGTTCACGGAAAAGGAACGTATGGGACATGAATCTGGGGTCTGAAGTCCCACATTTTGTGGAGGAGGGACAAAACACAAAATCAGAATCAGCGTCCATGAGTGAGTCCCAGCTAAACGATGACGAATCTTGGTTGCGAGCCTTCCCTCTCGCACTCAAAGCTGTAAATGTCGTCACATTTGAAACTTGTATCTCTTTCACTCACTCACACACACACACACACACACACACACACACACACACACACACACACACACACACACACACACACACACGCACACACACACACACACACACATACACACACACACATATACACACAGGCACACACACACACACATACACACACACACACACACACACACACACACACCACATCACTCTTTGTATATTATGTTCCAAGAAAGTGGTAGCTCGTGGAAATTTAAAAATGATTGGTTTTTTTTTATTGAGAAAAAAGTATTCCCTGAAGTTTCACAACAAGGCAGAAACGTCCATAAAAAAATTACTGTTTACCATGCTTTTACAGAGCTGCGTCATTCAACGTTTCATATGTTACTGATGCGTTCTGCTTTTCCAGATTCTGGAAAAGCAGAACGCGTCAGTAACATATCAAATACTGAATGACGCAACTAAAACACTTGAGTCAAATGAATAAACGTGCTTAAATTTTGCAGCCTTTCATGCGTTGTTAGAACTCAGCCATCATCACGATATTATTTTCCAAGCCAAATTTAGCGTGCTTGATGGAAAAGTAAGCATTTTGAAGACAGTGGAACAATAAGGAGAGACTCAGAACAACGGTGGCCGACATTGGCAGCGTGGCCGTGCGGTTTGTGAGTCGTACTCAGAAACTGAAGACTTTCAAGTCTAAGGTTTATGTGTTTGACTCGAGAGCTGGGCGGTTTACGTTGTAGTGTCCTTGGGAAAGACACTTCGCTTCCATTCCCTCACTCAACTCAGGTGTAAATGAGTACCTGGCTTTAGAGCTGGGGGGGGGGGGGGNGCTGCACCGCTGGCGACCAGCAATGACTTTGTTATGCATTTCATTTGTAATATTATGTATTTACATGTATGATGTGTATTGTTATATGTGTTGTATTATGAATGAGATGTTTAACACTGTATGACATTGTAAAACAATTTCCCTACGGGGTAAATAAAGTCGTATTTATTTATTTATTTATTTGTTTATTTATTTATTTATTTATTTATTGTAAGATTCGCAGCCTAGGAAAGACAAAGACTTACAAAGTGTTAAAATCGATAGAGAGCAAAAGCTTGACAAAGTAATAATCCCTACGTCTTCTGACAAAATAGTTTATTTCTGTCTTTAACTGTTATTTAAGAACCTCAAGTGGTTATATTTGAATTTAGCTCTTCGCTTCAGCAAAGTTTTTTGTCTAATTTCTGCTGCTATATCAGTGCCATTCGCACTTTTGCAAAAAGAATTGGTTGGGAGATGAGTATTAAAAAAATTGATCATAAATACCCCACAAAAGTAATTTTGGCGGGAAAAAACAAAAATAAGCCCTTTTCGTCAGAGGACGTTAGTAAGAAACCTTTCGACCGATCATGTCAATCCGCTTTGTCTATAATCTCCGTTCTGGAAACGGAAAACACTAAGCATCGAACTGGAATTACTTAACTGATCGCATTGACTGAAAGGGAAGTAAGCCGTTATTTTTCAACATTTCCTTTCAAATTTAGACGAAACAAACCATGCAATTCAGAGTGACAGTGTGAAATATCTTCACACCACTGCTGTCAGTGTTCACTGTGTGATGATTCCTCATGCAAACCGATCTCTTTTCGGAAACTCTTTGACATAACATCATTGCTAGTATTCGCACTGCTATGCCTTTGAACTAAATGGGTTTCTCTGTTACTTAAACTAGCATAACAATCCATTCACACATTTCGTAAGAGTTGACCGCATACGGTCGTATTCTTCTCTGTAGAAACATATGGAATACGACCGTATTCGTGACCTGGACATATTATGATATTGAGTGGGTGGCACATAGAAAATGGCAATTTGACACTCACTTATAGTCAAAAGGCGTGAGGATATTTGTCTGCGCCGTTCATTTGTTGGATGGACAGTAAAGTACAAAATGACGTCATCACGAGATTATCGCATTTCTGTCCATTGAATAATTCAGTAGCTCTGGGATCGCTGTCAACTATGTTAGCAACACGACCCCATCATGAGAGCAGGGACTGAGAGAGAAAGTCCTTAAAAAAAGTGTTCGCATTCTCGTTCACACGGATACACATTAATCTGGAAAATGGACTTCCCTGATGACGTCAGATGAATATTGCATCGTGAAAAAAAAAACAGTTCTGGATAAAACGAGTTCTTGAGTTTCTCGCTGTGATCTATTCTGAGTTTCGTTAGGACTGTTCCAGGAAATGCCACCGAAGTTTAAAATGAAACCAGATGAAACTATATTTTCGTTTGTGAGTTGTTTGTGGCTGCACTGCCTCAAGCAGAAAGCAAATAATATTATCATTTTATTTTTCTAGAAGTAGATCTAGTTTATCAAGGTGAACTCAGATTAAAAATAAAATCAACGTCATAAATTTGAGAATTCTATCGACGGACAGAGATTAGATTTGGTAAGAATTAGGTGGCCAGTGTACCGTTAGATGGTTGATTTCTATAAAGGTCAGGTCTATAATGAGGTTCTGAACTAATCTATTTACGCTTCTCCGTTAGGGGACGCCAATACTAGATTGTGGATATTTTTTTTTTTTAAAAGTGATTGCTTAGAGTGCCCTGTCTTGTTATTTCATTACATCTGGTGTCACTGTGGCTTAATTGCAAAACAGTTCTGAGATAGAAGTAGATCTAGCTGGATGAACTGAGGGAAGAAAGAAAAAAATATCGGGAAAAAAAACAACAGCAGCAGAACATAGAAGGAGGTAATTTGTCTCCGGCCAGAAACAGGTCACGACCGGGGGGAATCTACAGTCGTTTCAGACACTGCGAACATTCTGAATACTGGGAAAAACAAAGCGATAACAGGAATCACGATCGAAGACCAGTATGCTTGGGAGTGCCAGTTTCTTCTACATGTAAAACATTTCATTTATCATAGGAGCATGTTTGTATTCTTTTAGCGTATCTCAAAGGGACAGAGATAGGTATTTACTTTACAGCCTAAAAAAATCCACATTGTTTTTTTTCCAAAATCTTGAAACCGCGTGTATTTTCCCTTCCGCGTCACCTTTTCTGAGAAAACAATGCCAGAATATCTGCATTTTTATTATCAGTACGCCGCCATTACAAGTACTGCCTGATGTCATAAAGCGAGGAAAGCTAGGAAACGATTGGTGCAGATGCATAATGCAAACTGTCTGGACCAATCGCTTGTTAGTTTAATTGGCTTTTTGACGTCACGCAACACGAGTAATGGCGGCGCACGAAGGATGAAAATCCCGACAGTAATGCTGTGTTTTCTCAGAAACTGTCAGGCGAACAGAAACATGTACACGGTTTAAATTTTATGAAAAAAATAATGTGGATTTATCAGGCTGTGAAGCAAACATCTTCTCCTGTCCTTTTAAGACACGCTGAAAGACGAAAACATTCATTGTGATAAATAACATGTTTTATACGTAGACGAAAAACACCACTCTCACACATATCAGGTTTCGATTTTAATTTCTCTCACCTGTGTATAGTTCTAGTATAATAAATGGTCGTCTGAGAAATTTTATTTTTGTAGTAGGTGCTAGCCATTACAATCACCGTAATATCCTACGTCATTTGGATAACCAGAAACGAGGCGCGACATTGTCTCTAGAGTATAATGAATTCTGATGGTACGGGTATTCTCTATGCCTACATAATGGCTGCTAGAAAGAAAATTATGAAAAATGAGTTCGAACTGTCTGTAATCTTCTCAGAGCTAAGCAAGTAACAGTAATAATAATAATACAATTATTATTATTATTTTTATTATCATAGCTTGCATTTGTATGGCGCCTAATTCCCTAGGTGGGCGCTAGACGCTTAGATACATTCTGGCGCACACACGCTCAGTTTTAAAAAACTACAAAAAGTATGAAAACACAGAAACACGCACACTGGCATCTGCGAACACACACACACACACACACACACACACACACACACACACACACACACACACACACACACACACACACACACACACANACACACACACACACACACACACACGCACACACACACACATACACACACACACACAATAAACACACATTCATATACATACACATATATACACACATAGACACCAACACACGAACACATACACTCACACTCACACACACATACACAAACACACACATAGACACCAACACTCACACACACACATAGACACCAACACACATACATACACACACACACACGCACACATACACACACACAGACACACACACACACACACTTGTGCCCGAGGCGCGAGTAAGTAGAGGGAAAAAGAAAGATAAAACATGTCGCTCTATTTCAGCCTGTTTACTAGAAAAGTGCTCCAAAATGACTTTGACCTCTGCCAAGCCAGTCAGTAAATCTTCTGTTGTATTCATCGTGAAGTGCTGGGGCAGAATGCAGAAAAACCGACGGAATAATGATGTAAATAAAGCCTCGGCATGTTCCGGTAACACTCGGGCAGCCATTAAATTGTTTTATTCACCTGAATCAGTACGACTGAGAAGGAGCCCGCTTTTTACTCTTAGACTTATAGTAAGAACTAAAATAATCTATACAATATTGCTAGGAAGCAGTGCACTTCTGTTTGTGTAATCCTGCTAGCATCTTCTTCTATAAGTGCCATGCCGACTGGCGCAGGTAATCACGCATCTTACCTGTGTCTGGATGCTGTCCACCTCAACATTTCTTTATTGTTTTGTGCGTTTATGAAACTTGCCACTCCACTCTGAAGTTTTACTTGTCACTCTCTGTTCCGTTTGCCGTTTACGTTTTCAGTAGCTACCAATCTAATACACTTGCTGTTTCCCTATGAACGATTTTGTAATTGCCTATCGTGAATTGCTTTCTTCAAGACCTGCGTGCATGGCAAAGATGGCGCCAAATTTTCGGTAGTGAACATTTTTGTGTGACACAATGTAAAATGCGACAGTAGTATTATTCTGTGATGGCTGGTAAGTCATGCCCAACCCCACACGCCCACAACTTTTACAATAGTGAGACAGATCATCAAGAGGAAAAGTGAAGAAAAATGGTTACATAGATGGGCGGCAGGGACTCTTGGAAGAGCTATGTATATAGAAATGTCTCCACCAACCATGCTCAGGCATCCACCGACTCATCTCCAGCTATGGGTTAAATAGCTGGACAGGCAGAGGTTGTCAGAGGGTAGTCCTGTCTATGGGAAGAGGAACATAGAGAGGAAATCCCAAACGTCAAAGTCAAATGATGCCAGCCTACCCGGCACAGGAATTGAAGTCGGGCATTTACGCACTAAAGATAATGACCATGCAATCAAAACAGTCTCAACCATAGCCCTACGATGGCATTAACAGGTTAAGTCGGAGAAAACAATGCACTGTCTGTCAGCTGTGAACACAACACTGCAAAGTGAACAACCACCTTCAAAAGAATCTACTACAGAAACCAGCAAATTGTAGAATATTATGTCCTTCTGCATTTTATGAGGCAGCCAAACACCACCCGCTTTTGCCCAACCCTTCATCAGCTACAATAAACCCTCATACCACACCAACCCAGCATCACCAAATGCCTTTATGGAAAAGTAAAAGTAGAAACGCACATGCGAAATTCCATTATCTGACAATATAACTGCATAAAGAGTCACAGACTCAGTAGCATGGAAATGTAATAAATACCCTGTGGATGGAATAAGCAAATGGACGTGCAAAGCAGTCTGCCACATAATATGTGAAACATGCTCCTATTCCTGCGGAATATGTTAGCAATGCAAGTAATCATCAGGAAATGAAACAGCAATACAGGAGATCATGCAAGTGATTGGGCTGTCTGTGATGTTACAATATAACCTCGATATAATGTATTATGCCTTCGTGCATGGAAAAAGTATACTCAATAACCAGGTATATTTTAATATCGAGGTCCATATCAAAAATGAAAGAATGCGTCAATAATTAATCCGTGCACTCGAAATTCATATCAAATAACAAGATATACTTAGTAAGAGAGTAGTTAATTTCAGAGTTTTACCGTATTTCTTTTATTTGTTTGGAAGAATTAATTCCTACCACCAGAATATTGGAACTTGCAGCCTACCATCTACAGATATTTTCTACAGTCAACTCCATTTAACTGTAATCCGCGTTATCATTACTTGGTAATTGCAGTTTCTTTTATATCTCTTTAATGTGCTTTAAAAGAGATGCGATTTAGTGAAGTCCCCTTTTGTTTTTATTGTTGTGTATTTTTTTCTTACTGTAGCTGAATGAAGAAATGATGAAAACTACTGATGCGAAGGCCTTGAAATGTGCTGCTTGTCATTAACAGACACTACAGCATTATAGCTAGAGAAAATAGATCATGTTTTCATGTTTGTGAGTACATCTGCACTGTGGGATCAACAGGTACAGTAAGCCCGCACTCTCTGCCAGTTGTGGAATTCTGCGGACGGGAGTGACGACGGACTTACGAGACTCGCATCTTAGGAGACGAATCCACAGGATCCGGACACGGCACGACACGGCAAGCCGTGACGTAGGCACACCTCTATAACCTTATATTATGATAATGTCAGTCTGCGTCAAGACATGTAAGGATCCTACGGAAGCAGCTCCGTTTGATTAACAATGAGAAAGAGAGGGTATAAGCTATCCAGGAGACGTGACGCCTCGTTTTCGGATCCAGTGAGTTCACACCCTAAATTCTTCCCTTTGCTGAGACAAACACTGAAACGTTCAGCCATGTGTATAACAGACAGAGAATACAGAATATCAACAGATGAAGGAATGTTCTGTTTATGTTACAACAACATTTGAGCTGAACTGGGAATGGAATTTATTTTATTACTGGGAACTGAGTTCAAATGAAGTGTCGTGTAGGTATAAAGATGCTAATGGTGTTGGTTTTTTTTTCACTGTTTAATTAATTGATCCAGGGGTCCCAAGCCAAAATACTTCCCATAAATGTTGTTAAGCATTCCCTCTAAATTTTGACACCAAGAAAATTGCTCCTAAACCAAGTAGATTTTCAGAACTTGGGCAGTGAAGGAGGTCCTCTAATAGTTTAGGTCTTTTCACTCAGTAAACAGTAACCTTACCCACCTAGCAACAACCACAGAGTTTACACTTGAATGGCTAAACCTAACCTATTCTGAGTCTACAAATGTATGTGCACCTATCTAAACCTTTGAAATTCATATGTAACCCTCTCCCTTCCCCATGACCAGTTTTCTGATTTTTAGGGACTATTTAAACTTGCATATTTTTATGCGATGTGCTCGTGGTATCTTTACAACTGTAAAAACGTGATTTGAGGTGCGATTGAACAGCGTTCAAACCTTTCGCTAGAACTGTGAATTGAGCTTAGCTCAAACATGATGTACTTGCCCAACCCTGCTGTCCACACTAGACCGGAAATTCACTGACCTCTTAACACAAGGGGAATAAAAAGGTACCGGAGAGAAGAGAAGGCCATCCTTCTTCATAAGTCACTGAGTAGGGCATTTCCTCTGGGAGAAATCAAATAAAGCCAACGAATGAACGACCGGCTAATGAACGAATGAAAGAATGCCGGACCTGCTTTGTGAGGGCAGACTTTTCGTGTCTACTTTCTCTTGACTCGGTTAGCGTGGCTGTCTTCGACAGTAATAACAGCGGTTACCGCCTTCTTTGCTTGGGTAGGATGGGGGTGGGCAGGGAGGGAGAAAGAGGAAGGAGAAGCGGGCTGGGAGGGAAGGAGAGAAATATGTTATGCAAAAGTAAGTGTAATAACTTTAACAAGTAGTGAAACCCAGACCACAACTATGGTACATGAGTAAACAACAGAGCACATAAATTGGCAAAGATCTACCATAAAAAGGTCACATACATAACAGCTAGATAATGAAGACACATATGTATACATAATTTTAGCCTCATTCGCAATTGCACCCTTTATGGCACAAAACACGCCCTTAAGCCTTAAAAATCTAAAAGATTCATCTATTTCGATTTCAATAATATTATTGCTACACTTAAGCCGTTTCGTCAGATGATGACACAGCTGTCATACACTCTTTAATCCTCATATCACCCGAGAGACTGCATTCTCCTTGATGTACAGTCGACGTTGGAAAGTATAAAAATTGTTATGGGCATAAGCTGCAGTTATATGGCATTGCGTTTATCTAGTGACTTCTATATAGGAAAAGACCTCATATCGTAAACATGATGTGATTTAGTGGCTTGTCATTAAATGTAGCCTGCTGTATTAACCTAATTCCTGTCGTTTCTTAAGTGATCTCCCAGGTCTCATTTTATTGTCTGTTTGATAAGCTTGTGTCACGCCTCGTTATTTCATGTTAGACTTCGAAAGTCCATCGTCCTCTGACAAAACAACTCACATACCACATTGACAAAATATTATATAGTTTTTGGTTTGGTTTTTTTTTTTTGTATCTATAAGGGCTAGAGTTTCCTTGTGTTAAACTTTCATCATGTAACCCCAATGTGATGATTTTCCCCTCATGAAGTAACTCATGCACTACAGTGACAAGACCAAAAAAGATCCATCGTTGGGACTAAAACTTGAGACAGCCTTGTTTTCGTGACAGTCTGGCAGCCAACCTCCATTTCTTGTTCAACCTCGGAGTAAAATGTAAATTAAAAAAAAAACTAACTCTAAAGATAACAATGTCGTGAGCATTGCCTACGTTTAAGGTGATTCAGTTTTTATATCTTAAGAACTACAAGGCGATATGGATGGAATAGCCATCAGTGGGTTTCATGTTTCTTAATCAAAGGTAATGATATTAGAAACAGCTCGTCATTAATTATGCCTGGGCAATGTTGGCATTTTATGATCAGATAAGATAGTTCAAACGCACTAATTACCCTCTCATTTCTTATCACGACTGAATTTCTTGACGACCTTTTCCATGTGGTTTTCACGTAATATTATTTTGTTTAGCCAGAGCTGGCATTTTTGTCCGATTGACGTCTGTCTTAAGTGCACAAAGAGTAAACTTTTTTTGGCGGGGGGTTCGGGGGGGGAGGGGGAGGTTTGACATTCTTCTAGGGATCTTTAAAAGGAGCGACAACAACAACAACAACACCAACAACACCAACAACACCAACAACACCACCAACACTTACAGCAACAACAACACCAACCGCAACTACAGCAACAACAACAGCACCAATAACAACAACAACAACAATACCAAAAGCAACAACAGCAACAACAGCAACAGCAACAACCACAACAGCAACAACAATAGAGTAATCTTTAGGATCCTAAACCCTTTTGTTTCTTTTGGAGCACGCAGGAGATTATTCCATTATTATAAAATATTGAAGAAAAACTGTCAGTTTGTCAGTGTCGTTGCATTGATCAATCGATTTGCATACAGGATTGTTGATTTCCTTTTTGGTCCGATATGTGTGTGTGTGTGTGTGTGTATGTGTGTGTGTGTGTGTGTGTGTGTGTGTNTATATATATATATATACATATATATATATATATATGTGTGTGGGTGTGTGTGTGTGTGTGTGTGTATACATTTCAACAACATTCGCTACTTCTCGAGCTGTCTATATTTTCTCCTTTTTTATTCCAGATCTCATAACCTTGGTGTAAACGTCTACTACGGTATTTTAACATTGTCCAATTTTCTCGGTACGCATATATAGTAATTGTTAAGGGTCTGCCTCATCCAGGGGACAGCACTATCAATTTTCCACTAACCTAATTTATGCAAATAAGGGCTCTCATCACATACACTAATTTGTTGGATGTCAAAGAAATGACCATACTTAAAGAAATCCCTCTTGAGACTTAGTCTAACCGACTTGTGATATATTATCGTCCAGTTCATAAATGACGTAAGGGTATTGAATATGACTCCGCCTTTACTGCCCACAGAAACCCTGATATTCTCCAGAAGAAAGAATTAAATGTTTGCCTATTTATAACAATGTATCATTACAATCGTTGTATAAATTTTGGCATCGGGAAGGCTCAGATCTAGCAGTTTGTGAACAGTGTGTGTGAGTGTTGTGTGTATGAGAGAGAGCGTGGATGCGCGCGCGTATGTATGCATGTATGTGTGTGCATCTGTGTGTGTCTATATTAATGTACTTAAGTATGTATCTATATCTGTGTGTTCTTGCCTAGGTATAGCGTGATTTTGATGTGAACTTGTCCGAGACAAATTTCCTGTGAAAGGATCAAGTTTATCTTAGCTCATCTTATCTTATCTTAAATATGACTAATAACAGAGAAGTTATAAGACTAATGGCATTATATATAATTACTTGCATTGGGAATACTATCTAATGAAGGCTGTGTTAATACATCCTTATAATGTATGTATAGGTTTGTCTTCTTCCTAATCCAGTTGTATTCCCTCGTTTTTTAAAGCTTGTTTTTGGTTTGTTAACTGATATTTTATAAATATTTCTTTTCCACATTTGCATCTTGACTTCTTGATCATGAGACACTGACATACGGGAAAAAAAAAAAACGTTACGCTGCTTAAGACGCCAAACTTCCGTAAATAAGTTTCTATTAAAAAGAAGAAAACTGATTAAAAAAAGAGAAAGTTGAAAAATTTCTTTTCTCACGCGTTTCAGAAGAACAGGATTATTTATTTTTAGAAATTTATCATCACATACAGTGACGGTTTGACTATTTGTATAGCTTACCTTCTACATTTTATTAAAATCGACAGCTTAACGTGGCAATAACTGCTGAAGAATGGCGCTCCGGTCAGGTGACCTCTTATCAGATGGTATCTTTGCACTATACTCATGTAGTCTATCACATCTTGAGTTCCCGAGCTCATAAATTATTCAAGCCAGGTTTGGGATAAACGTTACAGTATTAATAAAATGAAAATAGACTTTTATTTACCCCTTAGGGAAATTGGTTTACAAAGCCAAACAACTATTACACATCTCAGTCACAAAACAAACATATAGCCCGGCACAAATAATATATATAAATACGTAATGGTACAAATGAAACGCATACCAGTAGAATGCTTTCTGAAGTTTCAGGTGGTGTTGGTCGTATGATTTACAACACCATACACATTTTACACATCTCAGTCGTAATACAAACACATAGGACAGTACACATAATTGTAAATACATAATAATACAAATGAAATACATAATAGTAGGCTGCTACTATAACTTGTAAGGGGTGTTGGCTGT
Organism: Ellobium chinense; assembly: GCA_033807755.1. NCBI lineage: Eukaryota > Metazoa > Mollusca > Gastropoda > Ellobiida > Ellobiidae > Ellobium > Ellobium chinense. The sequence goes on along the minus strand of JAWQUT010000010.1, from coordinate 1,684,364 downwards.
ACTCACAAACCCTATATACGTGTTCTACTTTTTGAAACGAATATGTCATAATTTTCGGCATCTTGGAAGATCTATAGTGTAATCTGTGTTCGTCGAGATTTCCCCAGACAAATTAAGCACTGTCAGAAAGTTACAGATTATTATGAAATAGTTATTAGTTGTAGGCCTAACTATTACGCAAAAAAAGTAGACTATATAAATTACGATTAGGCGTAAGTGGCTTCAGATACTGTTTTATTAATGAAATGAATCTGGTGCAAAGGTCTTTTGGAGCGACTTCGAATCTCCAAACGTCTTCATCGAAGCTGCGAAAGTAAGGAAACTTTTCTGGGGGAGAGAAAGATATTAGTTAAAGATGACAGAGTAGGGAGATATTAGCGTGAAGTCTATCACCAAAGACTAGTACTAAGTCTTATACCATCCCCAGTCCCATGTGTGTAAAGTTAGCCTTCTCTACGCTGTCGGTTTAGTTTGGGGGTGGACGGTAGCTGAAAAGGACTCACGGGATCTTCTGGTTCATAAATATTGAGACATCCTTTGACGAAACTCCACGAGAGCAAAACTGATGAAAAGCTGAATGAATATTTGTGGTTTTTAAATAATTTTTGAACCTTTCCAGTTAAGGGCTTTGTTGTAAACATAGTGACGACAATACATTGACGGGACTTAAATAGACTATAAACGATCATGACACGTTACATTTTACGCAATACAATCTATACAGATATTTTCACTTACACAAGTCACCTTTCATTTTCAGCAGTTACTCTTGCTTCTATTCATATTAGTATGTTTACTCCCTACTGAAAATTTTGTAGGACAATTTCTATAAACTTAACTAAGTTAACTAGGACAGTTTCCTTTGGCTATCAAATAATTCTTCAGCTGTGTCGTGTAATTTAGCAAATGTCAAAGGGGTCACCCGTAAGATAATGAGACTATATCAAGAAAACCAAACAGAATAAAAACACATCTAAACCCTAGCTAAAGAAATCAACAATCGTGTATATTCTGGAAACAGTCCTGTTTACTCTTCATTCCTTCTTCCAGAGGAGAACAGCATTATAAATTTTCCCCTTTTTCCTTTTTCTCACTTCTCTCTGAGAAAGGCGTCAACCATTATGTTACACCGATCATGTCTTTTATTATAAAACCCTCGAGGGAGGAGTGCCGATGAACAATGTTTTGGCTTCCAAGCGAACTTCCTCACGGGAGAGCAGCAATGCAGAAACGGAACAGCGTGGTGAGGAAAAAAAAAAGAATTCTGGAGAGGTCATTCCACGGAAGTTGTTTTATCATTTCATAAGAAACTATAGCTACACCTTTCAAACACCGTCCATATGGCAGTAATAATAATAATGATACATTAATTTAATATAACGCTCATCTCAATGACAGACTCTACATTGACAGACCTACTAGTTAATTCATCTTCTCAACAATCACCCTTCTCTTCATATCTCTCTCTCTCTCTCTCTCTCTCTCTCTCTCTCNTCTCTCTCTCTCTCTCTCTCTCTCTCTCTCTCTCTCTCTTTCTCTCTCAGGTAGTAATTGAAATCAGTTTACTAGGACAATTCAGACCGCATCCTGAAAAACAAAAACACTAAGGCCTTGACTTTCATCTCTGGCTGACTACTATGGAAGCGCACATGCAAGTTAAAAAGTAAGAATTAGTTTACCGAGACACTACAGATCGCATCCTAAAATTAAACAAACATAAAATAAAGTGCGATATTGTTTCTGGCTACTATTCATTCCTTATGTGAGACAATACCAAAATACAATCGACTCCGCTTAATCACAATCTGGATAACCCCAACATTTTGCACACAACAAAACGCCATTATTTCAAAATTATTATCACTAGATAATCGAAACACCTTTTAATTGCAGCTTTTTCAATGTTCTCCAGTAGTTGCAATTAAGCTCAGTTGACTGTGTTATGGTCATCCCTCAGCTAATTATTAAAGAAACGCATGGTGATTTATCTGATAAATTTCATAAGATCTAAATCGCACTTAACTGACAAACTCTCGTTAAGTGGCGAAGTAGCGAATTCTATTAATTGGACCTATTCCTCTCCCTTCCCAACCCCCACCCACACCACTCCCTTCCAAATTAAAAAATTAAAACCGGAAACCTAAAAAAGAAATTTAGTCCCATGGCAAATCTGCCGTCTTATTACAAAAATGCACATATATGCATTGCATATATTATGCCTTTTTGTCATAAGACGGCAGAAATTATAGCGGACGTTCTGTGGAATTACCTTGAAAAGAAATAGCCAGCCATCTTCATGTGATGAGAAATATAGACAGTGATAGACCGAAAGGGGAGTAATTATTGAAAGTAATAAAATGAAATGATAGATAGAAAGAGAGATGCTTCAGGTGCGGGATGTTTATTTTGATATGATGATGACGTAGAATCAGTGCGGTTCAGAAAAATTATCTTTATTCCTTTTCAGACATGTATGTGATTAGCGTGAACGCGATGGCATAAACAAACAGTATGAGAGAAAAGCGGACAAAATTAGATGTCTTATCTTTTCAGTAAAATATTTTTGATGCCGCTATATATAAAAAAAAAAAGAAGACCAAACAAATATTAACTGCCCATATCAAAATCATGACTAAGGATATGCAAGAATTACATTTCTTATCCTGATTTCGGCATGATCGGTCACTGATAGTAAAAACATCAAAAGAAATATAAAAAAGTCTTATCGCTTTATAATGCAGCATTACCACAACTATTAAGTGATTATAGGCATAAATTGCATGATATTTGGCTCACAGCCACGGTTGCGTCGCTTTTTTCTGCAAAATCCTGTAAATTGCTGACGTGAAAAGTGCGAATTGAAGGCAATATTAATATTATATACAAAAACGTTAATGTTATAGGTGAATCGATTCTCCTATTTCTTCCCCCGTCCAAAACATTAATGACTGAAACAGACCTAAAGATCTAAAAAGAAAAGCTACACTGCAATGAATTAAGACGAGCTGGTCCAGGGCCTTCATAAAAGAAAAGCCATGTGCTGTCTTGCGGGTAATGTTATCCCTCCTTCAGAAAGAAGGATGTAGACTCTATCGTATTAATTTAGTCTAGCGACTGCTCCACTATTGCCATATCGTCTTAACATGTTGGCTTCATAAGAAATTAGAGTATTTTGTCTTCTCTATCTTTGATCTTGGGAGATACATGGACATGTGTTCAGTATGTTAGCCTTTGTATCAGCCGGGAAAATCTAAATGGGTGTGTGTGCGCGTGTGTGTGTGTGTGTGTGTGTGTGTGTGTGTGTGTGTGTGTGTGCGTGCGCGCGTGTGTGTCTGTGTGTGTCTGTATGTCTGTGTGTGTGTGTGGAAGGGGAAGGATAAAGAAGTCTGAGCAGAAAACAAAAGAAGACGATAACAAAATTACAAAGGAAGAGTCGGCGCTAGGAAGCTTTGCAGCATCACCATAATCAAGCAGATGTGAAGTTGCGAAGCTACTTGTTCAGCGAGAGAAAGACGCCGCGGATCATGACCGTTTCCTCTCCCGCCGCCCCCGCGGCTAATTTAAAGATTCCGCATTCCTATTTGGACGACACTATAAAATGGTTTCGCTCGATCAGTAACACTTCTGGACCCGTGAAATGGGCTACATAATTATTATTAACTACATGCAGAATGAACCCTCAATAGACAGTTGCCTTTGCTGCTTTTGCATACGGCACGCTATCCCTTTCGCCAATCAGTGTGCGTAAATTAGCAGGTGTGTCAACAATTACAACAACAATAACAATAACAATAAGTTTATTTAGCTCAGGTACTGTAAGTACAAATGCGCAAACATGAAACTGAAGAATAGATGGCCTATGGACAATGAAAATAATCCCGTCCCGACTATCTTTACGAAAGTTGCCGGACTTCCGGGATCTGAATCTTCCGTAAAAATCTAAATAAGCTCTTGGGAGAGTCCCATAACATTACCCTTAAATCATGCATAAATCTATATCTTTGCAAGTAGGAGTTCCTAATCGATTTCAGCCTGACAAGGCTTAGTATTAGACCTGTGGAAGTCATAATACGCTTAAAATGGCGAGTGTTTTGGAGATATCATAAGTACACCCACAATCGTGGCTTCCGGGAGCAGAATTAGGCTCTCGCTTGTTACACCATCAATTCTTCCACAACCAAAACATAAATCGTACACAAGTTCTGTATTGTCATTTCATAAGACAGTTTGTCTGCCTGCATGTCTCTACACAGTCAACTCCGTTTAAAGGCACCTCCTCCAGAGCAGTGGAAAAAGATACGTTAAGGAGAAGTTTCAATTATCTAGTTACTGTGATAGAGAAATACAGAATTCGTGTTAAATGTTGCTATTAGGCCGAAGTTGTGATTATATGGAACTCATGAAAGCCGAGTCAACCGTATAACCACCAATACACTAATGATTATAATAGCAGCCTCTGCTCATAACGGCGACCTAAATTGAGGGGTAAAACTCAGTTTTTCTCTTCTAGTTTTCGCCGCGGTGTCTGTGTGCTTTTAGGTAAATAGGCTTAACTTACATGGCCATTTTGACACATAAGCGAACAGACCCATTCCCAAGCATAGCTTTCTGTTTGCATTGAGAGAGTAAAGTGGGTGCGTTTGCCGTTTACTAGAATGCTCCCACATACACCATTACCCAACCACATTCAAAGATTCAGCATTAGCTTGTGAATACGTGAGCGCACACACACACACACACACACACACACACACACACACACACACACACACACACATACACATACACACACACGCACAAACACATATACACACACTTCACGGTCATATGAAGAGTATGTTTGTCATTCACAAACACCCACATATTATACATTTATTAAGCAGGCACCAAGGATCGGGCCATAGAGTCTGCTCATAATGGCGACCTCCTGAGGCTAAAACGATAGTGAAACTCCCTTGGTATTTATTTTTTCAGTCGTGGCAGCATTTGGTGTGCTTTACATCTATCAGACTACATACAAGTATGTGTTTGTTGGAATGTGTTTGCCTGTGGCTGCCTGTCTGTCTGGCTGGCTGGCTGGCAGGCTGGATGGCTTTATGGGCAATATCATAAGATTCTCTCACGGACTTATGCTGATAGTTAAGGGCAGGATTCGAATCTCAAAAGTCCGGCAAATTTCTTAGACATAACCGAGAAGCTAATGAACCCCCGTCCCTTCCC
>JAWQUT010000010.1:1651280-1663327 GCA_033807755.1 Ellobium chinense | reverse complement strand
ATTTTCAGACAGGAGGAAAAATACTTGCCAAAGAGGGCCCACAGAAAGAAAGAGAGAAAGAAAGAAAGAAAGCAAGAAAGAAAGAAAGAAAAGAAAGAAAGAAAGAAAGAAAGAAAGAAAGAAAGAAAGAAAGAAAGAAAGAAAGAAAGAAAGAAAGAACCAGAAGCGACAGAAAGGAAAAAGTTTGATGAGAGAGGCAAAACATTTACGAAAGAATGGAAGTACGTAGGAGAGGGTGGATCCAAGAAAGAAATGACGAATGAAAAAAAAAAAAGCAACACCACAGAAAAATAATAAAGACAAGGACACAAGAAAGAGAGATTGAAAGAAAGAAAAAAAAAAGAAAGAAAAAAAAAGAAAGAAAGAAAGAAANAAAGAAAGAAAGAAAGAAAGAAAGAAAGAAAGAAAGAAAGAAAGAAAGAAAGAACCAGAAGCGACAGAAAGGAAAAAGTTTGATGAGAGAGGCAAAACATTTACGAAAGAATGCGTAGGAGGGGGTGGATCCAAGAAAGAAATGACGAATGAAAAAAAAAAAACACCACAGAAAAATAATAAAGACAAGGACACAAGAAAGAGAGAATGAAAGAAAGAAAAAAAAAGAAAGAAAAGAACTTTGCAACCTACCTTCAAAGTGAATGCAAAACGGCCCCAACAATTATCCCAGTATCACAGTATTTTATAGAGACACTAGTAAAAACAACTACCCATGACTATGACTATCGCCTCCCACTCACCCGTCTCTCGTCTACCGCTCGTGCATCGCACAGTCACAGAGCTGAAGCTGGCGAGATATATTATGTCGCTCGTGGGTGCAAGGCGCCACCGCTATTTATTGTACACTGCCATTTTCTTCTCTAGATCAGTATGTTGTTGCTTTAGAACTCTCAGGCTTCTGTCAAAAAAAATAGTTCCTTTAAACTTCCTAACTCTTTAAATTACAGAGTTGGTTATCCTCATTTTCACACGCTTGAGGGCCTTTCTATTAGTCTAGTGCTGGGCCGATTCCATGTTTTAAATATCTATGCGAAACCGAGCACTTTTTTCTGGGTATTACCGATACTGAATATTTTATTCCGTATAAACGATGATTGCAGCAAGACGGTTTCATGCGTCGTCCGAAATTATAAGAAAAGATACACTGTCCAAAATGGGCCCTACAATACTAAAATTTGACGAGAACACCCTGAGTCTACCCACTTGATGCAAATTTGCAGTATGGGTCAAGTTCCGAGCTACAAAATACATATAATGCTGTCTTGGTGACAGGTTCATCTTTATCACATCATAATAAATCTTAAATCCTTCAAACATTAGGCTGCGAAGACAAACCTCAAACTACCCGATAATTTACGACGGGTACTCGGCAATACGGATACTCCAAAAAGTGTGTTTGAGTCACTCTCTCTCTCTCTCTCTCTCTCTCTCTCTCTCTCTCTCGCTGTGTGTGTGTGTGTGTGTGTGTGTGTGTGTGTGTGTGTGTGTGAGTGTGAGTGAGTGAGCATGACCAGAGTGCTTCTCAGGCAGCCTTAAGTATAAAATATGACGAAGCGAAAGAATTAAAATAAGCTTCATACATTATAAATATACGAGACAAGGGAAGAATCTATTACACGATTTTTTTCAATGCTGTAACACGTGAACTTAGGTTCTGACCTCTTTTGCAAGGCCCCCAAGTAACGCGACTTAGTGAACTCGACCTGGCAGTTCAAGGAACAGTCGTCACTGACGTTATAAAAACACTGAAAATTGCGTCGCGCACTACAACTTGACCAATATCGACGCATAGGGTAAATCCCTCTGGTCAGCTGTTTGAAATTTTTTCAACCACATTTTACTGGGGGTCGGATATCTAATGACTACAAAAAAATTCCTCACTCAGCTGATTTTCAAAATACACATTTTAACAGCAATTACAGTTTCACATCATGACGTCGTCATGTGTCTTCCTTTCAACGTTCTACTGCTGACCCTGGAATGGGTCGCTCTCTTGAACATCTGCGCATGTCATATTTGTTTCCTGAGGGCGCTCCAGGGTCCGTGTTACGGGACCCTTTGCGGCTTGCCCTCATCTAGAGAATATATTCGTTGGCAAAGCCAACGAACCATGGACGTGAAAACAAAAAGTGCGATATCAAGACATTCCTGTATTGTAGACAAATTCTTCTCTCCTTCAAACCTTCTTTGTTTTTACTAGCCTAAAAATCTGAAGGAAGAGAAAAGTTTCTGCAAAAATGTTTTACTTCTTAATTTGTAACTGAGTTCACTGACTCTTTTCTTTCCCAAACATGATACACTTTCTTGCAAAATTGCAAAGATTGTTTACCAATACCGTTAAAACGTCTAGTAAAAATGTGCATATGGTTTCCTCCCTTATCAAGATTCCCATAGAAAGTTGCACTCCTTGAGAAGGGTGTGTAAAGAATCTATCACATTCAAAGACACTACTGAAAAACTAGATTGTATAATTTCCGTTTTCGCACCACTTATAACGTGTCATCTACTGAACACAAGACGCCATATTAAATGTGGCCTTCTTTCCCGGGGATGCAGGTCTACACTGTGTTTCCTTCTTCCACTAGAGGACAGAACACCAGATCTGATCATTGTTTGGCAGCACAAAATAGTTTCTCGCCTCTGACCTCTAGGAGAGTCTTATAAAAAACGTAGTCATAGATAGTTAAAGTTCAAGATTTTTTTATGCGTTAGCCAAACAATAGATCTACTGAATGCGTAGAAACGAACACTGTCTCCGCCCTTTGTCCCAAGCCACAACGCAGCAGATTCTGCTAGTCAAGCTGATGGGCTTTCGAATTCCGGATGGATGAGTCTCAAGTATGCAAAATCACAAATTACAGCGATCCTCTTCTTAAGTTAAGACGAGCTATGATGACAGCCGGAGTCATAGCTGTAGAAGTGGAAGCGACAGTATTCCTGGATACCTAGTCTAGGCACGGAATGAAACTGTAGAGATGAAAAGGTGGACACGTACTCATACTCTGAAGGACCTCACACTCAGAAGCTGCCGAAGAAAACCTGAACCATTATATTTTTGAAACAGAACAGCGATAGCCGCGGGTTCGACGAAAGGATTATGAGCTTGGTATGGCTCGACCTCATCTGAATATTAGATAATCTTTGCTTTGAGTGAAAATTCGTTTGACTCTCATAACTACAGAGTTCAGAGACGTCTGGAGTGAAATCTGTGTGAAATATGGAGAAATATTAAAATTCAAATATCAGAAAGTAAATTTGGCCACATGGAATGCGCATCTCTTGTTTCTCTGGTCTCGTCGACTAATAAATAAAGAAACTAGTGCCATGATTTCGCATCTAGACTACATAATTTGTGTCTGGAAATAAAGTTGTTCTTCTTTAAAATTTCTTCGTTTTTATTGTTTGGTGTTTTTTTTTCTGTTTTGCTGGTTTATAAAGTCCATTGACAAAATGTTCTTCTTTGCTCTGAAAGATGTTTCCCCCTCCCTTCCTTCCCACCTTCCCGCCCCACAAAAACACACACACGAATGAAATATTTTCTCATCTCATTCAAACATCTCCCCTTTTCTTCATCCCTTCCCTGGGTCCAGTTTTCCTTGCCGTTTTATCGCCATCTGATTACATCTTACTTATGTGTCCCAACAAATGCTCCTTGTTAAACTTCCCTGAAAATTGATTTTGCAATAAATTTGTGTATTAATTGGTTTATGTTCAATTTGTCATGATTCTTACCAAAAAAACATCAGGATTTTTCTTTATTCTACATGTTTTCGTTGAACAAAAACTGCAGATTTTTGTATCAAGAAGCTATGTCACTGAATGCGGGACACTCATAAATCATGCTGTTTTGTTGGTTTTTTATCAGTGGCATCCACTCAGAAGTATCTCTAAATGCCCACCAGATGTTTTATTCTGTGTATCGTTGTCAACCACTAGCCACGCTTTTCTCCTTTCCATGCCATTCTCTTGGGGTAACTGTGTTAAACTTTAATATCACCTTTCTCTTCCACTTCTACCAAAGTCGCCGAAACTTTATTATTTGGCTTCTCCGGCTATGCTCTTCCTTTCTGGTGCAGCCCAATTCATTAAATATTCGTTATGATTATTGCCATTAATGCCTGCATATCAGGGCATCAATACGTATTTTTTTCTTTTTATTATTACAGTGTTTTTTTTAAGCCACACCTAAACGGATTCCTTCTTCTGCCTTTATAGCCTTGGATTTGACAGCGAGATATCCCAAACCAGGAGACACACTGAAAATAACGGCGTACATTTCATTTTGACCAATATCGGTACATAGGGTAAATCCTTTTGGTTAGTATTATGATCTCTTTGATCATATTTTACAGGGGGCCAGAGTTCTTCAATGCTGATGTCTAGTGACTGCAACAAAATCTCTCACTCAGCTGATATTCATAATACACATTTAACCTACCAATACAGGTTCTTTTATTTATGACGTCGTCATGTGCGTTTCCTCCAGCGATCTACCGCTGGCTCATGAACGGAAGAGGTGTAACAGAAAATTGAGGCCAGACTTGGCAGGTGGATATCAGATGCAGGCGATAGAGATGGTGGGAGGAGAGAGAGGGAGGGGAGGAAAAACAAATAAATAGAAACAATAAACGTATAAAACATTTCGCATAATTCTTGGTGTTAATTAATGCTTGAACGTGTGAAAAATATACTGAGTGATCTCAAAAAAAAAAAAAAGGTGGAGCCTACATTTTGACAATAATCAATAGATAGATTTTGAACTTTGCTACAGCAGATGCCATGATAAGGAGAATGATCTTGCTAACTTTCAACCCTATGCACTGCTGCTCACTGAAAGCACATGCTGTGCAATATGGTGCGGGAGGATTACGGGTCACATTGAATGAAAGGATTGAGAGATTTGAAAGGACAATTTTAACAGAAAAAAGGCACATAGAAAATCAGCATGATAGATTTGCTTCTGATTAGCTCAAACTGTTTACCGAAACAGTTACGTTCTGTATCGATGCAGATGTGATGGTTCCTTTGAATAATAGTGCAGTTGTGTTGTACACAATGGCATTTTCAAAGCATCGGTATCGGTGGCCAGCTATACTGTGCGGTAATTACATATGATTATTTTTAAAAACTCTTGATTTTATGACTGAAATGGAGGCTTCAGTTGTTTTTTTCTGTCACCCTGCATTTCTATGTATGAGCGGCCTCAACAACAAATTGTCCTGTATGATGAATATTGCTTGATGAGACATGACCAAAAAAATCAGTATTTGTATGCCCAAAAGAAACTCATAAACTAAGCAAAGCCTTCAGGTTTTCATAATGAATAACTATGATACAATAATGAATAAAAAGAAGTTAAATTATATGTGTAATTCTCTCCCTCATTAAAAATTTGCAACACTAGTGAAATTTTTGTATGAGATGAAAAGAATGTTTAAAAACAGTATAATCTCACACCAAAATAATATACAATATCGATTGTGTCATGACATATCACATATCCAGGCTAAAAAAAAATAAAGCTACTTAATAATGTCTGTCCGTTTCAATGAATCGGTTAAGACACCCTGCATGACAAAATGTGTTAGTGTACAAACTCAAGTTAGACAATAAAACAGACTGCCAGCAAACCACCGACATATCATTCCATATACATTCACTCAACTAGTTATTTCCTGGACTGGTTTGTAGTATGCATATTCTGCAATATACATAGGTCTGATCTCTGAACTTGCAGATAGGTTTCACTACAGCCGAAGTTTCACACAGAGGGTAAAGTAAACATAAAAAAGTAATGTTCAAGTTTCCTTTGAAGACTGAATAACTGTGCACTTGGAAATTAAAAAGTAACAAGTCTGTACCAAGATATATCCATCACCATATATATGCTCTTGGCTAAAATTAACAAGTTATCCTTATTTTCTCACGCTTGAGGAACTTTCTATTAGTGATGGGCCGATTCCATGTTTTTGAATATCTATGCGAAACCGAGCACTTTTTTTCTGGGTATACCGATATTGAATATTTTATTTCGTATAAACGATAATTGCAGCAAGACGGTTTCATACGTCATCCGAAAGTATAAGAAAGGATACAGAATTCAAACTGGTCCCTACAATAATAAAATTTGACCAGAATACGCTGAGTCTAACCATTTGATGCAAATTTGCAGTAGGGTTCAAGTTCCTAGCTACAAAATACATATAATGCTGTCTTGGGGACAGGTTCATCTTTATCACATCATGATGTTTTAAACCGTTCAAACATAGGCTGCGAGAAAAAACGTCAAACTACCAGATAATTTACGACGATTACTCGGCAATGTGGACTCCAAAAAGTGTGTTTGAGTCTCCCTCTCTCTGTCGCTCTCTCTCTCTCTCTCTCTCTCTCTCTCTCTCTCTCTCTCCTCTCTCTGTGTGTGTGTGTGTGTGTGTGTGTGTGTGTGTGTGTGTGTGAGTGAGTGAGCATGCAAAAAAAAAAAAATTATTTTGTGGGTTAGACTAGAGTGCTTCTCAGGCATCCTTAAGTATAGAGTGCGTCCACACGAAAAGCTTTGAGCTGAGCCGTAGCCGCACCGTAGCCGAGCCGCTGAAATACATCCTCTTTATCTATATCAACTGTTCACACCAAAAGCAGTAGCCACGCCACACGGCTTGGCTGCGGCTAGTGTCGAGCGGCGATATACTGTATATTCGAGCATTTATCTCCGCTCAAAGTTAGCAGTCGAGCTGACCTCGTTTCATAGTTTCAAAGGCGGTCTTGTTCCCGCCATTAATGTCAGTTGCTTGCTTACCGCTAGCTGTTGAGCCACTGACTGACTGGTACTGGTGTAAAAACAAATATTATTATGGAAGAAGACAAAACAATTCAGTTCATTTCTTTATTGCAAGAATACCCAACCTTGTGGGAAAAAAGCAAGATAAAGACTTTATGAATAGAGATGTAAGAAGGAAGAACTTTCAGGACATTGCCGCAAAGATGAACATGACAGGTAACCAAATTAGCTGAATTATTCAAGTATCCCATCCTCCTCCTTTCGCTCTCTCGCTCTCCTCCCTCCCTCTCTTCTTTAACTCTATCCCTCCCTCTCTCCCTCTTTAACTATCCCTCCCTCCCTCTCTCTCTTTCTTTATCCCCCTCCCTCCTTCCCACCCTCCCTTTCTCCCTCCCTCCCTTTCGTTAACTATCCTTGTCTCTTCTTTATCCATCTCCCTCTCTCTCTCTCCCTCTTTCTTTATTCCTCCCTCTCTCCTTCCCTCCCTATCTTGATCCCTCCCTCCCTCTCTTTCTTTATACCTTATCTCTATTTCTACTGATTCAGTTTACAGACACTAGTCTTGCCAAGGCAGTGCCCCCGTTCCTACAAAATAGTCCATCAGTTTTTGTCTCATCCATATTCCGTACCTCGCAGGACGACCTCTGTGACCATTTTCTCCATTGCCATCTGTGTTCCTCTCTCGACCGTCGTCCCATTCTTCGATATCTGCCTCGGAGACTTTGTTTCCTTCCAGTGTTAATACTGCATTGTGCAGGACGACCGCAGGGAGAACAATACTCTCTGAAATTTTGATATCTGTGGCTATGACTGTTCTTAGAACTCTCCATTTAGTTGCCAATACACCAAAAGCACACTCGATGCATCTCTTTGCCCTGAAATGTCGATAATTGTAGATTTGCATCTGTCGCGTGAGATTTCCAGAAAATGATGTGAGCAGATACTGTTTCAGTGGATAGGCAGCATCTCCAATCATGAAATAGGGGAGGTCTGCGGATAAATCTGGCAAACCAGCAGCATCCGGAAGGCCCATCATATTTTTCTCAATGAAAGATTCTGTTTCTGATCGAGAAAACAAATCCCCATCACTTTCCTTTTCATATGCACCAACTTCGATCATTGCCTACTATCCTCGCCACCACTAACCGCTAGCTCGAACACAGCGTAATGTGCACACAGGCGCTGTAGCTTTTGGTGTGAACATGCAAGCTTTCTTTGAGCCACAGGCGAGCAAGCTGCTAGCTGCGGACTAGCAGCAGTGGCTTTTGGTTTGAGCTGCACGGCTTGACAACGCTCGTAGCCAGCTCCGAGGCTCGGCGCGGTTAGTAGCTTTTGGTGTGTACGCACCCTTAGAACGACACCTTCCATCCACCAATGACTGTTCTGTCCTCAAAAGCAAGTTCATCGAAATGGTTCACTGAACAGATATAGCTGATTATCGCGTAATCGGGGGTCTATAGCCCTTGCTTTGATAAGTAATGCATATTTACAAGGGGACTTGGTTGCTACAGAAAGTAAGTCTGTATGACATCACTACATGTCTCACCTTTATTCTAATGGCTATGACACTGTATGTATGCCACAGTTTGTTTACATAGGCTATTCATCATAATAATACACAATAAAAAAATGCCATCTCCTTGCTCAAACATTAATTACCTGAGCATATTGATTTTTACGTGACTTTGGTCTATTGATCCATTGATGAAAGGTTTCCTACAAAATAACAACGAAAACAAGAACACGGACANNNNGTGGGATTTGGGGTGTCCATTCTAACCGATACCTACCCGTTATCTTATCATACAAACACAAAAAAACTATACATCATGAATCTATAACATACTATTTACTAGAAAAGCTCATAATATTCGTAAGAAACACTTTTTTAAATTAATTACCTTGCTTATCGTTCACGACGATAGCAGGCTTGTCTAACCGTCCTCCAACTGCTATGGGACCGAAAGGGTGTAAACAAACGATAGGCTTTGCACATGCGACTAACGGCAGTGNAGTCAGTGGCTCAACAGCTAGCGGTAAGCAAGCAACTGACATTAATGGCGGGAACAAGACCGCGTCTGAAACTATGAAACGAGGTCAGCTCGACTGCTAGCTTTGAGCGGAGATAAAATAATGCTCGAATATATATCGCCGCTCGACGCCAGCCGCAGCCAAGCCGTGCCGCGTGGCTACTGCTTTTGGTGTGAACAGTTGATATATAGATAAAGAGGATGTATTTCTGCGGCTCGGCTACGGTGCGGCTACGGCTCAGCTCAAAGCTTTTGGTGTGGACGTACCCTTAGACTTGAAAGTCTTCAGTTTCTGAGTACGACTCACAAACCGCACGGCCACACTGCAAGTGCAAGGCTACCTTCTTCATCATGTCAGCCGTCTCTGTTCTGCGTGATCTACTTACTGAATTGCTCTCAAGATGTCCAGCCTAATTTCTTTGGCTTCCCATGATAGTCCTGGAGGTTGTTTTTTTTTTTTCATCTATATATGTATATCACAATTGCGAGATGTACGATCTTTTAAAAGAAAATTCCAGAGTTCCGTCTAAAGTAGCGAATTTGAACAATCCAGCAAGTCCAGGGAAGAGAAAAGTTGAAATCTGGCAAACAGAAAAAAAACCTGGCCGATGACGTACAAGTGGGAACACATGGACGATTATTTTCTTTTATCCTATGTACTACAGTGCGTTCACAAATTTAATGAACGGGTTTTCTTCAGTATCTTTATTTCTAATGAACGGATCGTCTTGAAATTGTGCATGGGCCCCTCCCTTAAACAGTTTATCTCGACAGGAAATATGTTTGGCCTCTGTCTCCTGTATTCGTGGTAAAAGTTTTCTTAATAATCGTTAGTGTAAAATCGTAATTCCCACTTGGTGAAATATTTAGTACTTTTACAGCCACGTGACGTAAAGGGTTACTGTTAATAAGAACGGTTATTTGCATCGTCACTGCCGATAACGGTTAATAATAGATGTGTAGGAGAAATCAAAATACAGTGCTAAACACGAGACTGGACTGGAGCGGCCTGTTCTACGAATGAGACCAACATGACAAAGGGACGATTTTTACAAGGCATAGCTCTTGATAGCTAACAGCCTAGGCGCCTTTATAGACGCCCTTATGTAAGTAAGGGCGCCTGGCTAACAGCAGTCTGCTGGTTCCTCTGATTTAGCGAGAGAAACCAAGAGCTAGAGGTGGTAGGATACCAAACGCTTTGAAAAGCACTACAGACAAACGTCTTGGCAGATGATGAACTGTGGAGGGAATCATCCATGGAGAGAGTGAAAAAGGTATCTGCGGATTAAATTAATCAGTCATGTGGAAACATTTCTTCAGAAAATCAATATGTTCATGCACGTCTGCTGTGGTGTTTATGTCGTCTTGCAGAGTTTCAGAAATTTCGGTAATTGAAAAAATAGAAAACAAAAAAAAAAAAATTGGCAGGTTTCTAGGAAGTTCTAAGAAAATATTTTTTAAAAAATGGCCATTTCTCATAATTTAACGAAAACTGCATTTTTATATTTGCAGTGTCAGTGAGAATTTGTTAATACTTTACTAGTTGAAGGAAGCTATGCCAGCAGTTGTTTTTGTTTGTATCTAGGTCTATACCTTGACTAGATTCGATGATATTCAAGTTCCGACGTCAGTGTCATAAAGGAAGAATATTGATGAAGTAGGAATCTCTACTTTCTAATGAATACAACGTTGACTACGAGTACGAATGAGTGCAGAGCAACGAATCTTCAGAGTCAGACTGACCAACTAGTCAGCGTGAAATTTTTACTTTCTAATTTCAGTGTGACAAGTTTTATCATTCTGACATAAAAGGTATGAGCTACGTCAGTAGACGAGCTATGAAGTATTAGTATTCAGTTTACTCAGACTAATCAAGGCAAGGCTGACAGTGCCGGTTGCTTACGGGAGTTTCCAAGGAGACCACGGCCTATATGACGTATTAGGGCGTGGCATTGCTTTCAGGACCGGGCCTTGTTCTCTCAGTCCGCCCATGGTTTTCTTTATCGAATTCCTCGCTTATGGTGGTAGCTACAGAAAATGTCTTGATATTTCTGCATTTCGGAAGTTGGGCAAGACAGCTTGATGTATAAAATTATTTGTTTGCATACCCAGCAGTGAGGTCGATAACCATATTGAGCACTCTCAACCTTGGCCATCAGCGGGCTTTCTTACTTCCAAAGGTAGAATCACCTGATACTGTTGGACAAATTCGAATTGCTATTTTATCGTTTCACACTACTTTGTTTTATTAAAATTCAAACCCTTGTATTTGTTTATTTCCTTTTTTGAACATTAAACGAATGAAAAAAAAAAACAACCAACAAAGCAAGACAAAAAGGAGGTAAAGCAAAGCAAAGTCAGAGTTTAAAATAAAACGAAATATATTCTACCAACTTATTCTCAACCTAGTGAAAGACCTTTCAGCAAAGCCTGTTTCTGATCCTCAACCTCGGTAGATAGCCTACATCATGGAGTCACTTTGACCTCCCATTTAATCAATATCAAATGACAAAACTGGAGCTGTGAAGGCTCTTGTTAGTAGATATTGAAATATATCGACTGGGGCAAAGCTGGACAATTCCACTAGAAAGTTTAGCGAAAACAGCTGCCACTAAATATTTGGGAGGAAAATAATTCTTTTGCCTACACAGTTAGTAGTTATGCCGTATAGTGCCCTGCTTTTTTTTTTCCACCACTCTGAGTCACAGATTATAAAGTCCATATATGTGATGTCACTCACAGGAGATCCCCTGTATCTCCAAGTGTTTGTCTCCGGTGAATCTTTGGCAGCCATGTTTGCTGACTGCATGTTGCCTAGTGCTATTCACTCCGTTTTGAGAATGTTAAGTCTCCTGCCTATCATGGCACTTTGCGACCTCCGGGAAACTGCTATTAATGCACCTGAAATTATATCTTTTATTCTGTGCTCTGAACCCTCTCTCTCCCTCTCTCTCTCTCTCTCTCGCTCTCTAGGGTCCTACCAACAAAAAAACCAAACAAAAACAACCGCATAGTACGCATACCAAGAAATCACATGATATGGACCTCGTCTGATCTGTGAAGTCTGCAAGTGTTAATTAAGTTTTAACAAGTTTTATTAGTCTATTCATCCCCAGACCGTGTTTGACGGAATGAGGATGGTCAACATTATATGTAACAAATGGCGACAGATTAGACAGTACATCTTCATAGCCAATTAAGATACAGAAATATATATATATATATATATATATATATATATATATATA
>JAWQUT010000010.1:1622470-1651044 GCA_033807755.1 Ellobium chinense | reverse complement strand
TATATATATCCATTATATATAATATATATTTCGCTCTGGTATGTGTCAACGGTTGTGTGCGTATGTGTGAAAGTGTGGTTGCGTGTGGGATCAGATAATGTGTATGACCTGAAATGAAATTTAATGTTGAATGTGAAATGTAAATTATTGTTGAATGTGTATCAACTGTGAACGGAATTTCCCTCGAGGATATTAAAGTTTATCTTATCTTATCTTATCTTATCTTATCTTATCTTATGTACTTTCAAATTGCAAGAATTATTGAAGTGAAGTTCGCATGTGCCAGTCATTTTTTATTTGTAACTAATGTTTATAATTATAGCCTTTTGTAATAATCATAATAAATCTAGATATTCATTCTCGTGTGTGTTTTTTTATACTCTTCTAAAGAGCTCTTTTGTCTTCTGCATGTTTGGTCTTTTATAGAAATATTGCGACATAGAAGTCTACTTTTTAAAAAAATTAGTTTGTAGTGCGCAATCAGAGCATTGTATGTGCGCCAGGCACGCTAACCCTTCCGCCTGTCAGCGTGCGAAAAGTTGGGGGGGGGGGGGNGGGGGGGGGGGGGGGGTGGTGTCAGTTCCCCGAAATTTGTCGGACTTCTGGGGTTCAATTCTTACCACCAACCATCGGCAAAAGGTCCTTAGGAGAATCCAGTAACATTGCCCTTAAATCATACGTAAACATAAATCCTAACTTAAAGTATACTCATGCTGCTAGACATTGGCATCGCATGGATCTGACTGTTTGGCATCCTTTAGGTTACAGAAGCCTAATCCGATTTGCCTCTTTGAGCCAGAAAACTGTCTCCTCTATTGTCACTTACAAGAAATTCCATAATCTCTAGGCCTTCTTTAATAGTTTGCAATGAGCTTATTATAGTGTTGCATAAAATATGTCTTTCATTTCGTTTTTGAGCTACCAAACGATACATCTAAAGGCGTAAACAAAGGCCACACCTAAACCGAAGTGAAAGACCCAAACTTCAGGTTTAGTTTACAAAAGCAGGAAAGAATGCAAACTAATTCGCAGGCAGGTTCACAATTCTAGGGCTCATTCTCCATTTTTTACTGTCTTCCTAAGGTATATTATGATCGAACCCTATTAGGGTAATCCAGTTAGGTGGCTGTAGCCTTTGTGCGCCATATCATTAGAAATTCCCATTTGAAGCTCGGGTTAGGGTTAGAGACAGAACTGGGAAAGAGAAGGCACACATTACAAAATTCCTAGAAAATGATAAATAATGTTGAGAGACTGTCCTCAAAGTTTGCTTTCTATCCTTAAGGTATGAAGATGCCAGTGTCTTTTTCGCTGTTGGCTATATAAGGTTTTACACCTCTCATTAATTTATCCAGGGGTCCCAAGCCAAAACAATTTCCAAACATACTGTTTAGCTTCTCCTCCAATTTTTAACACAAAGAGAAATGCCCCTAAACCAATTAGATTTTGAGAACTTATTTTAGGCATTTTCACTCCGTAAACAAGGTAACCTTACCCCCTAGCACCAACCACAAAGTTTATACTTCAGTAGCTAAACCTCACCTATTCTGAGTCTAAACATTTGTTTGCATCAATCTAAGTCTTAAAAATTCAAATCCAACTCCTCTCATCCCTCCCCATGGCCAGTTTTCTGATTTTCAGGAACTATTCAAAATTGCGCATTTTTATTCCAGGTGCAGCTGGCATCTTCATACCTTAACTTCAACCATGCGCTTAACCCTGAGACAAGCACTAAGATTGTGTAAATGCCCACGACTTTTATCGGAACTTCCCGGTAAGTGAATGCAGTGCCGTGGACAAAAACACAGTCCTGTGTTGTCACACCGCTGGTAAGGAACCATTAATTCACAGACACTCCACTTGTTCCTTGGTACTTATGACTGTTATGGAATGAAAATGTCCCGATTCTTGTGATTGCCGGTCATTGAACCAGGTATCGACCAGGTATTTAATTGCTCTGCTTTTGTGGTTACGGTAATTCCATCGTCGTCCTGCCAGTCCCATTGTCTCACTTTGATATAATATGACTGGAAGTTTGTATTCCTAATTCATTCCGATTAGTCACGGTCTAGGTTACAGGCCTGTAATTGTACTTTCACTTTTGGTATTTCATCTCCCCTTTCCCCTCTTTTGGCATGCCCTGCTTCCAGTAATAAGGGCTCCAGGAGGGAAATTTTGATATCATGGGAAACTGTGTCCATTTTACCTTATTTTACCAGGCACTATTTAGCCCTGAGCTGGAACTTCCAGGTCAAGGGTATGCTCAGACGGAAGAGGAGGGGTTTGGCGTTGACCAGTGAAAAATGTAGGCTCTGTTTACAAATAGCAACCAAGCTCAAAATTTTCAATGGGCTTGCTAGGGTTGGGTAAGTCTTAAAATTTGGGTCACATAATGAGCTTCAGTCTGGTATGGGTCTGAGTGAAAGTTAAAACTTTGGGTAGAGAGGGCAGCTCAAAATGTTAATATAGCCCATAGAAGAAAAAAGGGTCCAATCCTATTACAGGTCTGTAACCTCTAAGTGAAAATTGAGTATGGTTACTTCCTCTGGGCTGGTACAGTCACCAATCACTGCATGTAGTGTATGGCCTTTTAGCTTATATATGCGAACGATGCAGAATGATTTTAGTTTGAATCACGTGTACTGCCACACTCATTAGTCTATAAAGAGCAACGACTGTCGTGGAAGGACATGAATTTTTTTTATTTGACTTTATGGTTGTATAAGACGTGTATATATTTGCACCCTTCCAGTTATGATTATAACTATCTGGGAAGAAGATAGTCCGGGACACATACGTCTGGACCCACAAATTGGAGGATTCTACGATTTTTTTTCCTAGGACTGAAGAACAATATTGTGTGACCTACAACACAAAAGTTTACCAAAATCGGAAGTGTGGAAAGAGGTCAAAATTGACCATTTAGATGACCAATTTATTTTCAAATAAAATGGCCTGCAAATGTTTCCATACTTACGGAAGCAGCGTGCTATCAAGGGGACACAACCCAAAATAGATCCCCGCGGCGCGGATTTCATAAAGAAAAAATATGGAAGTCGACGCTGGACTTCGGTCTACTGATGAGGAGGTAAACTTCCCTGAAAGATCGTTCCAGATCGACTGTAATGACTAATATCCCGGTTACATTGCTTTGAATTAATACTTCGAGTTTAAATCTAAGCAACTAATGCTAACGTGTGTGAGGCCTTAACGGAAGACTGATAACGCGCTTTGACTTTTTGGCCAGCTGTTTTCCACACAAGTATGGTGCACCGTCTTGCCACAAAACCACGGGATCATGTTCTCCCGGGTTCAATATACTATAGAATATAATGGTCTTCTTTCAGCTTTCAATGGCGTTGAAATGTTTTCGAAGTTTCAAAATAAAGAATATAACAAATGCCTCAGACCTGTCTTGACCGCCCTGAGTTTCACAACGTCGCTGTGATTCAACACTCCGGCAACTCACTTTTTCAAAATTTTACAGGAGACGCAAAAAACTTCACCATTTACACATTTTTGGTCAGAAAGTGCCAATATTCGGTACGGAAGTAGGTAAATATATATGATAATGCATGATGAACAGATTTTTAACATAAAGATAATAGTTTTGGCAAAAGTGGCCTAAATGCGACTTATAGGATTGTGGTTTGAAATATTTTAGTGCTACTTTCCGGTATGATCTACATACAGGATTGTTGCCCTTATTTTGTTGAAAAATTAACGTGAAAAGGTAACGCAAACTGAAACATACAGGAATGTGGCGCTGAACAAAAATAAGGCTTCAAGGTGATTAAAACAACGTTTTATTGTCGTTGTTGTATGGAGCGACCAATAATCATTACATCTGAAATAAAACTTGTAAACAACTTTCATCCCATCTCGTTTTGAAAGTACAGTTTGGAGAAAATAAATCAAAGTTACTTCGTGAAGTAAACTGATTAATGCAATGGCTACAAAGTGTATGCCACCTATGGCATGAACAATATATAATCCAAATATTCACTATGGCGATAACTCTATAAAAGGAATTACACAAAGTATATTTTATAGGCACCCAGCATTATCGAAAAAAAAATATATGGCAAACGCATCAATGGAAGATGGTTACTTGGGTACCAAATGAAGTTGAATTTCTTATTCATTATGTTCTGATAATGTGCACTCACTGCACTGACATAAGATAATTATCAAACTGTGTAAAATAGGCCAAAGAATCGTATCTCTCATCATGTCTACACATGAGCAATAAGTGCCCCCCATTTACGAAATGAAAACAAACCAAATGATGGATGCACAAGTTTGATAGATAGTGATTGTCTTCTCTCAAATCTTCTACAATTAAATCAACGAAATTAAATCAAAGAAGGATACCCACAAGAGGTAAAATGCAGTTTGCAAGAACCTAATGCAACCTTGCTGTGAAAAAAAACAAACATGTTCAGCTTGATAAACTGTATGGAATTAATAGACAGCTGACAATCAATCTCAGGGGTAAAAGAGATATTGATTAACAACCCATCTTTTGATGGATGCACACGTTTAAAAGATAGCCATTGACCTCTCTCAAATCTTCTAAAATTAAGTCAACAAAATTAAACCAAAGAAGGATATCCACTAGAGGTAAATTGTAGTTTGCAAGAACCTGAAGCAACATTGCTGTTGCAAACATTTTCAGTTTGATAAATTCTATGGAATCAACAAACAGTTGATAATGAATATCAGAGGTAAATGAGTTATGTGTTCTGTGTTGTTTCTTCCTGCGGGGCTACCACTGTGGGAAGTTGCTGAAAAAAATTATGGTATGCAGCTGGAATCAGTCCCATTCTGCACAAAGAAACCAAATCTGCTTTCTTGGTCTCTGTTATTCCTGATTTCTCTTGCAGTTTTTCCAACTGAAGCTCGGTTTGTTCGGATTTTCTCTTGCCACGCATTAAGTCAATCCTCACTGTAATCATACTTGATTTTCAGCGCATTGTGGTCTGATCTTTCAATGCTGAGACTTTTTATTTTCATCCATTGAACCTTGTCTCCGTTGTCATCTTTGTCGAAATTCTTGACGGCAGCTGAAAGTTTCTTGAAATCGTAAAAGTCACCTTCAGTCATGTCTTTCACGGTGTATGGGTGTTTATCACGACGGGCCCCACGAATCAAAGTGGACCACTGCTCGGGTGTGTAGATGGGGATCTTTTTGGCAGCTCGAGCAATGACCGAGTGTACTGAATCGTTTTCGTTCTGGGTATGACCCCTTTCGAGGAAACAGTGCTCTATTTTTTCTAATGACTGAAACTTCTTGAGCGCATACCAAAGCATGGTTGCCATGTACCTGTTTCTATTTGACCATTGTCCATTCTTTAATTGTAGGCGGGTAGTTGCAGCTGTCATAATCTTTGTTTACGCATTAATTTGTAATTTTTCTTAGACGAATGGTGTTGTGGGAATCACATCATGTACGTTGATTGCTTAAACTGTTGTTCATTGTCTTTTCCGTGTAATACAGGGGAAATGACATTTAAATTGTGTATCCTTCCCTATTTCACTGTTTGGCACTTGAGGAGAAAAGGCTAATTCAGTCATATCTGAATGCAATATTTTAACAGAAACATGCTTCTGTTGCTTTAAATTTCATAAGTCTTCTTTTGAGCTAAATGTGTTAATTGATGGTCACTGACCCCTGGCGACCACTGTCCACTAGACAGTCCAGTTCGACTATATTGATCAGGGCGACTTCTTGTGCCATTGTTTGGAAGATACTTCATTATCATATTACATGAAAACCTGCTTGTTACTGTGCAGTTTGCGGGCCTGATAATTTTACATTTCTTGGCTCCAAACGAAGAAAAGAAAATAGAGATCCATCTTATGTTGACCAATGTCCACTTAACAGTTGCAGACCCGACGCTCTTGTGTCAAACACTGCTATGTAGCCCTACACCTCATGCATCGATATTGTTAAGAAAAAAATTGGCAATTTGGAACGTTATGCGTTCTGATATGGAACTTTTTAATTGCATTTTAAACATTCAGTCGTAAAACTGAGAAAAACCGCCCTAAATTTCGTTTTTTGCTCTATTTCTCTTTTAAATTCTCGGCTACAAAATCAGATTTATCGTATTAAAATTGAATAATTTGAAACAAACTCATTTCATGTTATTTCTAATTTTATTTCCTTTGTTTTGAGCAATTAAGTGGAAATAGGTGGGTTCTGACCCTAACTGACCACTGTCCACTAAAAAAGCTAGTTTCACCCTTCCGAGCGTGGTAAACTTTTGTGTCCAGTTACGAGAGATATTGCTCTGTCAGAAAATGCAAAAAAACTGTAGAATCCTTCAATTTGTGGGTGGCGCCCCAATTCATTTCATCTGTCCCGGACTAAGATTGGGGTTTTAACATTCATTCCAAATTATTATAACAGCAACCTCAACATATAGTCAGCAACCCAGTGAGGTATTTTCAGACGGGGTCAGTTACACCACGTGATCTAGGGATTGCTAGGATATTTTGATAAGTGACGAGTAATCATACATGAGCAGAGCATGTAAACAAACCAACGTGTGAGCAAGATTTCCTAGGTCACGTGATGGAGCTGAAAATACCTAATTAATCTCGCTACTTTGAGTAACTCTCATGTCAGTCCGTGCTCGTCACCATGTGTAAGTTGACTTTCTTAAAGGTGACATGAGCAGACAACTACTCTTTATCCTAGACAGCTAATAATAATGATGTTGATAATAATAATAACGATAATAATAATAATAATAATAATAATGATGATGATGCTGAGGATGATGATTAGGATGATGTTTATAAGTCTCGTATTCCGACTAATGCCCGCTCACGCGACTTCGCATAAGTATTACCCCAGCAGGCGAGATCACTCTAAAATGTTCTCTGTTCTCCGAGGAGCGTACACCTGTGCTGCCATTTAGATGTGCTAGTTATATTCTGAGTAGCCAGGTATCTATTTTACAGAGAGACAGGAACTGAGGGAAATTTGAATTTAAAATACACGATGAAGAATTTGAAGGATTTGTTGAGGTCAAAATGAGGAAAATAATGTGTAGTTAAGGCGTATAACGGGATCTTGGTGTGTAAACAGAAGATAATAAATAAATAAATAATAATAATAATAATAATGCGGTTTATAAGTCTCATATCCAGGCTAATGCCCGCTCATGCGACTTCGCACTATTATTACCCCAGCAAGCCTGATCATTCTAGAACTTTCTCGACTCCCTGGGGAGCATACAGTGCCGCTGCCATTTATAGGCGCTGATCACTAACATTCTGACAATATCTTCCACTGCCTATAGCCAGGTACCCATTTTACAGACGGGTGGACTGAAGAAAATGTGAATGAAATGCTTTCAACATAACCGTGGTCGGGAATCGAACCCAGGACCTTTTGATCGTGAGTCCAAAGCCGTAACCATTAGGCCACGCTGCTCCACTATACCTAGTACCACACTGTGCTGACCTATCTTATTTCTATGTTACCTGTGTGCCCCTATACGATCTTACGCTTTTAGCTTAGTGTATACACAAACGTTTGAAATAAAAAAAAAAAAACGGGACTAGAAATTCAGTTTGCGCTGTAAGGATACAGGTTTACAGTGCCATACATTATTATACACCTCTGTCATACTAAAAACACATAGAATAATATACATCATACCACGCTGACCTGATGCTACTCATTCTCTATCACTTGTATACGACCCTCCTCTTTCAGTGTAGCGTATACGCAAAGTTTTGAAATAAAATGAGAATAGGAATTCTGTTTACTCTGTAGGGAAATAGGTTTACATAGCCATACACTATTGTACATCCCTGTCATACTACAAACACAAAGACATGACACTTCTTTTTTCTTTGTTACTTGTATACGACCTTACGCTTTCAATTATTTAGTGTATACAAAAAAACAACAACAACAACAAAAAAACAGAGGCTAGGGATTTTCTTTACTCTGTAGGGAAATATGTTTACAGTACCGTACAATATTAGACATCTCGGAGTAACTACAAACACATTGAACCGTATACATCATACACTTAAATACTTAATATAACAAAAGAAATACGTAACAAAGTTATCGCTAGTTACTTCGATGCTGCGCCATGTTCGATTTTCTTAGTGAGCTTCTCGAACATTGTTGAAGCCTACACAGACTATTATTGTAAGTACTTTTGTGCAGCTTTCAGGGTACAGTCACAGGCAGTGAATATAGACAGCTTTTATCGAAGCGGGACTGACTCAGACATTGTAGTACACTCTTCCCTCTGTTAACGCATGTTTTTTCCCTGAGAAAACTATTACATCGCAAACTCTACTTCAAATTCTGTTACATGATTAAACACGACAAACGCAGAAGGAAGGAGGAGGGAGTGGTGATGGTGATGTGAGAAACCATTGATTTTCATGGTCTATGTATGCGTCTCCATCTTCTTCTCTCGGTGAACGCATGTTTTTCCCTGATTCCTTGAGAAAAATGTTACATCGCAACTCCACTTCAAATTCTGTGTAACGGATTAAACACGGCCAACGCAGAAGGAAGGACTGATGATGAAGGTAGTATGAGAAATCATTGATTTCATGGTCTATGTACTCATCTCCAGCTTCTTCCCTCAGTGAACGCATGTATTCCCTTGAGAAAATGGACAACACGAACTCTGTTTCAAATTCTGTATGAATGATTAAACACATCAAACGCACAAGGAAGGGGTGGTGGTGATGATGGTGTGAGGAATCGACATTTGATGGTCCATGTATGCGTCTCCAAGAAAAGTACAGGTACATAATAATATAGTCCTTGATTAACAGCGATAATTGCTGTTTCATGCTTAGAAATTGTAAGTGTAATACGTCTGGGTACCTGCGGTAAGCTGGATGTTCATTGATGACATCTGGCCCATGTTATGTTTCTAAGTCCTCTTGTCTAATTGATTCACTAAATTAGACATTTCATATGAATAGGAGCTAAAGATTCTGAAAGGGAATATATATCTCTTGTTTTCACAGACTGCAACATTTTGACACTCTTTCACGATCCCACTCCATTCATTTAATTAGATAACATAACCGCCCTGTGAGCTCGACTAGAGTAGACCTGAACTGTGTCGTCAACACATTCATTTTTTGAAGATTTAAGGTTAGGAAATAACATATCAGATTAACCAACGGATTGTCCACATATTATATTTGTGTGTATTATATTATATGTTAACTGTTATATGTGTTTGTATTGTGAATGAGATGTATAACATTGTATGACATTGTAAAACAATTTCCCTATGGGGTAAATAAAGTCGTCTTTTTCTTTCTTTATCATAATATTATTATTATGATACTAAGTTTAGTCTTGACGTCGCTAAAATGCCCATAAAAAGCACAAAGAAGAGGGCATGTCCCACTGTTTGTCTCATGTAGCCTTAGGCCATTCGACGGCAAAAGAATTTAGAGTAGCCTTTCCTTTACTCGTTCCATTTTGAAACGATTTCCATTGCCGCTGGACAAGTTGTAACGAGAACCTGAGTTCAGTTAGGTCAAGTTAACTTATGCCATTACATAATCGAGTTGGAAAGAAACATAGTGTGTAGGTTGTCCGGATCCATCTGTGTGGCGCTACTATGAAAGTATGAATGAGATATAGGCCTACAATATCTTGCATGGCTGAATAAAAATAGTTGAAAATGAAAGGGTATAATTTTTGGCTTTTTTTTTTTTTAGCATGGGAAACATGTTTTATTGCAAAAACGGAAAATTCTTCATATTCTATGCAAATACTCTGAGCATGCCAAGAAGGAGAAACAAGAATATGCCCATAGTGCCAAAAAAGATGGCTCAATTCTAGTTTACGTAAGGACTTCTCTTATATACTGAGAGATTTGATAGCATACTCAGACATCGCCACAATAATCTACATGGCAGGTCTATTAGTGCTGAATGCTTGCGCAATAGCAACAGTGACACCTATGGGTCTTAAGTGGACAGTCGTAGGCATCATCTTGAAAAACTCAATGCGGGCATTTATGCAAATACTATCATCAAATGCTTGCATAATCATGACATTCCCGGAATAGGTGTCCAGACAGATAAAATGACCATGGGGACCATCCTGAAGCCTCCGCTGTAGCGGTTTCAACACGTCACGGCTGGGTTAGCACCTTCTATCATCGGAAAATTTCAGGCGCTCTAGCTTATCACCTTTTATCATCGGAAATTTTCCGAGGTGCTGGCTTAGGACTTTATGTTTTTTGTACAAAAATGCACTTTATTTTTTGAATTTTGCTCTGAAATTTATACAGCATATGGATCAAGTATATGACTATCGGTATACGAAATATGGTCAAATTTGATTTTGGTCGAGGTTATCACCTTTTATCATCGGAAGTTTTCCGAGGTGCTGGCTTAGGACTATGTTTTTTGTACAAAAATGCACTTTATTTTTCGAATTTTGCTCTGAAATTTATACAGCATATGGATCAAGTATAGGACTATCGGTATGCGAAATATGGTCAAATTTGATTTTGGTCGAGGTTATCACCTTTTATCATCGGAAAGACGATATATGATAATAATTTTGCTTATTCACACACAAAAAGACCAGGTGATGAAACATGAAATTTTGAATGATCACAGTAATGATAACGATAATGATGATGATGACGAGTATTAGGATGACGAGTATCAGGATGAAGAGAATCGCAGAAAGCTTTATTCGTTCACTGCAACGCAGCACAACATGAAAAACACAGGAAAAAAGGCCAAGTTTGCAACACTGTGATTTTATTTGTGCTTTGTATTATTACTGTAGTAAACAACATGTCTCTACAATAACATATATTTCTTATACGCTACAGCCTTTAGAAGCCTGTTTATAGATTATCCATTGCCCAAATTGTCTAAAATGGCGTGCACATTCACACACATAAATTAGGATTCCAATGTGTATGTAAGCATGTAGTTTCAAAACTGTTGGCAATATGATAACTTCCCCTCAGGCCATAGTTTATCTTGACGAAACGAATGCATACAATATCTGTATTTCCATACATTTCGAACATTATTATGGTAGATTCCTTATCTATGTGAAATAGTGTGCAAACAGATGGATAAATCATATTCAGTTCAATAATAAATGCATAATAATTATTATTATTCAATGTAATTTTATTTCCTAACGATTTATCTAAAGAATGAATACTACAGATAAATGAAATTCTAGCATAGTATTCACTGAGCGGATAGCAAGGTGGTCTTATGATCGCAATAAACACGATTAAAGAGTACTAAACTAGAGGAGTATAAATTATGTTTCCTAAACTTTCAGCACCGACAGATCAATACTTTCGGCCTCTGAATTGTAATAGAAAGTTATGACACCTGCCCAGTGATATAAGTATGAATAAATATTTTAATATAAATATTTTATTCGGGGGCACGTTAGCATACTGGTACATGATTCGGTAACCAACTTCTTTTATCAGTTGAACAAATAAACATGTTGCATTCAGCTGTCATAGTATCTATAATATACATAGTTAACTTAGCTGATACTCAGCAGAGTTATGCACGTGGAAGTTGGTATTGGCTTAGTTTACTCCGTGAGCACTTTTCGGCTGAAAACAAGTCTGCCTCTGCCAATCTGTTACTGCTAAAGTCATATGTGCGACTGAAGCCACGACAATGCTTTTCTTTACCAGGATAGGACCTGTCATGTTTGTACACAACACATAAATGGCGTATTTCATAAATGAGACAATTTGACTAGAAATGGTTGAAAACTTTGATGTTATACAGACCAATCTCCTCCTTATAAAACAAGGAACTTGCATGTGCGTACATGGACATTCGTTCCGGTAGTTTGGTCATTTGTGACACATTGGACAGTCATGCCCTCTTAAGCCTTGTCGAGATATCACAACTTTAGCCATCTCTACTAAACGCTGCATAGTTGGCCTAATATTTTCTCTCTCTCTCTGCTTCAGCGACATTCCTTTCCTTATTTCTTCTTTGCTGGCTCTTATCAATAACAGGAATAGCTTTTAGACGATTTCCACATTAAATCTAAAATGATTTGTTTCGTTTTTTCCCCTCTAAAGATTAATTAAATCGAGATCTCCCTCGAGCTTAAGTGATGGCTACATAGTTGTTAGTTTGTGTAGTCGGGATCAGGTTAAACACACACGTTTTATTTCAGATTTTACGCCCTTTTTTCATGGTGGATGTGATGCTTGAGGTCGGTGTGGTCTTCCGAAATGACATTTCTAGTTTCTTAGTCGTCGGCGTCAGCATTGGTGAGCTATAGTTAAAGGAGTCTGTAGATGTGTTACTTCGAAACAAAGACTTGGTGTAAGACTTGCTGCCTAGGGCGGACTGCGGCCTGGCCATGCTGACTTTACTGGCTGAGTTTTTGAGGATTGATTTCGGAGCTGAATTTGCTGGGGCCATTGATTTGGCTGAAGCAGGGCGTTTGCTTTTGGTTGGTTTCTTCTTATCGCCTCCGTGATTCGAGACCGCAGCGCACTGCTTGTTACAGCCCAGCAGGGAATCTGAACCACATGCAACATCATAACGGTTAATGGGCCTACTGGACGTCCCAGATGAGTCAGCTGCCCAACAGCTTTGGCTTTTCCTGACGTAAGATTGTACGGGTCCATTACTGAACAACCCACGCCCGCTGACAGCGCTGTTTGGTCTGCTGACAGTTTCTTCATACTTTTTCCCTTGTGGTTTGTAAGGTTGGTATTTGGGTGGCTTTGGCTTTGGATTTTCCTTAGGTTCTGTGCCTAGCACGGCCTGTTGCCACATGCGATTCAAGTCTCTGGCAAAGTCGAAGCCGTTGATAATAGCACTAGGTGTCTTGCCGACGTTGTAATCCTTGGATCTGGGGCCATTCATGTTAACGGCATTCCGGGGTGCTGACTTGGAGGCATATCGCTTGCCTTCAGTACCGGTAGCCGAATTTGTTTCAAAACGAACATTGTTCGTGTACGAAGAGCCCGCTATTGCCTTTTTCGCACCTTTAGCCTGAGAAGTGGCCGGGCTTCGAGCAACGACGGTGGAATTCGCTTTTTTAAATTTGTTTTTAAAGGGACATTCGGGTTTTTCCTTCTTTTCAGCCATGCCTTTTTTTAGGCTCTTGTCTGCGTCACGATCTCGCTGCTCCGTGGTTAACATTCCAGCAAGACCGGGACTGTAGATGGAGTTGTTGAACTGTTGATCCTGGCTTGGCCTGTAGTTGGTTGACGTGTTGTAATAAGATGCATCTACGGAAGAGCCAGTTCTTGACGCTGACTGTTTGGTTCCGGTATTGTAGGCAGGCATGGATACAGATTTTCCCAGCATAGCCGTCGGGTCTCGCTGGTCAAGAGTCAGAGACCAGTTGGGCCTGTGCGACAGCTCAGAGCTGTGGAGTGAACTGGTAGTGAGAGTGGAACCGGAGTACAGCCGACGCCCTTCCAGTTCGCCTGGCCCATAAGAGCGTGTAGTCTCTCTAGAGAGGAAGGTCGATGAGTAAGGTCGTGAGGGAAGAGTGCTCTGTATTGGCGTTGTCGAAATCATAGAGGTTATGTTCCTCAGTCTCTGCCTTTCCTGATATAGAGAGTGTTCCAGGGCATCAGTTGGAGAGCCCATACCGTTTGTCATTTCAAAATTAGACCCTACAGCTGTGGACGCCTCTCCTGCTACTGGCTTAGCCAGTGGATCGCTGGGTTTTGAATTCTCAGTCATGCTTACCCATTTCCCCGGAAGAGAAGGGGTCGCCCTCATGGAGTTTTCAAACTGTTTTGAATCGAATGAACCGTATTTTGTAGTCGATGCTGTAATATTCATCGTCGAATATGGATTGTCCCCCACGACTGCCATCCCTTTGCCATAATCATATCGCCCATAGCTGGAATACTTTGAAGCGGCGCTTTTAAGATCAGCCGCAGAAGCGTTTTTGAAATCGACAGAGGATCCAAATTTTCGTAGACTGTCATTTTCAGGGCTGCTAGATGACTTCGACGTGGTCTCGTTGTTCTGAGAGAGGTTCAGTTGCCGAGTGACGCCAATGGTGGATGCACTTTTGGTGTCATAAGACACGGAAGATGTTGGTATACTGTCGGCGTTGCTGGCAAATGACCGTGCCGAATCTTTTGCCCCTGCACTGGGACTGAAACTGTCTTGATTTGAGGAAAGGTTCATACGCACTGCTGAAGGCATATTGGTATTGGAATTGCCCATGTTGGTGGGTATACCATATTGTTTCAAGATGTCATCGATAGAACGGATCTCCTTGCTCTCCGCTGCTGGTGATGCCGTTTCGTTGTCTGAAGCACTGCCACTATTAAATTCATTTGCGAGGAAGGTTGATTGGACGGAGTATTTCAATCTCGTGCCTAAGTCAGTTGAAGTGAAGTCAAAATCTTTAGACCTGGTCAGTGCTGAATCAGAATCCGTCGCCTTCCTATCACTTACTGCGTTTGGTGAATCTGAATCGCTCAGATTCTTTTGCGTTTCTGATATGGCTGCAGGCTTTGAGTCCTCATCATTGGCCTTGTAGTGTGTAGTTGAATACTGATTATTGGTGTCACCATGCTTAGTGATGCCCAGTTCTCTTAACATGCTATTTGTGTCAGAATAAGGGGCGTGTTCTGAAAGACTTGATATTTTGGAAAAGTCAGTGGCACCCTCGCTATTGCTCAAGTATCGAGAATAATCTTCAGTCTTTCTCAGAGTTGTTGAAAAATCACTTTTTCCTTCCGGACGCCCTTCTGAGTATGTAGCACACGCTGATTTGCTGTAGGAATCGGCAGCATTCATCAGCGCTTTCATTGTATCTCCGAGAGCAGCTACTCTAGAGGTGGGCGTAACCGAAGCACTCGTATCCATGGAATACTTCATCAAGTCTTTCTCGATAACATAAGTACCCGCTCTGGATTTCCGAGTGAACAGTTTTTGGGAGGAATCATCAGTGACCATTGATCCAGGAGACCTACTCAGATCAAATCGACCAGACATGTCCAGGTTCCCGACGTACTTTGTCTGCAGCTCAGCTGATTCCTGAGAACGTGGTCGTCGCGAGATGGCTGAGGATCCCCCTATGCCAATTGGGCTCAGCGACTCCGGCCGGGGCTTACACGGTCCTGAGGAGGGCGAACAGCTAGACGAGTTGGCCACATCTGCGTCTTCTCGGTTGTTACTCAGGCTGAGCTCGATTACCTGACGGTCTAAACTCATCATAGTGGTGTTTGGGCACACGATTGCAGGCTGCACTGTGGAATATGCCATGATTCAAGAGCTGTCACAATGAGCTTGACTTGTTTCCGACGAGGGCGAGACGAGACTTTAAGTGGACAGGACGGCTGGCTCACAGGGAAGATACCCCTTCTCAGCACAGCTGCCTTCTAGCAAGGTCACAGTCGACGCCTTCTCCGATCGCACGGATACCAGACCTTGCGTGGACCTTTCATGTCCCAAACCTCATGGTCAGGTATTCCTGGCGAGAAGACGCAAACGCATATAGTCAATGATCACGTCTAAACAAATTAATGAGCATTGCTTGTACTATTGTCATTAAAGATATAGAACCCTGTAGCAACTTAATGTCCATTTCACAACTTAAGCGTTCTTCGCTGCATTCAACATCAACGTAAAAAGCCACACTCTTGGTACTGTACCAGTCAACATTCACATCTCACCCTATCTTCAACAAATGGAACATAAAAGAAAAAGAAAACCCAAACAAATTACTAGTCTATCTGAACACAGCTTAGATTTCAATCAAATGGTGATATCCAGGGACTCTCCACTTCGTGATTTGTTTAGGATAAGGGGACAGGGATTCCATTTGGGGACAGAGCGCACATGGAGGAGTTCCTATATAATTATGATATCTACAGACTGTTCCCTGAAACCTTTTTTTTTCTTTGCTCCCATAACCCTGCTCCTCAACCCAAACCAAGAACAGACTGGGCGGGTCCCAATAAATATATTGCCAACCAGATATATTTAGATTCATTTTTTTGATGATGAGACCAGACATTATAAGGCGTCAAGAGGAGGAGAATGCCTTGTTGGGATATCAATCTCGGTCTCACACTTTTCATACTCCTCTATTTTGGGTTTTAAATGCGGATTTTACCATCGATAATTCGGATACATTTTGATCAAGCAAGCATATATCTAGACAGTCTGAAGCGTTTAATTTATTCCATTGCAAAACAAAGACAAAGCAAACTCCAAGCACTCTGTTGAGATATGTTTGGGTCAGGTTAGGGGCAAATTTTAGGTTAGGGAAGAAATGACATCCTCAGAACAGTCCATGGAAAATGAGGATCTCCCCGCACCCTATCGCAAACAGCCCTTTCTCTTCACTAACCCTGCCCATATTCCTAACCCAAGCACATCTTGGGAGAGTCCACAGGTTTTGCCCAAGACATGACATCCATTTGAGTTTTGAGAAATAAGGAATCCTTCCGGCAAGGAGAGTTCATACGGTTCCAATTTTGGTCCATATCAAAAACGGCACTTCAGTTTTTCTCTCCGACATTCGTTCATATTTCACCTTCTGACGGGAATAGAATTTATTCTAGATCTAATTTAGCATTCATATTAAGAAAAAATTGAGCGGCAAAGTGATAAGAACAAATAACGAAGACGGTGAAGTAACAGAACAATTATTTATCGCTTCACCCAAGGAACACCGTTATCTTTGGGACACAAAGTCGAAGATGTACTGCAACAAAGCTGCAAGGCAAAATGTTCTAACGGAAATTTTTAATGTATTTAAAGGAACAGGAGTAGTTATCTGCTTCACAGCCTAAAAAATCATCCACAATATTTTTTCATAAATATTTAACCTCTTCCACGTTTCCTTCGTCCGAGCGCTTCCGAGAAAATGCAGCTTGAAAGTTGAGATTTTCATACTCTGCGGGCCGCCATGACTGGTCGTCCGGTCAGCGCGGGAATGAGGCTTGACGTCATAAAGCGATAGGGAAGCTAGTACTCGTTATGCAAAAAGATTTATCCACATGCAATAACTTTCGTTCGCTCTAACTGTTATGCCTTTTTAAAAAATATATCGCCGAGAAAAGTCTTTTGTTAAACTGTGTGAACAAATGCCGGACTTTGACCGCAGTGCTGTAACCGTAGAAAAGGGAGGAAAAAATAATATTTGAGGTCTGTCTGACCACTGTTTGAGTCGCTTTAAATAATGTACGCATAGCCTATGTATGGTTGTCTGTGCCTTCCCCCCCCCCCTGTATTGTTAAATNCCGTATTGCTTAATAAGCTCTCATTGGTCTGCGATTCTGACACTATTTATCATTTGCCTGAGGGCCACATTTAAAGACATCGTACAACAGGATAGGATTTGATTGACAGCTAACTATTGTCTCAGGCAGTGTTTTCTGCTCTTAGGGAGGGTGCTAGGTGCATCACTAGTCATAAATCAGTCAACATGCTTCGAAGAGCCGGCCAAACAGCAGACATATCGACTCGAAAATAGTTTGACACCCTTATGTTGGTCAGAGATGACCACGGAAATAATTTGGAGAATACTTGTGAACTCTTTTATGGTTTGGAAAGAAAGAGAACCGGTCTTCACGATCGAAGAGAAAAACGAAATGGACCATAGCAATTAGCATGATATGCCACGTACAGCGTAACAACAGTTGCGAGACGGGAGGGGGAGGGAGAGAGAGCGGATAGATGGGTGGGCACATTTACAGGGCTGAAGCAAAGACGTTACATTTACAAAGTCTTTGGGGTTGAGAGAGAAAGAGTGAGAGAGGGAATAGAAGCAAGAAGAGAAAGTGAGAGCCTGAGTTGCTAATGAATAAAATCGATAAGGCAGGTAATGAACAGTGACTCAGGGCACAAAAGCATCTTGGCTGTTCTCTCTCTGTCTCTCTCTGTGTGTCTCTCTCTATCTTTCTCTGTCTCTCTGTCTGTCTCCCCCTCTCTATTAGCATCTTGTTTTTTTTGTTTTTGTTCTTACCCCCTTTTTTCTTCTAGATTATTGTCCCACCGCCCTATTGCTCCTTGCCGTATCTCTCTCTCTCTCTCTCTCTCGGTCTCCCTCTCGGGGGGTCTCTCTCTCTCTCTTTATGCTGGATTTGTATCCACCCAACCCATACTAGGATCTATCGCATTCCCCTCACTAATAGTGAAGACCGATTCTTTCTTTCAAAACTACAAAATTTTCACGCTTATTCTATAATGCTTCCGTAGCCATCTCTGACCAAAATAAGAAGGCCAAAATAATTTTCATGTCGATGTGCCTCCTTTTTGATCCACTCTCGAAAGCCTGTTGATTGATTTATGTCTGGTGACACAACTAGCGCCGCTCCTAAGCATAAAGAATTTGACTGTGGCGGCGTCTAAATTATCTGAAAGTGCTCCTCAAGCAGATGTTAATTTTATATTGTCAGAATCTTAGGCCAATTGGAACTCGCTAAACCACACAGCAGACAACAATACAAAGGCAGTGCAAGCAGTATATAAAGCGACTCAAACAGTGGTTAGACAGATGTTCCTTCATCTCAAATATCATTTTATTCTCCTTTTTCTAAGGTTACAGCACTGCGTTCAAAGTCGGGCAGTTATTCACATAGTTTAACAAAAGACGTTTCTCGACGGTCAATGAAAAAAAAAGGCATACCATTTAGAGCGAACGAAAGTTATTGCATGGGGGTAATTCTCTTTGCACAACGACTACTAGCTTCCCTATCGCTTTATGACGTCAAGCCTCATTCCTGCGTTGATCGGACGACCAGTCATGGCGGCCCACAGGGTGCGAAAATCCCGATTTTCAAACTGCATTTTCTCAGAAGCGCTCGGGAAGGAAACGTGGAAGGGGTTAAACATTTATGAAAAATACTTTGGATGTTTTAGGCTATGAAACAGATAGTTAAACCTGTCCCTTTAAGTTTGGAGATCGCTATTTACGGCAAGTGTTTATTTCAGTGCTTAGTTTATGGCAATGAGGTGTAGACGATCTATGCGGCGCTTCCTCATGGAGAGTAATACAGCACCATAGCTAATGCATCCTTTTGGACTGTGGCGTGTAATCTATGTGCTCTGCTGGCGCAGTAAGAATTATTTTTGGAATTGGGCGAACAAGCTGGTTGTTTCCACACAGCATTCAAATATGTACTAGGTCAAAATATGAACGAAATTGGAATCTCCATGTAGGGAAGAGAAAGCATTTGGTTAGAGTGTCTAGAATTGCATCTGTAGATTGTCAATGGTCAAAGGGCTCTTACAAAAAGTGCTTTTTCATTCCTAATCCTTGCTTTTTCATTTCTAATCCTTGCTTTTTCATTCCTAATCCTAACACTATACCCTATCCAGCCATTAACCCAAAACCAAGCACACCTTGGGAGAGTCCCAGGCTTTTGCCGAAGATCTCCTTGTTTTCAGAAAGTAAAAGCGTTCTCGACCTCTCTTTGTTGCCTTGTGGATTCGAATATACAAACACCCATGACAATAGCAATTTCAAACCGCCTGGTTCGTAAACAATACTCTTATTTTGCACATCCCAAAAGCATGGGAGGAAGCACTACAATGCAGGCGTTTCCCATGAAAGGTTTTATCTTAACATAACCCTTACCGTTTTCACGAGAGGCATGTTAGGCTTCAAAAAACTCAAAAGAATGCCGATGTTCCTAAACGCCAGAAAAGAATACTTCCGGCGCAGTCATGGCATCATGACGTGCGACAGTGACGTAGGAGATTTATGAGCACATGTGAACACAGACTTGCACACCACTGATCCATTTTTGGATGATTATAAAAAACATGGATTTTTAAAATGATGACACAATAATCACAAGAACAACGACGAAATAGCAATAGCAACAATAAGCAACAACATATCCATTTTGATGTCTTTCTTGTTTTGTTTTTATTTATTTTTTTCTGAGCAAAACCAGCCTACAGAATATTCTGATGCCTACAGATAAGACAAGGGTCTATTTTTGTTTGGTACTTGCAAACTGACAAGATGAAGAAGCCACACCCTTTCGTTGCATTATGTGGGCAGCCCTTCGCAAAGGATACGCTTTTTAGCGATGCGCGCCCGACACAGTGAGGATGGATGCTGAGCTACTGAAGGTTATTAGAACTGTGTCGTATTTTGGACAAACCAGAAGATAAAGCTCGGCAACAAGGCGACAACCATTCTCGGTTTAAGGTTTGCTAGTGGAACATTTTTATCAACGGCCTTGTTTCGGACAAAAATGTGGCAAAAGCCGACGATGGTCTGTATCATAATGAATGAAGCAAAGATATAAGTACAGCAAACACCAAGTGCAAGTTAGCACATTGTTTCCTGTCCTTCAGCACTAGCCACAGCTATCTTTGCTTGCCTAGAAACTTTAACTCCATTTGCTCAGGAAGAGGTATGACTTCCAATTTTGTTACATTGCAGGAATCAAACAAGTATAGCCCAGTATTATAATCTTTGTGAATATTATAATCTCAATGGAAAAAAAAACCCAACATATATGGTTAGATCTTTATAAACAGAAAATATCGACAAATACAAAAGACACTGAATTAAATAAAATAAAATATACCAAAACGTACAGAAAATATTAGCCTAAGTATTATAATATATATTTATGTAACGACTTGTAAAAGAATTACTTTTTCGTTTCTGGACAGATTGTGAGGAATAACTCTCTTACTGTCAGTAACACAACCAAAGAGCGTTTTTTCCAAAACTCAGTTATGTGATCTCTGAATATTTTTGAAATAAAACTCCTCATTCATATATTTTTATTTTTTGTGAAATGACATGAAATTTGAAGGAGTGGAGACTTTTAGCTCAATCAGGTTTTCAATACATTAACACGTAGCTGTATCTTTGAAATCACTACCAACGAAAGTTTTTTCAACAAAAGTGCAACTACAGAGTTTGGGAAAGACGCTCTTCAATTATACCACCCCAGCTTACTGAGAATTCTTTTTCTGATTTCCAAAACAAAGCTGATAATTTGGGGTTTGTGCCTGTCTGTGCAGAACTGTTCTGCTTCTTCAAGTCCGATCAAACAAAATATTTGATGGTTGTTTGACCTTGTTAAAAGCGACTTGACACTGATCTCGCGGAGAGTCATATCCATCGATGTTATTATTCAAATATGTAAAAGTGCATTATAGTAATCGTTGTGGGCACCCTGATGCAAGTTGGTCCCTTTAAATTGAATATGCAATAAAGACTGATTGAAACTGGTAACGGGAGTGTATTTATGACTGCTGTAATGACAGTTTTACGCAATTTTATTATATTAGGAAAAAGGAAACAAAGGTAAAACAAAAAAGTTGTCATGAATTAAAACTGATATGCAACAAACAAAACTTTACACTTCTGAGAAATAGAGCCAGAATAAAAACTTGAAATTAATGAAGAAACAATAGGGAGTTGGAAACCAAAAGAAATAAAAGCTGCCAGGTACATCTTAAAAGAAACAGGAATACGTAACTGCTTCACAGCCTAACAAATCTATACATTTTTTTTTTCATGAAATTTAAATGGTGTATAGTTTTTCTTTTTTCCAACATCTTAAAGAAAACATCGCTGGAATGTCAGGATTTCCACACTGTGCATGCCTCCACTACTCATGCTTGCGTGACGTCAAAAAGCGAGATGGCGAGATGCTAGCAGACGATTGGCCCAAATGGTTTTACGCATGCTTGTCCATGTGGTGTCACTGACATTTTGGATGATAAAATCTGTTAATCTGTAACCTATCTGCTAGTTTTTATCGCTATATGTCGTCAAGCAGCACGGGTAAGACGGCGTTCAGTGGGTGAAAATCCCGATATTCCAACGATGTTTCTTAGAAATGATCATCAGGTGGAAGGAAAATGTACCCGGTTTAAAGTTTTTGCAAAGACCCCAACAAATCATAATTTAGACTTTTCACACAGTGAGACAAATATCTACTCCTGTCCCTTATTATATTAATAACAACCCATTGAAGTCGTCACGGACTCGGATATTTTTATGGACCACAACAAGGCGTTTCACGACATGAGGCACGAGAAACCTTTTAACAATATTTACATAACTGACGAAATTTTGAATGTAGATGAAAACGACAATAACAAAGGATAAATATCAGTAGTTTCCACGAAATTATAATGTAATGCTCGGTAAACATCAGATCAACAAACAGGACACTGGCCTACGATACCACTCTATATCGATTGAAAAAGATCTTCGCCAATGCTGAAAAAAAGAAAAAAAAGTTTGAAAAAATTATATTCTGTTGCGACAAATGGAGAGCCCGATGTTCCATTTTTAAAGAAAAACTAGGACGGACCGTAGCTCTTTGAACAGAATAGTGGATGCTACATTGCGGGTTTACCCTTTGATGTAATGCTCATCGGCTTTACACTACATACCGTCATCATTGAGAAGGCGACGAAATTCGAAATTTTAAAGCGGCTTGAAAAATTGTCAACACTGACGAGAGTGAAGAATTGAAGTTTCTGCTAACTTAAACCTAAAACACCGCGGGATACCAACTGTTCACATTTTGTCATTTCATTAGAATTAAACCTTAAATATTTACTTGCCTGAATATTGTTCCCGAACTTCCACATGTAAGCTTTCTGTTCACCCGTGACCCTGACATACTTCCCAACTACTCACAGTATGTCACAAAAAAAAAAAAGGAAGGATTTCCAACGTGGGCCATCATACAACATGCTCCTGACCCGTAACTATAAACACACTATAGAGAGATTATTTTGATTGGCCTGGTATAAAAAATACTGTGTTTGTGTGTGTGTATGTTGGGGAGGGAGGGAGGGAGAGAGGGAGGGGAAGGGTGAGATGCACATAGAAAAGTGATTGTTTTCAGACCATGCAATCTCATTTTCCCCTGCATATTGTATGATGGTCCACATAATAATGGAAATTCTTTCCCCAAAACGACAGTATTGGCCATATTATTATTCAGCTAACTCAGCTTTTGGAAATGTGTAATCGCGCCGAAAGAGAGAGAGAGAGAGAGAGAGAGAGAGAGAGAGAGTATTTGGTCAACTCTCTTTCAGGAAAAGGAACAGTAAGAGAAACAGGAAAGTTTATTGTAACCAGTTGTACACAGAAATACAAAAAATAGTACACCACAGACATTAGTGACGGAATTTAAACTGACGACAATGATAACAATAAGAGTGAAGAACAGTATCGATAAGTCTTATGAAAATAATATTCAGACAAAAATTCGGTAGGAGCTGAGACACAGCTTTACCCTAGACCCTCAATTGTGTTTGATTAACGGAGAGCAAGGTACAGGACCCAGAGCTGACAGGCCCTCTAGGCTCTAGTCTTCTCCCTATTGGTCGTGACAGACCTACACCTGGCCGTAATTCTGCCGAAGGGGGCTCTGGATAAGTGTGAACCTTAGCGTTACAGCATCTTGATGGCGTGCAGGGACAGTGACCAGAGCTAATGAAATACACGACGGGATCGAAGAGCGTGAAGATGTTCAGCATCGTATTTGCAGCAAGGGGAAAGTCGCCGGTGAGCAAGCATGAGTCGTCGCAATGGCTGAACTGCACCCAGAACATGAATGTCACCATAACCCCACCGCACGCGGAGTAGAAGAAAGCGGATCCCACGGCAATCCTTGAGGCAATGACAGCTTTCCGGCGAACAGCTTGCGATTCCAGAGTTGGTGGTTTAGATTTGGCGTAAACCGTTAGACTGTGGATTAGGAGGATTAGTACCACCACCACCGTAAGAAACAGGACACAGATGGTGCAGCCAATAAAGACATTTCCGTAACGTTTAGGATAGAGATCTGACGGCATGCAGTAGTCTCCTGGCTCACTGGCGAAAAAGTCTGGCACCACCATGAGGCTGACACCTACAGAGGCCAGTAGAATGGAGACAACTATGATCCGGGTATTTCTGACGTTGTAAAGCTGTCTGTACTTCGTGGGAAGATGAAGCGCTACCAGGCGCTCGATACCTATACACGCCACTGTCCCCAGTGTGCTGGAGACACAAGTTACAGATATTATAAGCTGGGCTAAGCACAATCCTCTTCTCGCTGGAATACTGAGGAACGTGCTGACATCGAAGGCAAGGGTTACGATGTTGATGGCTATATTGGCGATCGCCAAGTTTGTTAAGAAGTGCTTCATGCTTATTCTCACGTTTGACTTCGCCCATACCAGGGCCAAGAAAGTGCCATTAAGAATAAGCGCGCACACCTCGAGAGTTACGTAAATCTGAAGCATTTTAGTTACTTTGTCCTTTAACCTTCAACGATTTGAGAGTAGGAAATTCGGTGGGTGAGGAAAAAAAATTCCTGGAAAATGTCCTGTCTGTGTTTTCCAGCCACAAATTTCACAGGAAAGTGGAGTTCAATGTCATTTTGTTATACGTTACCACCGAAAAAGTGTTAGTATTGCTACCACTGGTCTTCTTTCCATCTACTTTGATAATATAACTCAGTCTGGTAGAGGGATTTTGCGACACAAATGTTAAATTATCTGGAAATTACAGGGGTTTTTGTAAAAGTCTGACATTACATTTTTTATCATTTATATATCAATAGAATTTATCGGTCACTTTATATGCAGATTAAGTCATATAAGCTATCAAGTTCTGTTGTTACCTTGAGTGAAACACTAAAGAGAATGGGCAATTTTTGTTCAGATGAAGAGAGAGAGAGAGAGAGAGAGAGAGAGAGAGAGAGAAATTAAAGAGAGAATGACAGCGAGAGACAGAGAGAGAGAGAGTTTTATTTCGTTACAAATGAAGAATCAATAAAAGTACTGTCGGTTAATGAAAGGAGAAAAATTGAACAAAGTAAGATTAAAATTGTGTGAATGGTCTTGACGTATTTTTGTTATGCGTTATCTTAACCTCAGATCTTTTGCCCTTTGTGACAAGTGTGGAACTCGGCCTTCGGTCTGTTGCCAATA
Organism: Ellobium chinense; assembly: GCA_033807755.1. Taxonomy (NCBI): domain Eukaryota; kingdom Metazoa; phylum Mollusca; class Gastropoda; order Ellobiida; family Ellobiidae; genus Ellobium; species Ellobium chinense. Next base: position 1,626,108 of record JAWQUT010000010.1, on the reverse strand, counting down.
TAAAAGGCGTGTTTTGGTTCTTCTGTACTTATCACTACTATTCTTGACAGAGTGGGTATGTTGTGTTCCTATGCGAAAGTTTAACAGTGCTGCTGCGTACAACCTTGTCCTGAAATCGTGGCCTATGCCAGTATTAATCTGCACAAATAGTCATAATGAGCCTCAAGATTTGGTCAAATACAGCAGTGTCTTGAATGTTTTGTAGTGTTTTTATCCTGACCTGATAACTGGCCTTTAACTTGTCACTCAAAGCACGTGTACGAAGATGGTCATTTCTCACGACGTTGCTTCGCCAGTGGCATGTGAATACCCAAAGGTACATCTAATAAAGCATTTCCGGGATATAGTCTAGGATCTCAGATTCACGTCCGCTTAGTCCAGAATTGTAAGTGGCACACACAGAGTGGAAATCTTGTTATCCTGCAAGAACTATTCCAGATCAGTTCTGTTCCAGATCAGTTCTTTCTTAGATGTTCATTTTATTCACTACTGTAGGTGGATGTAGTTGATCGCCCAGTCGATGTTAGAAATTCTTAACTTGTCACCTCTTGACTGTGATCATGGTATAGGCAAATCTCTCCACCAATCAAATATTTTCTGAATTCAAAGACTAGCGAACGCCTTCAGTAGTGTATAGATATTCTTCATGCTAAAAATCACTCTTTAGTGGTCGATGCATGTTCACTTTCAGTTTACTGTTCAGTCCAAAGCATCACAGTTACAGTACCGCAGTGTGAGAGTTGAACAATAGATGTCTGGCAGAAAAAAAAGGAAGGAACGTAGCCAAACGGTGGACGCTGAAACATAAAACAAATATCAACATTTGATTTTATTATCATTTCGGTCGCTATTAATAATATACATAATGCCAAGGAAGGATATGTTAATCGAAAATTGAAAATTATGAAAAACATTAAGAACACACTTTCTGAAATAAACTCTTCATTAGTATACACATACCAGGTCCTTCTCCTGCTTATCACATATTGAAGTCGTCGTTATCATTATCATTATCATTAATCATCATTTGCAATAGAGATCAGAGAATAGACCAGGCCATATTTAATTCTAAAACTCAGGACGCAATAATCCTTCATCAGGTAACAGACATGTCATTCATCATCATTATTTTCATTATCGTCATGATCAGCAGCATACCTTTTATCCGTGTCTAATTTGGTTTTGATAAAGAAAGACAAACGGTTTGAACTCAGTGCCAACGAGACTACTATGAGGCCTTATAAATAAACAGAGAGTGAAGATATCAGAGAGAGAGAGAGAGAGAGAGAGAGAGAGAGAGAGAGAGAGAGAGAGAGAGAGAGAGAGAGAGAGAGAGAGAGAGAGAGAGTAAGGAAGCATGAGCGAGTTTGCGAATGATAGAAGAGTGTGGTTTGAATGAGTAAGTGAATTAATTAATTGCTAAGAACATAATTGTTTTACCTGCTAGTTAACAGCTGAATGTGGTTTGAGCTTTAAAAAAACCCTACTGTTTTTCATTAACATTCTCAGCCCTCTTAAAGTTTCACAGTGCCTCTGTCATGTTACAGGTGCAGGTTACAACAGGTTTCATCTCCTATAGCCAGTCACAAAAATCACACAGGAATAGTCTCAGTGAACTGTACATGAAGTGTTTTCCGAGGCCGTTGACAATATTATGGCCACCGAATAAACCACCTTGATCTAAGGCAACATTAATAAAGCCAGCTAAGTAAATTACTATATGGCGATGTCGAGAATCGAACCCACGATCTTTGCATTCAGAATCCAATGCCAAGTCCACCAGACCATAGTCTGAGTCGGTCCTTCACTGGTTCAGATTGAAAAGAAAATGAGAGGAGAAACAACAACAGAGACACTATTTGACTTACCTACTCTACAACTCATCATTTCTGTGTATCCTTAAAGCCGGGAAACTGCCAAACTTGTCAGCGGTGACAGAAGATGCAAGGACGCTTTAGATAATTGGCAGTTGTGAATATTAAAAAAAAAACACCAAAAAACATAGACCTACTACAAAGTCTGTAAACTTTGTTACATTTTAATCATAAAAGCCAAGCAAAGTTTGTCACCTTTCAACGATATCACGATTTTACACGACCAGGTTGAAGCCAGACTTCTACTAGTGGTCACTTTCGTTTACTGCATAAACTTAAACGTCACCAGCCGGGTTTGCATCCCCCGAAAATACTATGACATAAGTAAAAACTACGTCCTGAAAGCAACGCAGACTTTCCGCGCGACTGTGACTGCTCTCCCACGCATACGCGGCAGAGGTGGTATTTCTTGTGGCGTGTAGGCCCACCTCTCGAAATTGCCAGTCTTTTTTATTCCGCGAGGGAGCCAAATCGCAGATGAACGAAGCGCCAAAGCGCCAAAAAGAAAAAAAGGGTGTTGACTGGGATCAAGATTTGACATAAAATTACGAACCACGCTACCTGTATATTGGATGTACATGGGTATTATAGTTATAAATCTTTCTACGTACGTTAAAGCAATGATTGTTAATGAAAATACGCTTTAGGATCTCTCTTTGATTCGTGTTCACCGGACAATTAAGACAGAAGCTCGATCAATAGAAATACCAAGCAGTTTGCAAGCAATATAAGAACTTTTTGGAAAGAAAATAAGTAATTAGTCGGTTCTGACAAAGGTGCCAAATAAGAGCCAGAGAACCAGTCTAAAGAGATAAAACAATCTGGAATTTGGCTACGAAAGAGACAAATCTGGCAACCTGCTTCCCGTGCGGCTTCACGTCACACACGAGAAAGAATGTGAGGCCACAATCACTAACAAGATATTAAAATCTGCGGGTGTCAAGAATGACATATGAGGGCTGATGAAACACGCACACAATAATTATGACAATAATGAGAATTTCCGAACACTAGACCCTGCTTAAGCGCACACTAGGCTTATAAGCAACATCTTTTAAACAGCATAGTAAATCATATCATTTACATGAAAATCTCAGACATAGGGCCTACACTGCCCATTATTCCAGCATTCTCTTAATTGCAGCAATAATCAAGCTCCAGTCGAACGGAGGGTTGCGTTCTCTTTGCCTTCGACTTTAGTTGAACCCGAAAGTCAAGCAAATTTTGTAACACTCTTCCTAATATTTCAGACCTAGTGCGTCATTTGGATTAGGTGCAAGATTAAGGCGGCGTAATGTTTCCCGGAGAGACAACTCTGCTGTTGCAATATTTTACAGGGACATAACTCAATTGTTAGAATTCCCTTAACATTATACAATCCACTTTGAAAATTTGCATTCCGCTGAATGTCATCTTCCGCTCAGTCACAAGATCTTGATGATAACTAAAATAACGATAGTACTGTTAAAAGTAGATTCACTGGATAACAGCAAATTCCTTTTAATCGCCAATATATTCCAGGTGGGGGCAGGGGGCTGCGATTAAGTGAAACTGATAATAATATGGAGACATTTATCAAACCTCGAAGATTTAATCTTGAGGGATGAGTTTGAGGCAAGCACTGTGGGAATCAGTGTTGCCTCTCTTAAATCACTTACACTTACACACACACACACACTTAACACACACACACACACACACACATACACACATACACACACACACACACACACACACACACACACACACACACACACACACACA
>JAWQUT010000010.1:1609587-1622193 GCA_033807755.1 Ellobium chinense | reverse complement strand
CACTCACTCACTCACTCACTCACTCACTCACTCACTCACTCACTCACTCACTCACTCACTCACTCACTCACTCACTCACTCACTCACTCACTCACTCTTCGGAAAATGGCAGGATTTTGCCCAAGTATGTTAAGTTCTGTACTTGAGATGTATTAAACGACTGTCATTGCTGAAGTTCACATGGGGCCTGCCTTGTATCAGCTATTTTCCTTCACATGCCCTCTCAACCTTTCTTTGCAGTGATATGTGTGCAGCACTAGGATTCATTTCACGAACAAAACAACAACGTTTTTGAGCAATTACCACACAAAACCGTTAATACAAAGTTTCAATAACAAATTTGAAACCCTAGATAGATGTTGCCGTGTTTCCAAACTCTCACTTCCGGTCTTCGCAAAAGACGTCACATGTCTAACAAACTCCCAATATAGATCGTAATCAAACTAACGAAACACAAATGCCAAGCCTGCGTCATGGAATAAGGTTACCACTCTTGGTGATTTTTCACCACATCTGCTGAAATCGACCTAGGTCTAGAGATTTGGTAAAAGAATGGAAAATTTACAAAATCATTATCAGAATTTGGAAAAAAATGAAAATTAAATTTAAAAAAAAAACAACCGGCGGAATCCTTGAAAGAAAGAAAAAAAATCAGTAAAGAAATCGTTCTAAAGTCCAAAGAGCACTAGAAAGCCTCTTGATTAACCAGCAGGTAGCCAACCTGACAATCGGTGGCCGCACAGTTTATGACGCTTTCGAAGAGAAAGCTTATTTTTATAACCTAGGAAGAGAAGTCATGAGGGGAAATGTTACCTAGAAAAATAGTTGCATGGAGAAAACGTCACATTGCATGTCTAGGAATAAAGAAAAATCTCTTCTACATTAACAAAAAAAACCCACCAATCCTGACCTAAATCAGATAGACCCTGCATGCTGTAACTTGTAATTTCAAACATAAAATAAGACAAAATAATATCTCCTCTATGATATTTTAAGAACGCGTAAAAATCTTTGGTTATAATCCTTTCCTGTTTTATGCAGTTATTTTTACATATATGTAAATCAAGATCACAAATATAGCAACATCAGATTTAGACTACACTAAAGTATTTCCCACAGCTTTTGTCACTGTGTTGATTCACAATTAATAACCAGTTTGGGGTATACTTAAGTTTTAGGCCTATATTATTATCAGAAACACACAGTGTGCGCACAGTTGTCTTGCTAAACTTTATTTTGCTCGCTTGTAAACATTATGAATGTACTTTGCATATTTTCACTAAATTCGGTAAAAAAAAAAAAATCGTTTTAGAAAATGGTGTGTAAAATAAAAATTACTCCAGATTCTGTCTGAAGATCAAATAGAGTGAAAGTTAGAAATCTGAAAAGGCAAAATACAGGGAAGCTTTGTTAGGATTGTCTCACAGAAATAAAAAAAAAAATCAATGAAGAAGAGATGCTTTGACAACAGGGACTTGTGACTGGCGAGAACACTGACTGATGTAAGACACTATCTATTTTTTGTTTCCGTGAGGATCTAATTTTGCTTAGCCTAGCATTATGGTTTTCTCATGTGGATATTACGGCAAAATTCTAGAGTCCTCCAAAGTGACATTACACGGAGGGCCAATAAAACATTGGCAATCCTTCTTCTCTTGATAGAGAAACATACTATAATCGATAATATTCAGATAATGAGGGGTTGTAGCTAAAATAATAGCATTTGCGTCCCCTTGAAGGATACTGCCTACAGTACAAATTATTTACTTTGAAAAATGTTTTGAACAGAACCTTTTATTTTTCCGTGGGGAGTAATTTTGGTGAGCGAAGCTCAGCTCGGAGATTAGGAAAATTCAGAAACAATAGAAAAAAAATTTACAGTAATTGCAGAAACTCAAATATCAACAGAAAGGCTCAGAAACTCGAGTCCTCGAAAGTAAATTTAATAATTATGGAAATACTTGTATAGAGCAAAGGATCGGAAATTAGGTATTTTCAGCTCCATCACGTGACCTAGGAAATCTTGCTCACAAGTTGGTTTGTTTACATGCTCCGCTCATGTATGATTACTCGTCATTTATCAAAATAGCTTAGCAATCCCTAGATCGCGTGGTATAACTGACCCGTCTGAAAATACCTTATTGAATTTGAGGAACTGAAGCATGATGTTATGATGTTTTTGACTTTCATAATTTATATTATTATCATCATCATCTGAGTGATCCTTCTAGCTGGACAACCAGACCACACTTTGCAGAGTGTTCTTGCTGGATTGTAGTTTTAATCCAAACAAACATTTTCGAGCTATTTCGCTGTCCATTTGGTTGAACTAAAAACTTTAAATCAAAACTTAACTCACTAATTTGTAGTCTTTGATTGAAGTGAGTTTTGTACTAAGCTAAACTCATATAGACAACTCGTCTCTCCATCTCAGTGCTCTACCATGCTGACTGAGAATCTGAAAGAAGAATCAGCCTTTACATGAGACGATCAATAAATAACATCTATTTTTTCTGTTTCAGTTGCTGCTCATCTAACTCTGTTCACGAAGCTGATACATGATATAAAAAAATCGATAAGAAGCATCTTTTAGGCCATGTCACATATCTGAGCCTATCTGTCTGTTGTTTATCCAGCCAAACTACTGCCAAATGGGTATTAATTAAGAGCTGGTATGCCCTTGTCCTATTACATATCAGTGCCCTCAAGCGTGGCACCGATCCAACAATAGGAAACCAACGCAGGAAAAATTGAAAAGCTGACATGCGATGCGACAGACTGAACCAGAGCCAAGGTCGGTTTGGCCTTTTATTTCACTTTGCGATCACAGAAAAAAAAGAAAAGGAAAGAAGAAATCATATATAGTGCCACAGAAGCTTTGGCACGCCATGCCACAAGTGAATGATTAGAAAACATTTGCTGCCTAGGTCGAAAAGGTGTCGCTATATACGTTCACAATTATCTGGGTCCTGGTTAAGGCAATGTGATTGTACTTCCACTATTTGGGTTCTATTTGGGTTTTACAACTTAGGGGTTGTATTTGTCCTCCCCTTTTACCTCTTTCGGCATGCCTGCTTTAGTGATAAGGGCTGCATGGGACATATTTTGATTGAGTTGGAAACTCCATTTTACTTTTATTTTGCCAGGGACTATTTAGCTTTGGGCTGGAACTGTCAGAACAAACAAGGGTATGCTCAGGGGGAAGAGGAGGGATTCGGCTTCGACCAATGAGAAAGGTAGGGTGTGTTTACATATAGCACATTAGCAGCCAAGCTCAAAATTTCAGTGGGCTTACTGTGGTTGGGTCGGTCGTAACATTTGGGCCACACAATGAGCTTAAATAGAATGGGTCTGGGTGAACTTTGGGTTCAGAGGGCTGCTCAAAATGCTGATATAGCTAATAGAGGAGAAAAGGCCCCAATTTCATTTCAGGCTTATAACCTTGTTGGGGCTAAGTCCACAAGAGAAGAAAAATAACGGATTGTAATACGCAATGCCGGCACGTTGGCGGCAATTAAGGGGTAGCCGAATGACCAAAGCTGTTTATTCAGATAAGAAGATGCCAATGTTTTTTGCCACTGTTGGCTATATAAGGTTTTACACCTCTCTTTAACTTATCAAGGAGTCCCATGCCAAACTACTTTCCAAACATGTTGTTCAGCTCTTCCTCCAAAATCTGACACAAAGAAAAGTGCCCATAAACCAATAAGATTGCAGTGAAACAAGCTATCTAATATTTAGGCTATTTCACACAGTAAACAGGATAACCGTGCCACCTAGCATCAACCACAAAGTTTATACTTGAGTGGCTAAACCTCACCTATTCTGAATCTACCGATGTATTCGCGTATTCTAAGCCCTTGAAATTCAAATCCAACTTCTTTCCGCCCCTTCCGAAGGCCAGTTTTCTGATTTTATAGGGACTATTAAAAATGGCATATTTTTATGCCAGGTGCTGTTGGCATCTTCATACCTGCAGATTCCTAGTCGCTGGAGCGGTAATGAAACGTCCTTACCCACGTACTAACCACGTATAAATTAAGTATCTTATAGAAACCAAGCGGATCAAAACACGCTTATTTCACGTATTGTACGCATAAGCGTGTTCGTATTAGCCGAAAATAATCCTAGGGAAAAGGAGAAGAAAAACCGGCACCAAAAGTACCGTACTCAGTATCCGTGTTTCCGTATTAGGTGTGTTCATTTTACTCCACTGTAATTTCATGACCTCTGTAACCTATTGCGTCTGATTCTTGGCTTGCAGCATTAGTTTGTCATTATCGGGAATTTCCATAACCGTCAAACCGGACCGTAGACACTGTAGAATACAAGCTGGTGATAAATTATTCATTATTCATAGAATCGTATGGAAATTCCGTGTAGCTAACTTTAAACTCTGGCGTGTCTCGCGTGACTGAAAATACTGAAGTGTTATTACATAATAATTATTCCTGGCGAGCAAATTCATAAGACAGCAACGGAAGTTCGTTCTCGCTTGGCAGCTAGTGTTTATTGAGAACAAGCGGCAAAGCAGTAGCATAAAAATGCTCTCAGAATTTTCTGCTGCCGGTAGATTTAGTCAGATCTAGTCAGATTTGTCGCGGCACGTGATGAAAACCTGATTAAAAGGTAAGCCTTACTAATTTATTATAAACTAAGCAGGTTATATACGAGTAGCTCTATCTGTGGTAATTGCCAGTGTCATTTTATCATGGTAACAGTAGGTGATATTTTAACTAGTATTTATCCCGTTTCATTCTCTCTAGTTTTCTCCATTTCTCTCTCTCTCTCTCTCTCTCTCTCTTTCTCTCTCTCTCTCTCTNTCTCTCTCTCTCTCTCTCTCTCTCTCTCTCTCTCTCTCTCTCTCTCTCTCTCTCTCTCTCTCAGAGGCACACATATGTACGCGCCCACCTTATCTTGCCACGCTAAACAGGCAAGCAACTGGTGCATGAAATTTCGCCTTTCCTCACTGATAATCGGGAGCAGTTGGAAAGTGTGTTTCAGGGTCACGGATGAATACTGGGCTCGCATCTGGAAGTTAACTGAACAATATTCAGGCAATGGGTATTTAAGAATTATTGCTGCGAAGTTAGCCTCCCTGTGATGTAGTGGTAGCACGTTCAGTTTGCAAGCTGAGAGACCTGGGTTTGATTCCTGGTAGGGACAAGAAATTATTTAGTTGGTTTTTTTTTTTTGCATTTTTTTTTATGGGAGTCTTTTTCTCAAAATTGATCTTTCACAGTAATTTGGTAAAATCCCTGGTGACACACTTTTCCTAGAAAATTTCCAGAAATTATCAGAGTGGGCTCACATTCCTACCCCGTAACGAAAATGAATACTGGATAAAGAAGAATATTATGTCGTTCCCCTCGATTACATAATGATTCGACGATCGACGATCTGTAAATGACTATATAACCGACTCGAATCAAGTAAATTTTTTAAAGTGTCAACTTAATTCTTTTTTATTTCTAGCCGAATTCACTCCAAACTCAAATCGGAAAACAGAAAACAGTGTACTCGGACTTTCCTATTCCTGCTCACCTCACGCGTCCGTGACTGTGCTTCTCGTGATGTTGTGTAACACAGTGCACTAAGGTTAACCACAGTGTAATTAGGTCACGAGTTTTTGCCCACTTGTGGCCGCTTGCATTGAATCCGCCTATCTGTATTTTCATTGTACCGAGAGAAGGGTTGGGGATTTTCTGAAGCGAAACCCGTAGGCCTATACAATAATATAATGAGCCACGCATCACAGTCGTTGGACATTATACTTAACGTTTCGAAGCTTGTATACACATTTCTCTTATACAGTATCATCAGTCTTTCCGTTAGACTATTTATTTTGCTTGTTGGCAATAGAACATTGTGTGTCAGGTGTCTTTTTTTAACGTGGCTTGTATTTAGAGATGTAGATCAGAGTGTACATTTCCTAAATCAAATTAATGTTCCTTCATCGAAATTATTACTTCATATCTACTACACGGTCCATGTGTTTGATATTTGGTGATAATTTCTGACGCTAGTAATATATTCAGTTTAGTCTGTGCATTTATCTAGTTGACTACTAACTGAAGATCATGACAGCAAATTGTGTGTCTCTCTTCCACAGGCCTTCACGTGTTTCTACATTAATTCATAATTCCACGCCCATTCATCCTTTAGATACAACCGTGGTTTCGTGAGCTCGACTAGTAGTAAGTAGACACAGTAAGTGTAAGTACATGTATGTGGTTGTAGAGGGGGNGCGGGGGAGTGGGGAGGAGAAGAAGTTCACAACACAACACACTGATCATGCTATTTTTAGGTTAGTTGCTCAAGATATATTCTTCTCTGGATAAAGAGGTAATGGTCAGTGTGAAAAGAGGTGAGGGAAGAGACGCAAATTCCATTGCAGATTAAGCACAGTAAGTTTTTCATCATAGATGTGTTGATACAAAACTTGGTATAGCCATTGCTGCGAGTGTTAGAATTAGTCCAGTGGAGTTCAGTAGATAGACTAGTTTTGCACTGGAAATGGGGAGGGAGCTTTGAGAGAAATGGGGATTCATAGACTGGACAAATCTTTCTTTGTTACACACTGTTAAATGATGGCTTGTTCCAGAAAGGGGAAAGAGGACTTTAGAAGGGTTGGTGAGGGGATGGGGGAGGGGGAAGTTATAGAGAGATTCTGAACAGATGTCTCTAAGCTAAACTCAACAGTCAAATCATTAAGATCTCGATCTTAGACCAGCGATTACAACAGATGAGGATGAATCCAAAAGAATTAGATCTAGGGGTGTTAAGTTTCATACTGTCCGGTAATCTACTTGGTAAACTCGTTTTTCACCTGTCCCAAAAAGCCATAACTGGAAGATTTTTACAAGGTTTTGTCATTGTCGAACTCCGATGAGGACCTTACAACAGTTCTTGGCGTCGTAGAGCAGTAATGTTGAGGGTAAAGGTCTATGGTAGGAAACAGCAGTTGTTGATTTTTTCTTGAGGTTGTAGGAGCCAAACTGTAAAAGCCTTTTTGAGCCATTTAATAAAAACTTTTTCTCGAACCACAGGAATGTTCCGAGATGGCCAAGACTAATCTGCAGGTCTGGTGCATTCACTGTGCTCAAATTATATACTATTTACAGTGGGGGTCCTTCATTTAGATTTTTCACAATTTTAAATTACATGAAAAGGGGTTAAAAAATTTGGCCTTCTTTTGCAGATCACAGGCCCGCACAAATGAAATCAACTGAAGCCATTGGGAAACACTGCCTGTAACAATTATTTTTTTACAAATTCAAGATTGAATTTCACCATTTTTGCTGTGTGGTTTCGATACATGTTATATGATTATTTCTACACACTCTGTCCAAAAGACAGATTTTATACTTTGCTACTATCGACTCTGATAGTCCAATTTTTTTTCCCTGCTAGGCTCCTGCAACCTTAAGGCCTGTGCTTCAAGGAGGTCTGAATGGGTAAGGTTTGGTGGGCTTCGGTGGGTTCGCGACGCCGGGTTACGCGCAAATATAGAGGGTCTGTGATAAGTGTTTGTTTGACATCATATTATGAAATGTGTTATAGTCTATATTTATTGTATTCGCGAGAGGCTCGCAAATACGAAAAATGTATAACTCATTTCATAAATTTGATAATAAACAAACACAAGTTTCAGATCCTTTTTATCATATAGATTCTTATTAATAAAAAAAAAATGAACTTATAATCGTGAAAAGGACCCTAGAGTGGCCGTCGCTCTGTTTGAGACATATCAATCATAACTGAACTAAAGGAACCACACAGTTACACGACGCAAAGTATGCAAACAGCTATAATAAATCGACAAAACTTTAGACCACAGAACCACTGTGACATTTCAGGTACCCTTAATTCAAATATTTAACTGAGCTGAAGGTAAAACGTGAAGAGAACAATGAGAAGCGATAAGAAAGACAGACTGAAATAATTTTTGAAAAAAAAAATAGACGGAGGGAAACCGCGCGGCAATGAAAACAGTTACAAAACAAACGACGTCACATATTCATATGCCTGGAGGTTTGCAAGGCTTCCAATCAAAGTATTCTTTTAGCGGATCAAAGGTCAACTTTCTGTAACATGTGACATAACAAAAATTATTACACATCGACGTGATTATTAAAAAAAAATCACACCTAAATTTCATATCTCACAATGGAAATTTATTTTTTTTCGCTGGCTATATATCGGCCGAATAGATGGTCAGCGACTAAGACTATCAAAAACTGAAAGAAGACAGAGGTAAAGTTAGAACTCACTGACAATTTGAATGTTTACTGCTCCAAAGCCTAAAAACATAGATCTAGCTTGTAAAGTGTTTCGTTCTTAGTTTTGCTCTTACTGGATATACTCTTGATGATCAGTGGCTATGACGTTATGTCTGGCAAGGCGCATATATAGTCTAGCATTTCCACACCGGTGTAATTAAAAAAACAACAACAATTACTTCTTCTCATGTTCATACTCTCACAGGCATTTCAATTTCATTCACAGGTTATACATCAGTTGAGAAGATGGCCGATGACCTAAGCTATCAAAAACTTAGAGAAGACAAAGGTAAAGTTGGAACTTTCTGACAGTTTAACGCTTACTGTTCCAAAGCCTGAGGACACAGTTTGTAAAGTGTTTCCTTCTTGGTGTTGCTCTCACTGTATATACTCCTATAATTAGTGGTTCTGAATTAATGTTACCATAGTGCTGTCATATTTTGATTAAATTAGAGTCGAAGCAAAGTGATTATCTCCCCCCTCCCCCTCCGTCTAGAGAACTGAAAAAGTTCCAGAGTGATCAGGCCTGCTGCAGTCATAATAGTGTGAAGTTTCGTGAGCAGGCATCAGCCTGGAAAAGATAAACCGCATTATTATTATTATTATTATTATTGTTACGATTTTGCGCTACATATATACGCTTCCTCCCATGCATATCGTAGGAATGAATTTCTCCACTGAAATAATGTATTGCATATGTGATAACAGCACACACTTGACGACCTTCTGGCACAATATCATAATAATAATGTTCATATATTGGAAGCACAATCTCTGAATACTTCAGTATAGGAGACTGGAACCCATGTTCCCCCTGACTGGACCCCAAGCTCCCCCTGACCTCTGCTTTTTATGCGCACCAGTGTTTGCTAAAGGCTTAGTTTATATTGTCAGTTGAGAAATCTACCAGTGGGACGTTTATGAATGTGTGGTAAATGGATATGTTTGCTCATCTGCAAGAGAGAAAGCGAGCGAGTGAGCGAGAGAAAGAGAGAGAGAAAGAGAGAGAGAGAGAGAGAGAGAGAGAGAGAGAGAGAGAGAGAGAGAGAGAAATGAACAGAGGATGAATTTAATGTGTATACTTGTCAGTGTAGTAAGCACTTGGAGCTTTTGCAATGTACTCTGCTTCTTATCGATCTCAGCAAGAGCTTAGAAAAAATATGCACCACTTTGCATGCATCCACATGCCTTCTTCTCTACCTCTTTTGTCTTCTATTTTTTTCTTGCCGCTGCTTCATGGGTATTGTATCCTTGCCTTGGAGCTCTTGCCCATATGGTGCCTTTTTTTAGGAGTCTGTCTGGAACTTGCAATATCTACGCTCTGTAAGTGATGCATTATTATTATTATTATGTATTATTATTGTTATCAGAAAAGAGATGATTTGGTTATTCTCTCCAGGATATTACGAACCAGAGGTGAGTCTTCATGGAGAGGCTGATCTTCATCAACACTACAATGGTTGTCCCAAACATCCAGGACACCGGGATTTTATACCTGTCAAGAACTTCAGCATGACCCATCTTCCTCGGGACTATCAAGACAGTAGGATTGTGAATGCTGTGAAAGCTATGGCTCCCCTCACAGTGCGTGTAATTACCAGATATACAAGTGAGGAGAGACCTGACAAATGGCCGGACAGTGATGAACCCTACCCACTCTCCAACTCTAAAGGTAGCGATTATTTGCGAACAGGAACTGGGTGGGCACAGTGGACTTGGAAATTCTCAAACAAACCATGCTTCTGTCAGGAATGTCAGTCATCTGGCACTCCTCAAATGCAGTGGGGTATGGTTAAAGTGGACACAGCTACCCACGTAGTTTTCAATCTAGAAGAGGCTCGGTATACAACAGTTGAGTTTTTCTACGACAGCGAAGAAGACCGTCAGAATGGATCTATTGCCTCTCTCTCTGGAGCTGTCTATGGTGATTTCAGTGTGAAGGGAGACAGATGCTGTTTGGTGTATGCCGTCCATGACATGTCTTTACTCGAGAAACTTGAGGCAATGTGCTCTGCCTCTTATCGATCTCAGCAAGAGCTTAGAAAAAAATATGCACCACTTTGCATGCATCCACATGCCTTCTTCTCTACCTCTTTTGCCTTATATTTCCTTCTTGCTGCTGCTTCATGGGTTCTGTATCCTTGCCTTGGAGCTCTCGCCCATATGGTGCCTTTTGTAGGAGTCTGTCTGGAACTTTCAGCGCTGCAATTGCTAACCATATCCAGGGTTAAATTGTGCAACGTACAGTGCACGCCGACATTATTAGTTAAGGAATTATTTTGTGAAGTCCTCAGAATTATCTCGGCGAAAGCGCCATCACTTCTGAAGAAATGCTGTACGCTCACGACTGTCATCTACCTTAGTTTGAGAGCCACGGCACCTGTTTCACCATCAGGCATGCGAGGCTTGACGGAACTACTTTTCTACATGCTGTATGCGGAGTGTTCTGTGAGCATACTGTGGGTCATATATGCGTTGTTTACCTACGAGACAAAAAGATTTATAAGGATGTCGGCATTCCCTGATATTCCTAAACCTCTCATGCGCGCAGTTCATTGGCTTCACTCGTGTTCTCGTCCACCTGAAGATTTCACCCGAAAGCGTCTGACCGTTATAGTGTCTCATCCTCATGGATGCAGTAAAATGGTAACCGTGGGAGAATGGAAACACTTGGCCAGAGGGAAGTACTCTGGAAAGATTGGTGAAACACATTGTTACATATACACAACTAGCACATGTCCGGGATCTAGCGGAGCTCTCGTCTACACACTTGGACATCAGACACATTACACGCTGTTAGTTACTCATCATGTCCATAGTAAAAGTTGCGTAGAGAAGGGTCTTAACATGAGCGGTGGTGGATTTAATTGGTGGATCATGTAGCATGCTGCTGCAGTTGTTATCTTGTAATGGCATATGCATGGACTTCAAGTGAGGACAGAGAAATCCGTTGGTAGATTCGTAATGAAGTTCTAGTGAGGCTCATAATGTAATAATTAGATTTACTTACATGGCCACCATCACTAACACCTCAACAACAACAACAACAACAACAACAACAACAACAACAACAACAACAACAACAACAACAACAACAACAACAACAATTACTGACTGCTATCCTCAAGCGTGGAACGGTTTCATGTTAATTTACACCACTGCAGTAATTCCGTTTTTTTTTTTTTTGTACTAAAACTATTATGCTAATGAAATGTAATAGGTATATTGGCCTCGCTCTTATCCTGGATGTAGTACTTGCCAAATTTCAAGGTCTATCCTTACTTTCACTATCAGTTACCTTCTTATGCTCTCTCAATGATTCTATAGTCTTTTGACTTTNATTCGTAATGAAGTTCTAGTGAGGCTCATAATGTAATAATTAGATTTACTTACATGGCCACCATCACTAACACCTCCGCAACAACAACAACAACAACAACAACAACAACAAAACAACAACAACAACAACAACAACAACAACAACAACAACAACAACAACAACAACAACAACAACAACAACAACAATTACTGACTGCTATCCTCAAGCGTCGAACGGTTTCATGTTAATTTACACCACTGCAGTAATTCCGTTGTTTTTTTTTTTGTACTAAAACTATTATGCTAATGAAATGTAATAGGTGTATTGGCCTCGCTCTTATCCTGGATGTAGTACTTGCCAAATTTTAAGGTCTATCCGTACTTTCACTATCAGTTACCGTCTCATGCTCTCTCAATGATTCTATTATAGTCTTTAGACTTTGTTCATATACTCTATTATGACTGAAATTTGCTTAGTATGCTGTTATGCTCGATTCAAACGGTATGCGTTTTGGATGATTTCATACATCATAGTTATCCCTTCTTTCTACGCAAGTTATTCTACTTTATTGAAACTTTGTGTGTAGATTGGCTTGTTTTTACCAAAATGTGCTGATTAAATCTAAAAGCACCAGCTGAACTGTGAAGGTAATGTCATTATGGAGAAATGCTTTAGCTTTATTAACACTTTCTTATTTTGTCTTTATGTATTTATTGTCTTACAGCTGTTATGCAATCTTCATTTTTCTTAAAGTTTGCTTTATTGCTGTGCCAAAGAGAAAATCTGTAAATCTTTAAATCAGAAAACAGTGGTAAATAGTTTTCTCACATTTTGAGTTGTCAAAACATTTAAATTCTGCCTACATTTTCTTGACCTTTTTATGTAGAATAAAGTGCCCAAAGTTATTGTGAAATGGCTGAGGTTTAGATACTTTAAAAAACCGTCTTAAAACCCACTGGTGTTATTATTTAGACTTAATTTCTTTTGAGGAGGGGATGGGGGGTG
>JAWQUT010000010.1:1586140-1609535 GCA_033807755.1 Ellobium chinense | reverse complement strand
GTTATACTGTACTTGTTTTTATATACTGTTATCTGTTACACTGTTATTGTTTTCTGTGTGTTTATGTGTGGTGTATGAGTGTATGGTTGCGTATTCAGGTTAGATAATACAACATCAAATACTCTCACAGAGCTTTTTACACAGATTTATTATTATCCGTGTTGTCATAACGGACGCATTTCCCGAAAATGAGGTTCTGAATTTAAAATGCGATCTTCCTAATGAAATGAAGAGACAAAGATTCGGTACGTCATTAAATTGTTACGTCCTCTGATTAAAAATTTGAGCTCGTACACAGATTTCGTTGCTGTCATGAAAACCAGCTTACATGATACTAGAACTGCGTTTGATTTACGATGGAGCACGGATAGTGCGTACACCTTGGAACTAAAAGTGCACTTATTAACAGAAATACGTTTTAACCATACACGTATCCTTGGAGATGAAAAATCGCGACCAAAAATACTGTACTCAGTATGCGTATTTTTATTAAGCGTGTTACACTGTACTGTGTAACATATAAATCAGCACGGACAAATTAATTGTGTAACATATCTGTATTATTAATCCTGTATTTTAAATAACTGTTTCGAGAAATGTTTCGCTTATATAAGGCTATGTAGGTGTAATAACGAAACTGTCATTAATCAGTAATCTCATCTCCAATCATGACAATTCTTACACAACATCGATCTCATTCTTGAAATAAATCTCAATGAGTAGTAGATACTATTTCGTGCGTAAAAGGGAAGAATCGCAGGAGATATTATTTTGCCAGCTGAAATCATGGAAGAGAAGCAACACGTGATGGGCCGATACCGCAGGTTTTAAGTATCTAGATACTCACTTTTCATGCTCAAAGTATCGAAAGTATTGATTCTGTTTTGATTTTGATTTTCATTACAATACAGGCATTTGATTTCTTTTCAATACCCCTTGATACTTTTGATGACTCCCAATACTTTTAAAACATGTAACTTTGGCAGTCTAATTCAGACAAATTGTTGAATGTATCAAAATTGTATCGAAACTACGGAGTTTTAATTTTCAAATGACTGCGTACTTGCTGAATATCGAAAATATGGATAATCAGAAACGAAACAAAAAACATCCAAAACTGGTGTGATCAACATAACTGATACACAGAACATTTCTCTTGAAATATTTTATATTTACTCGTTTTGCCCACACTTGTAGTTATCAATAGAATGAAAACTGTGCTAAAAAAAGGTTACAGAAATCATATTTTATTAGATCTGTGACAATTTTTGTGTGTTGCTACCAATGTTGCTTTGTATACTTTTGGAGCTAGATAGATCCAATAAAAGTTTTAGTCTTGTATTCATTTTGTTTGTTTCAGTATTTTTACCTTGAATCGTGAGGTTTTGTCTAAAATAGTTATTGCAAACTTTAGGTACCTCTCTCTCTTTCTTTGTCTCTCTCTCTCTCTCTCTCTCTCTCTCTTGCTCTCTCTCTTGCTCTCTCTCTCTTGCTCTCTCTCTCTCTCTCTCACATTTGCTCATACCCTCGTTCTCTTTCACTTCTTGGGCTATCAGTTTCATTATCTCTTGCCCTAGAAGTTGCAGTTAAACGGAGTTGACTGTATGCCTAAAAATAAAACACACGGTGCGTATGTGCGAGGCTGTATGCGTATGCGAGTGTGTAATATTATTTGTGTGATTTGCAGTTTCATCCTTTGACGCGCCTCGAGCTTTTCGCGGACGAGCTTGCATAGAAATCCTCTTTATTATTATCACCATTACTTACAACCTCACCCATTTTACGAATGAAATGGCCATACCCAACACTACTAAACGGATATTTGGAGCATTCTGATGGCAGACAAAGCATGGCAGGACTTTCTTTCGACCTATGAACTGGGAGCTCTTATCGTTTCAGAAAATACAAAGCAACAATTGGTGGTTACACGAACTTTTACAAAGAATTATTTAACCCTCTAGTGCCCACTGGTCCATATTTGGCAACCCAACTTCAAGGGTCCAAATATGGCACGGATGTTTCAGTGATCGGCGGTCCAAATCTGACCCAAAATTTTTCACGTATTAAATGTATTTTGGGTGGCATTTGAAGTGTGTATGTGAATTTTCAGAATTTTCCTACCAGTATTTCTATGCCTGGGCACTAGAGGGTAAAGTAATAACATGCAGCCTCTCTGAATGCTCAACACAACTCAGCATCCAAGCAAAACGTGTCATGTGAAATTTCGTGGCTGTAGATGGTTTCGTAATGAAATGCATAGGTGTTCCCTCGCTGCATTAGTGTATGCTTTGTATGTTGTCCTTACAGCTGTCGGTTTATTAGTTTCCTTTGCTTATCATTTTCATTCTCCAATCTATTCTTCTGTCACGCTTTTTTTTCTCTTCCTCTTTCTCGTCTCTTTTATCCATCTGAACTCTAGTTTAAGATTCTAGCGACTCAAAAGAGGCATGGTCTCAGATAAGGGAGAAAAACTAAGGCATCACAATGAAGGGACATAACTCTGTTCCATTCACCGTTAAAAATATTCATGCAGAGTTGTGTACCTTATACCATTACCGGTTAGTTACCACCCTTTTGGGCTCCCTCACCTCTATGATCCTTTAAATGAATTTTAGAAATTTTCTACAAATTTCTAGAGTTATTCTGATTTTTTTTTCCATGGAAAAGTACTTCAAAAGTACTTCCATTATCCTATTTTTTCCTTACTGAGAAGAAAAAAAATGGGGATCATCGCCTAAAGATTTTAACAAATTCCTTTCAAAGCTTGACAATTCTACGCTTAACACATTCTATCTTCACTAGGTCACTTAATACCTGTCAGTGATCCCAGATGATTGACGAATCCTAGATCTACATGTAATTAATTTCAGACTACATTTTCTTTCGCGTGTTGTCCCCGCTGCCGAAAGTCTCTGGTTTTTGGTATATGCCTACCAATGCTGCCTTGTTTAGGTAAACGCTGTGAACCACCAAAGCATTATGGCATATGAAGGAAATCTATGTAATTTGAAGCTTTGGGATATCTCTCAACAACTTCAGTGACTCCACAATCATCTAGTGAAATAATCAGATTCATAGCAAGCTTTAGACAACTTGCAAACCTTATCCTTTACGCATCTTAATGAGCAAAGTATTATGACGGAAGAACTGAAACCGATTTTTGTTTTCGATCTCCAGATAGGAAAGGTTAAAAGTAAAAAAAAAAACGGTGCACCGAAAGCGAGTTGATATGAGTGCGCCTAAGAAGGGTTACAAAACGAATATTGCACCGGAAACGGATGCACCGCCTTGAGATGCTCCTTGTAGAAAAGAATCTGTCCTGCAGACACAGTCAGTATTCTCAGAGACTCACCTTGTACATCTGTAGATCGAAGAAAAAAAACCGGGATCCGCTTTTCCATCATATTTTGTGATTTTTTTTCACCAGCTAAATGTGACGTTGGTGATAGTGATGTCCCAAAGTTTCATGTGGTCTAATATGGATTTTCTGCATAATCATAAACCATTGAATATGGAGGGTTGGAAGAAGGATTAAAAAAAAAAAAAAAAGCTTTAACATTTTCTTTGCAAAACTATGATTCGTATTTCATTTTTATTAATAGTTGTCATTCAAAGCTATTCTAATATTCTAATATTGACACTCAACTCTTGCAATGTTGATGGTGTGCCGAAAAGGAGTGGGGCACAAAAACGGGTAGAGACATAATTACTGTATCAAAATACGTGCGCCGAAAGTGGTTCTCCATTTCCCAGTGCTGTTTGGGAATGGTATGTGATTGGAAGGGTTTTTTGAGGGGTGGGAGGGAGGAATTAGTGAGGGGGCACTTAGGTTGCTAAGAATGGTAAGCACTGCTACCTATATGCTGTGAATTCTGCACTGCGGATTTCCAATTTCCAATACCAATAAACACGAAGCTGGCAATAGGCTGGGGTAACTGGTGAGTAAAATACGGCTAGGTAGCACCACAGTGTACCATTCTGGGAAAAGGAAGCAGAAGGCATGCAATTTTTTTTCTTTTTTGGAATGGGGCGGANGGTCAGAGGGATAGTAGTGAGGACGAAGACAAATACAGCTTTGTGTCTCTGTGCAAATATCATCCTTCCCAGCACAGTGCCAACCTTTGAATAAATTAATAAAAAAATAAAACAGCAGATATAGTGTATAAGCAAGCACGGAAAGTTCAGACAAGGATCAAACCCGACGTTACATCTCGCACTTACACCCAATGAATAGGCAGCTTAAAGATATGCCACCACAGATTCAGACAACCCAATCATGAGCTGAGGAACATCATCATTATTATCTTCTTCATCCTCGTTAACACGAATATGATTAACTGATCACGATGTATCTGCGGATTATGACATTTTTTTCCATTGCATAGCCAAACAGTCAAATATGCGGAAGAAAAGCAAGACGTTAAACAAAATATGATAGGATAAAAAGCCATCACCTCATCATAGCTATCTTTGTCATCCTCCATATCATCATCAAGGAAAGCAAAAATACGAAAGAAAATATTGAGGCAACAAAAACAGCTTGCAGCATGAAAAACTGTCAGCTTGTCTAGTGATTTCATAGAACAAATTCAATATGAAAATAATAAAAACTAAAAAATATTGCCTTTGCAGTGTTTTATCCGAACACAGCCATGGATACCCTGCCGATCTAATCGGGTATTCCCAGGCACGTCTCCATAGCCCATTAAGCCACTACACGATATGCCCAGATTAGCAACTCAGAGCCTCTGAAAACACTTGCGGTTTCTTCGGCAAATTTGCAGAGCTTTCCTAACATTGACCGGCATGCTTTACATACGGAAATAGCAGTCTCCGGAAAATCCCGAAGCCATCCGAAGGCCATCTTATTGATGTAATGGCATTGCGTTGTCCATGATTTGTAGGTAGCGGAGTGAGCAGCAATGGTAAGTCGTCTATAAGGTTTCACTTGACTGCAGAGATTTGAAACCTAGGCTGAGACATTAAAAGGTCTGGAATTTTAAAAAGTGTTTGATGAAATGCTAATGCCTTATAAAATATATTTAAATTATCAGAAATGCTTTTATTTTCTCACAGGGACATCCCAAACCGTCGCTCTTTTGTGCACTGTACAGTATAATGTGCCCATGACCCAAATGCCATTTTAAATAACACATTAATATTGATGTCAGCGTCACATTAATTTTAATCAAGCATCTTCCGATCATAAATTTACAAACGGCAGATTACAAAATGAGGCCCAGCATTTGGCCAGTTTTGTTGAAGTATTCCCAGTAACACAAGATGTCGAGCGTGGGAAGGAAGCCTGTAGTTATAAGCGTTTGAATCCAAATGCATCTTTTATTTCAGATTTCCAGCACTGGAATGCAATTTCCATATGGTTAGCAGTCTGGACTGGCGCAAAATTATTTAATGACATAGCTGTTTCTTCCGTGTTATTCGGATAGAATCTAGACTTGATCTAGACAAGAAGGAAATAGTGTCCACGCACTGGGTCCGGCTTGTTACAAAAATTCGGGATGAATATTACCTCCTCTCCCTGCCCCCACCCCTCTAGGTTATTAGAGATAAAATGCGCAAAGCAGGTAGTGGAAAGATAAGAGAAATAAATACCTGTAAATAAATAAACTCAAAGCAAGGCTCACTATCTCTTTCACGTTTTCATTCCGCTTCCAGCCTTGCCAATACTCGTGCACGAATGCACGTGCGTGGGGGTATGCCTGAGCGTGAGTACTCCCCGGAGGCTAAGGTGTTAAAATATTTGTCCGCGGGACGTGTCCGGCCTCTGGGGGAAAAACGTGATAGCCTCTTCAAAACAATAGAACGACGTGTTTACATTGGGCTGGCTGCCCGAGACCCCAGCGTGGACAGTGACTAATTCTTGTATTTGTTTTCAGGGTGGTGGCAGCTAGCATCAGTGCCATCGTCTGGGCATTGTCTTTTAACACTGACCTTGACCCACCCTAACCGTATCAGTCTCCAGAGGTCATTATTTTACATCTGTTTTTTCTTTATGCGCAAGACCGGCAGGCGTTTTTGTATATGAACTTTGTGTATGAAAAAAAAATATGTTTTATGCAAAAAATGGATTTCTGTTTAGGGATAACAGATTTAAAACCTCAGCAAAAGAGAGCAAAAAAAATCGAGACTGGTTTGTTTAAAAATGTAAGTTACAACCTTACTAAAATACGTACTATTGTCTGCAAAGAGATAGTGACTAACAAATGACACTACACAGTCTTTTTAACACTTCCTACCTAGAGGAGCGGAAATTAGTGACAGCGTCAAGTCGTGCTTTGATTTCGAGATTCGACTGTTTGAATGTCACTTACACTGTGTGTTACTCCCGTCCATTTTTACCTTGGTATCGTTCTTGTTGTTTTGTTATTGTTGTTGTCATCGTCGTTATATCCCAGGAACCTAATAATGGACAAAGCGCTCCGACCCAATGCCATGCTATCAGTGAGTGCCCCAGGCGGTATCTTACTAACCTCAATATGTTCAAAAAATTTCTAGGTTTAGGCTCTCCATAGCGTGAGGTCGCAGATTCGCAGTGACACTATACCCGTATGAGAGGTTTTGTATTAGCTGGTAGATGTAAGATAGCTGATTCCACGCCTCCGGCCAAAAGGACGGCATTCTGAGACTTTGCTCATATCTTTGTATGTGTTTCTGGGTAAAGAGGAGAGGTGGGGATGTCTACGTTGTTGCCAAATTCTTTTTACAGTCTTGGACATTTCTAGAAAGTATGTAGGTGACTGAAATCGGTTTAAACTTTCAACTCAATCACAAATGCAGTGTTTATCCATTTATGTCGCATTTGCATATGAATCACAAATGGAGTGTGAAAGATTAAAATTCTTAACACTGGTACTAAATTCTCACTGACATTTATTATCAGCAGCAACATTGATGACACCAATCACCGTCACCACCACCACCACCATCACCACCACCACCACCACCACCACCACCACCACAACAACAACAATAACAACAAGAAGAAAGCATTGGCCTCATGATTCCGCGCCGCCTCTTCCGCCACCACTGTTATCAGCATCCCCTACATTTGAAGAACGTCACGAAATTGTTAACACCGCATAATTGCAAAGACTCGATATCATACAAAATGTTGAGATTAAAAGGAATCAAGATAATTTAGTCTTTTATACAGAAATATGGCTTTTTGATATCTGAAAAAAAGAAACAACCAAAAAACTGCAGTGAGCACACAGAGGTTGGGATTAAGCAGAGCTAACTGAACCATCGAGCAAGGGCAACATCCAACTCTCCTCGCTTGCACAAAACAAAATGTCATCCCGTGTTTACACGGCATTTTGAACCCAAACACAGGGTGTGCCTTGTAGAAAAATTGACACGCTTTAGAAGGCCCTAATGCGTTTATTAGATCACGGTTCCCCGGACCGGACATCGAAATGACAAGTGAAATTAACCAACACATTCAGTGTCATATATTACACGTCACTGTGGTTCGCTAAGTTTTTGTCTCCATCGATTACTTTAAGGGAGAGCGTTGTGTTTATCGATTGCCAGAGCGGAAATCGTAGTGGTTGCGGCCCTTGCCCGGGCAAGCGGAAGTGAAGTTTGAAAAAAAGAAAAGCATAGCATCATGGCTGACAAGATGGCGGCACATGATTGAAATATTTTACAGTAGTTTGTAGAAAAATCATCTGATGTCAGAAAAGAAAGACAAAAAAAGAATGATTAAAACGGAACTAAAGAGACGATAACAAAATGAAATCGTTGATGAACAGATTAATGGCGGATGGACTAGTGGACGGAAAAAGAGGTAAAGAGAGAGACCCATATGAGTTAGTTTCTGCTTTTACTTTGACTTAATCTAGGTTAGCAAACAGGTGGTTGTTGATTTGCTTGTTTTCTTCACTATCAAATTTGATTTAAAACGAACACCTTATATCTCGAAATTAAAATACAAACTGAATTTATAGATTTCAAGTTCATATCATCCTACTGTTGATCGAAAATGAATAAGCAGCAGCAAGCAGCAACCCAAATAGTCTCCTATAGTTCACATATATGAAGAGTACTCTCCCTGCCTTACTTAATCGCTTTCACAAAATTTCGAAATCTATGGCGTATTGGTTGGTTGAAATTATACCTATTGTTTGGGTTTTAAGATCTCTAGAATAGAGATTTTAAAAATATTTTGATATATCGTGTATACTGTTATTATATCCAATATAACTGGTCAGCAGCTGTTAACAGCATATATATGGTGTTAATGCCGTTTCTATATACAGAAAATGACACCATTTCCTCTGTCAGTTTGGGAGTGCCAAGGGCAAGCATTTCCGGTGCTTAAAACTAACTACTGGAAGGAACTTGCAGAACCTTGTGCAACTTTCATTTGCCCACTCTATTTCGGTAGAATACATTCAGCAAACAACATCCTCCACGTAAATGTTCGGGAAAATTTGTCCCTATTAAATGGAAACAAGACGTTATTTTCCCCTTCAGAAGAAAGTAATACACCTCACCTTTGTGGACACTTCTGTCCATCCACTCTTTACGCTCTGATTTGTAGCCATTTCTCATGTTCATGTCTAACGGCTCTATACAATGTAGTCCTTTTAAAAAAAAAATATTTCAGACTGACTACGTATAACAGCTGCTGAATATGTGACCCCATTTGCCAACAGATTACAGACAGAAAAAGGAACACAGAAAAGGCTTAATTTGTCACAACGAGTCATATTCATCTTATGATATTAATATTGTAAGCCTTCTGTTCTTTTTGTTTTTCTATTCTTCCTCGTCCATTGGATCATTATACTTGGCCTCGCCTGTCAGTGCCTGGAAGGAGCTGACCTTCTTTGCGGCTTAGGGAGTCAAATGCATTTGCTCTTGAGTGACATAAAGGATATTTCAAGAGCTGGAAAGACCCTAAAAAATAGTCAGGTCGATCGATTAAGGCTTTATGCCATTAGTTCGGGTTTTTTTTTCTTTACCTCTCTTGGTTTTTGCTGAGAAATTATAGAATACAGAAGACATAGATACCGTGCCATATTTATTCAACCTAAATTTCAGTGTTATCCCCTATTGTCTTCAGGGATCGTAATCAGAAATTTGCAGCGAGACAGTGGGTTGGAGGGGGGGGGGGTCCTTTGTCAATTAAAAAAAAAAAAAGACGCCCTCATCCTGCATAATAGATCAATAAAATTTCAACAGCATGGCTTCTGACTGTGAGACGTATCAAAATATTGCCAATGGGACAACTGATGATTAAGAGAAGAAAAAAAAAAACAAAATGAGATTTGCATTTGTCAGTATCTGGTCATTAGCGTCAACTCTTTTTTTTTTTTTTTTGGTTTTGTTTTCCTGACTGACATATCTGGTGACGTTATCTTTCAGTTGTTCAAAATAAAAAAAAATAAAGACACAAGAGCAGAAAGGAAAAGTTTTAGTTTCAAGAACACATTATCATGTCCATCGTCGTCAGATTTAATATGTCATTAAATATGTTAACTGGCCACTTCATACAATCAACAAACTAGGAGTTATTAAAGCAAGAGAAAATCAGCATAAATGAAAAACATGAGAGTAAAGAGGCTTACAAATATTAACAATATCTGAAAAAAAAATTTAAGGCGTTCTCATTCAGTGATGAAACTTTCATCGCGTCAGTAAATCCCTTATAATTATGATCAGCATCAGCAATGTTTTTAGGAGACAGGGGTAACTGCATCAAAATTACATGCAACAGCCGAAGAACAGAAACAACAAAGACTATATCGGGGACACGGAAAAAGCCAATTAAATTTATGATATTTCATTCATAATCCGTCGGAGTTATGACGAAGAAGAGAAACAGAAAGACGGAAGAGACGTGAGAGATACAAACGATAACAAGAAAACACCTTCAAGAAGAAACCACGCCTGTATAATTTTTGTTTATATTTCCAAGCAAAAAAAGCATGTCTAATTTAGTTTGCTGTGGGGTTTTTCTTCAACCAAAGCCACTTCAAACTACGTTTAGAGTTACAATGGTAGCAATATTATAGTAATTGAAAGTCTGACGCTCCTTAAAAGTCTAATGAAATAAAATATCGTCAGTGTTGAGCTATAACGCCGTATTCCCACAGGAGCAAGATTCAGCGCAAAATGATATTACATACAGACATTTTACTGATCCAAAGAGGCACTTTTCTTCTTATAATTGCTACGTCTTTACGTTTATAACCTCATATACGAATTCCAAAAACATCATCAGAACCGCCTCAAAAGTTTGAACAAAATGATACAAAAGTTTGTATTTGACCTAATTTCTGTCATACGACGTTAAATTTCAATATGAAAGACATTCCTCTCCCCTATTCCCACCCCCTCTCCTCTCCCACCAATGGCTCATCATCATTTTTCAGCTAATACCCACTTCATGGGACTCACCGCAAAACCAACACAGATATCATTACGCCTCACAGCCCACTGCTTCCCAGCGACCAAACAGTCAAACACACGGGGCCAGAGTTAATCCCCAATATTGGCAGCCATGTTTGCTGAGGATAATCCTGTCTCCGCGCATGCTCGTGTTGCATTCAGCCCTGACTTCCTGTCCACGTCACGATTCCACGTGCACACGTCTCATGTTACTCTGATTAGAAGCTAATGAAAGAATCAAATGTCAACAGCGTCCCGTTTCCAAAGGTTTCTTTCCCTTTTTTTTTTATTCCGGAACAATTTTCAGATTAGATATTATACTGGATCTTATTTGACGCATCTTAAGACCGGATTTCTTTCGCGAGAGGCTTTTCCGGCCCGCCTTGACATAGAAATCGTAAAGGCAACCAGCCAATTTGCCGGCTTTGGGATCAACGTCTCCTGACTTCATACATATTACCTGCCTTGACAAGTTGAGAGGATTGATCACGGTGTTGATGGGCATGAAAAGTTTGGCTCCAGTCATAATATGATGTGTATCTGGTTTTTTTTTTCAATCGAAAATAATATTTGTGTATGTGAAAATAAGAGAAAAATAAGAGAAAGCCAGGTCCTGACTTTAATATTTTCAAGTTCGAATCTTTTAGGACCGTTCTGAACGTGGTAGGCTTACAGATAGTTATGGCATAGCCTGATGTTATGATCACATCGCACATTATGAACCAGATGTGAAATTCAAGTCAAATTCAACTTTGTAATGTGTAGAATGATCGAACATCAGGAAATGGCAAAAGATCATGCGTATGCCCATCTCTGCCATAATCGTCCCTGAGAGATCCGGACTCGAAAATAAAAGCTCTCTATTCATTCATTCATTCATTCATTCATTCATTCATTCATTCATTCATTCATTCATTCGGAAGAAGAAAACATGAACTTGTGGCCGGGTGAAAAGATGATGTTTTGTACAAACGACGACCGACTGACCGACCGACTTACTGACTGATCTGGTTTTCTATAACGTCGGCCAGGGCAAGGTGGCCCAGTGGCAAGAGTATTGCTTAAACTGGAGCAACAGAAACTCCATTTCAGGATTAAAAGCAAGGCAATCTAAATTGTTTGATGCGGAACTAGTAACTAAAAATCTTTTAGAAAGCTAGTAACTGGGATTCTCAAAATGCAAACACACACACTTCTTTAAAGAAGAAGGCCGGAATGTACACACAGTAGAAAGTTTGAAAACCCTTGGTCTTGTCCAGACTGTAACTTTGTCTGGCCCTAATACAATGGCATACATAATGAGATTGCCCCTCTCTCTGGACGGTTACCAGCCTATTCCCATGAGATGCCCTGCACTTAAATTGCCGTGTAAAGTAATGGATTAATCCTTACCGAATATGACCGAATATTACACGACAATCAGTGCTTTGCACTTAATAAGTTAAACACATCAGATGGAAAGGTCAGCTAGAGTACACTTGAAAGAGTGCGATGATGAAATATTAATGATTTTGTGTGTGGTGGCTTTCGGTAAAGGGAGGGTGGGTTAGGGGGTTTGTTGAACGTTGTAAAAGAGAAACTGATGATGTCGAAATTTTATTTCTTTAAAGAAAGTCTTAATTTCTAAAGGTGCAGCTTCGCCGGCATGAGAAAATAAAATATGATCTTGCTGAGAGAGAGAGAGAGACAGAGAGAGAGAGAGAGAGAGAGAGAGAGAGAGAGAGAGAGTGAGTGAGTTAGGTGCTGCTATGAAATTCATTGCATTTAAGTGGGAACAGAGTGGAGGGTACGACTTTTAAAGAGACGTTTTTTTGAATCAGAATAAAAATTATCGACACATCCAACTGATTTATATAATATGAAACATTATATTTCATTATCTAACACATATCTCTAAATATCCTAAATTTTTCAAGTTCAATAACTTCATACATTGTCTGATCAGGTATGGTGGAAGAAGGCATAATAGTTATAAACAGTCCTAGTGCAATGTTTGGAAGCATTATTGTAAAGGACTTATTTTTGATCTATGCTGTTTTCGGTGAGCGAGCAGCCACCAATGGAATGCTAGAATGAAAATCCACAACTGGAAAGATGGACAGCGAAGAACAGAGAGAAAAAATGACTACATAAAAATACACACGCACATACACTTACACGCACACACTTACACACACACACACACACACACACACACACACACACACACACACACACAGCCAATGTCAGTATCCATTAAAGTGAGAGCTGTCCGAGTTGCTTCTTGTGATCATAATTCTCTCCACTCCAGTTACTCATTCAGCCAAACTGTGGTTTGCACTCAGTGACGCCTTTGAAATTCAAAAAGCACTTGGGATTCCCACCATTCCCTTGAATGAGATCAATTGAAAATAAGATCTATGAAATTTTATGTTGTGTTCTCTTATCTTTTCAAAGCCTTGCGAGTTCATTTATACAGCTAAAGAGGACGTGTTTAAAAAACGAATTACAAGAAAAGAAAAGTGAAGACATTTAAAGTGTTTTACCGTAGCGACATCAATACAATTTCACTTTAGAGGGCCACTGATGCAAATGGCAAGGCCAGAGGACGGCGTACAAAAGTCAACCGTCCATGCGAGCAGACGGCTTGAATAATTAATCTGTCGCTGCGATTAAAATAATTGAAACAGCTGCAATCATAAAGACCGAAAGCCAGTCTCAGGGGCTTTGGCAACTATTATTATGCTAGAGAGTGGTAGTTCGTAAGGTCTACACACCAACCACAATGGTGATACCTTCCCTACTCCCTCCTCTATGCCCATTCCCTCTTCTATTCAATTCCCTCTTCTAACCAGCTCTCTCCTCCACCCCACCACCTTTTCTACACTACATCCCACACTCCCTCTTCCATTCCCATTCCCACCACCTCCTCCAGTCCATACTATTCCCTCTTCCACTTCACTCCCATCTCATCCCATCCCACTCCCTTCCACTACCTCCTACATTCCACTCGCTCTTCCACCCGACTCTTTCCTCCACTCCCTCCCTCTTCCATTCCACTCCTATTCCACCCCCTCCCTTCTCCATCCTACTCCCTCTCCATCCCAGTCTCCCCATTCCATCACCCCTCCCTCATTCAACCCCATTCCTCTTTCACCCCACTTCCTTCTTCACCCCACTCCCTCCTCTATCCCACCCTCTCATCCATCCATCTCTTTCTTCCACCCACCCACCTCCTTTTCCACCTCTTTCTCTTCCAACCAGCTCTCTTATTACCCCCCTCTCTTTCACCTCACTCCTTCTTCCACCCCCTCCCTTGTCCACCCCACTCCCTCTTTCACCCTCCCTCCTCCACCCGACTCTCTCCTCCACCCGACTCTCTCCTCCACCTCACTCCCTCATCCACTTCCGCTTCGGCCTCACCCCCTCCCTCAAAAGCAGCGCGCTTGGGGTGGAGGCGGGGCTAACACTCAAAATATCAAAACAAGTAAAGACAGAATGTATAGAACTGTTGAGATAGAGGCGTGGGAGGCTGCAGTGCGTTCTGCATTTATATTACAAAGTCTTTCAATTCTACTGAATTTTTAAACGCCTTAAAATAATTTTCTAAAACAGCGGTCTTCTTTTCATTTCCTCCTCCTCGCCGATGTTATTAGATCAGAAGCCTCCTCCCAACGGGCAACTGTTTTTTTTTCTTTAACTCTTCATCGTTTATGCACGCAGTAATGGATGATACTGTTCTGCTTTTGATCTTTCAGCAGAATATCCATCATGCATTATAGATCAGGTCAACATAGAGACACTTTATCCGGAAATTCCGTTGCGTAAGCTTCTGTTTTAACGGGGATTTACAAGTCCCTATCTACAGAATCCAGGTATTTTGCTCCATTCCACTAGACTCGTAACAGGCCAAAAATCAGAAAAAAACATGTTTTGAAAAAAAAAACATGTTTTGAAAAAAAAATATTGCACTTGTTATCATCTGGTGTTCTGAAACGGTGTGACATGATGTATATTATTTGAGAGTTTGCACATTAACGATGCTCTCTCCCACCATTGTAAGAGTTACCTTAAACCTCTATGTTGAATGCCTCCAAGGCTGCACCGGTGCTGAATGCATCCTTAGAGGCACCGTTAAAGTAACGCATGCAGCGTTAAAGTAATTTTTACAATGGTAAGAGATCCCATCGTTAATGAGCAAGCTGTCAATAATTTCATTATTCATTTTGATTTAAAACGTAAGAATTGCAGGATAGCATAAACACTAAACACTTTTGGTTAGCATGAAGAGGCCCAATATACAGTCGATTCCGTTAAATCGCAGTCTGGTTAATCGGAACTTTCCCTAAAAGACATTTTTTTTCAAGAACAACATGCTGCGAGGTTGACTGTATAGAAATGAAAATCTGTGGGTGGAGTTGTTTGCTTGTGACTGGGTATGTCCGGTATAGAAATTAACACCGCTTATAACAGGAATCTTAAATTTTGCAAGTCATCCTCAATTAACGAGGAAGAATCAATCTGTCATAGGTCCAGATGACCCGTTGAAGCCCCAGGGGATATACAGAGGTCCTTCTGTGCACTGAACCTAATGAATGAGAATAGACAGTCACCTGACAGGCGACAGTACAAGGCAGGGCTGGCTGACAAATGATGTTCGCCATTTGCCAGTCAAGTAGTGCATAACATTGATACCAAGAGCTGACTAGTTAGTTTTTTTAAGGTAAAATTCCTGGCTAGGTCTGGTTACAATAATATTGTGATAAGAAAGGCTGATAAATGCGTGCACATCTGGCATGAGTTTGGTTGCTCCCTCTCCTGTCCCCTCCCATAGGGAACATCTCAGTTGATTCTTTGTAAGATTGTTAGGTTTTCAGGGTATCGAGTCTAGAATCAAGTCTTACATGAGTATGATATTAAAATGAAGATAAAATCCATCTTGAGTATTTCCGTAGGGAATTACTATTACTAACATATCATTAACAAAATCCATAGCAAAGTCATTACTAGTCAATGAGTAACCATGATTAGAACAATGATCAGAACCCACCTAAGTCTGAACCAGATTATATCAGTATTTTTAAATGATTTGTTATTTTTCATGGAATGTTATCTTTTTCTTTCTTGATCATCGATAGTTGATCACGTTGGAAGTGAAGTACAGCCAGGATCGCATACAGGTATGAAGTTGCCAACGTTTTTTTCCACTGTTGGCTACATAAGGTTTTCCACCTCTCTTTAACTTATCCAGGGGTCCCATGCCAAAATACTTTCCAAATTTTGACACAGAGAAAAATGCCCCTGAACCAATAAGATGTTGAGAACTTGGGCCGTAAATTAGGATGCCAAATATTTTAGTCCTTTTCACACCGTAATCAGGATAACCTTACCCACTTAGCAACAATAACAAAGTTCATACTTGAGTGGCCAAACCTCACCTATTATGAGTCTACAAATATATTTGCACCTATGTAAGCCTTTGAATTTCAAATCCAACTCCTTTTCCCCCTCCCCATGGCCAGTTTTCTGATTTCATTGGCACTATTTAAAATTGCAAATTATTGTGCCACGTGCTAATGGCATCTTCATACCTACAAGACTTTGCGACAGAGGTCGTCGTTCGTACCGTACAATAATTTATCTTACAGCGGGACTCCACGGTTCCAAAGTCCCAGCCTCTGGCTGCTGTAGGTGGGACAGTTGTGCAGAAAATGCCCAAAGATCCAGGCCAACTGAGGAAGGCAACTGAATTTTCTAAAAGGAAGTACTTAATCCTGAGGCCAAGAAAGACTGTGGTAGACTGAAACGGGATGGAGTGGAACAGTTCTGAGTGGAACAACCATGTGCAGCGATAGTTTTAAAATGTTGATGGTCCAAACAGTGCCTGGTCATGTTGCTGGTGAGCTTCTTCTCTTTTCCCACCTCTTCCCATCCCCAACACCCCGTATCGCCAAGCATACATGCACTTCACTTTCGGTCACTCAACCTCAATGTTTCATTTCTTTTGTAAACGTATTTAATTCCGCGTATTTAAGAGTCTGGGCATTATGTCTCGTCCATCTCACAAACGGGCATAAAAAGCGATATTTTGGACGTTGTTAGCTGAGACTACTTTCCGAATGCCCAAAGTGAGATCTTTGTTCTCACAAAGTGGCTTGTCGGTAGCTCTAACAATTCCGGAGATATTTAACATTTATTGATTGGGCGTATGTTATCAATTCTTAATCTCATTAAAACGTTAAAATGCTCTCTGAAAAACTAGCAAATGTCTCATACGCCCGTTGGTGAGAGGAGCTACAATTTTTTGCTGCAGGTCGGGAATGAAATTCCAGAAGAGGACACCAGATACTAAATGTCAACTAGTTCTATTTATCTTTTGCTCACTCTCATCACATGTGCCCTTTTCCATGAGACTGTGGACAAGAATTGCATTCTGAAAACTAAAGACGATGAAAATAAAAAAGGGAAGAGGGGCAGAAGAAGACAAAGTGATACAGCAGTGGAGTGACATAACAGACAATCAATTTCAATGTTGTAGCCTTAAAACATTCAACGCAAACTCCAAACTTTGATGTTACACCAGTGCCATAGCAAAAGTGAAAGAGAGAAAGAGAGAGAGAGAGAGAGAGAGAGAGAGAGAGAGGAGAGAGAGAGAGAGAGAGAGAGAGAGAGAGAGAGAGAGAAGAGAGGGAGGTAGGGAGAGAAATGCACCAACACCATCTACATATGATCGCAAAATCTTCTTGATCCTCCCTCCCATCTCCGCCATCATAAAAATGAAAATGCCACATCTACAGTAATCAGTCTAAAAACCTGCCTCTCAAACAATTCTACATACAGACTCGCACACCTTCTTGAAGCAAAGTTCCCACTTTAGCCTCAGTGGATCGCATTTCACGTTTGGCAGACCTTGTCTCACAAGATATTCTTAAAGAGAAATTTAAGAAACAAATTTTTCGCAGCCTGAGAAGACATGCTTCGGAACAAATTTCACGGAATTCGAAGTGAAAAACCTCTGAACAAATTCTAGGAAACTGTCTCATGTCGATGCCTCCACGATCTTATTTCGTTCACGGGAAGGGGCGTAGCTATCCAGCTCTCAACAATTCTTCTTCAGCAATGAATTTCAAAGAAAAGGCTTGTCGACATCTGCGTTAGTTGATTCTATTTCTTGTGCTACACTTGAGTTTAAAATCCAATTTCCATGTTATTTGAGCAAACAGAAACAGATGCTCACAAAGGATCGGACAAAGGGAAAAAGTATTCAAGAGACAAATGCAGGGAGAAAAAAATGGTGAAAAGAAGGTAAAATGAGACTGTAGTGAGACACGAACCCTTGACTTCTGCGTCGGCGGCACTCGTCGTCTCACCGTCAGCTTGGGATCAGGTGGACATTATACACAGCCACACTCTATTAATGAGAATGATCTATTAAGAAAGTAGTGAAGCAATATTAATATTGCTTCGAGATATAGTGACTGAAACTGCCATTTTGCTCAACATTTTCATTATTATTCACCCACCCCATCCCCAGAAAAGGAAATCCCTTGCTTTCGAAGCATTCCACCATCTGTGATGCCATGGGACTATAGGCCTACCTCTGACTCTGCTCTGGGTGTATCCAGATTCCCAGGCAGCTAAGCCCCGGTGACGGGTCTAAAAATCCCCCCAGGATAAATTGTCACATCGCATAACGTCCAGGCCGTCAGCCTGTCGTATCGGATCTTCAGAAAGATCGTTAAAATTATTCGAAATTTCTCCCTCCTGAGATGCCCACTTTTCCCGCTGAGCTCTCCGGATGAGCCAGTTAATATTTAGAGACCTTTATGCACACATCAGCTACGTCTTGTCGCTGGACACATGCGAAACTGCGCTATCAAGATAGCAATCATGGAAATGTATGTAGTGGCTTTGCTCCGAATTAAATTCAGACGTAGCTCATTTGCGTCCAAAGGTCTCCATTTCATCCTATTAATCACTTATGGGATGCTGCCATCCCCTTGCTGACGTATAGAGCAGTTGAATTTTCTTTGTGCTGCTTATGCAATGCCCTTAAAAATATGGGAGGATATGAAAATGCAGAACGCATGCAGTGACTGCCTTCGTTAATGCTTTCCCTTTTGTCTTCAATCTTTCATGGGAACGTATTCCATCCGGTAGACGTGAAAGATCTTAAAAAGCATGCCATTCCCCAGAAATGTCTATAAATGAGCTGGAAAATATATCATGTAATTCTGAAGAGATGTTTTATAAAATGTCTTGAAAAATTAATCCTGTCTCTGCTCTCAGATAAAGTGGAACCATTTCATTCTCTTTTGTAACCTGCATTTAGTAGTAGCACACGCGATGACGACGCTAATATGGTTTTCATGTTCAACATTTAGCTTTAGATTAGAAGCATCTCACAGGTTCATGCTCTTCTCCGCCATTTCTCATCACAGTTGAAGACACTAGTATAGGAACATTCCAGTATTTAAGTTGGCATGCGATATTTTACATCATGATTCTCTTTCTTCATCTTCTTCTTCTTCAAATTCTAATTAGTATTATTATCTTTCAACTGATGAGCAGGCCAGATTCTTACGCCAGATTTCTTTCTTAACCGATATTTCTTTGGTGAGATTTGTGACCGCATTGCAGTATGCCAGCGGGCGCTAGCGCCTGTTTCCTTAAAACTATACATACAATGGTGCAAATTTTTAGATTTTAGCTAGAAATGACTCCCAATTACTCTTTCTCCATCCGTTGTTTTTAAATATCCGGAGAAGCCTACCCCAGATCCCCCCTCCACCTAAATTACGCTCTTGCCTTCCCCTCGCTTGGCTTTCATTTAGTCCCAACCCTCCGCCTCTGCTCCCATGACGACTCGTGCATCTTGTGTGACCAGTAACGTAGATGTCCATGCATGGCGTATTCGAAATGGATTAGTAATTAAAGTTTAAATAGGCTCTTTCGGTATTACACAAAGCGATATCAAGATGAGAATCTCAGAGGAATTGAATTGCATCGGTCTTGTCTCAGACATATAAAGTAAGAAACAAGGAAATATTGGAATCAATTAACCATTGATACTATGTAGTCAGCTATTTTCTATAATGGTTTTGAAGGAATAAGGCGGAAAAATAAGGATAAAGATCTGGACACGTTTCATTTAATGTAGACAGAAAAATAAAAAGTATTCAACATTTCTAACATTGCAGGCAATGCCTTGAAACCAGAATGCTAAGTTTGTTAGATTTGTGTCGAATAAGTAACCAGTGGATTATATTTCCACTGGACCCAAGTCTAATACTCACAGAGAGGACATACTTGTTGGGTCTTAGGAATGAATACTGGATCACTGTTCTCTACATTGCATGGGGCAGCGACAGGATTTTGGCAATGTATCTCCGCCTGTGCATCACTGTTGTGATCTGGGCTTAAGTTAAATAAAATTGTTAAACCTATTGAAATTGTTATAAGGCACTAGCTAGCTGTCCTCACCTTTACCATATTATTCTCTAGTTTCCATTCTACATCGCTAAACTGCAATACCACGATAAACGCCCAAATCCAAATTTTACGAGAGAATTAACAATAACAAAACTGTCTCATTTTCGTAAAATTACACTTAACAAAGCGATTCTTTGCAAGTTATGTTCCACTGGTGAATGCAGTGTAATTGTATACCAGGGTTTAGTTTACTGGGTAAGAACTTAATGAGCTACCATGAAAAGACTTGAGTTGTGTCGATTTTTGTTACTGACATTGCTCATATCAGTCTGAGGCTTTTTCGTGACATGTTGTGTCTTTCAAAAGAAAAATTGTGCAATATCCCTGTATGTGCCATTTCGGTAAGTAAATATTTCGAAATGTGGTGTCGTACTATGTTTCTATTGAAGATCGAAGTATGAAGATTTGCCACAAAATTTCAATATAGAAGTCACTGGATAATCTCCTCTCCTTTCCCTAAGGATTACAATTCAACGAAATTGACTGAACTGTCGACTCCGCTTAGTCGTAATCCATGTAATCGCAATTTCTGTTTAATCGCAATCTTTTCCCTATAACAATATTTTTTTTCCTATACAAAAGGCACGACATAATCCCAGCCTCGTTAACCCCTAACTCTTCCCATGCACTCGAGGTTTTATGGTTTGAAAGAGTTGACAGTACTATATTATTAGACTTTTCTGTATGAGAAGACCGGGTGGGCAACACAAAAGCGGAACGGCATGAAGAGGTGAAAAGTAGTTTTCCGCATTGGCTCCTCCTCTTCAGCAAGCCCTCAAACTCGTTCACCTCTCACCACCACCTTATCTTATTCTTGACAGTGGCGTCGAGCGGCTCTTTCAATGGAGAAGGCCAAAGAAGCTGGTCATCACGAATAACTGAGGGCTCTATAAGTCTTAATACAATGCATGTTTTACTCCATATCTACATGTTACTATAATAAATGATATGATGGGATTCACCCAGATCTATGTAGATCTATACCTTTTTCGTAGAGAAAATTGGTTTTGCGATGTTTCGTGTAAGCAAATCAGTTGATCACACATTAGGGACTGAAGGCATCTACAGAAGTCTTTACATAGCTATAGGGTACTAATAAAAATTTGTTTTTATGGCCGAAACAAAAGTGGTTTTTATTTTGTCGATAAATATGGGAGATCAGGGGAAAGAGATAGGTGGAGCCTTGGCTCTTTAGGCTCCATTGAGGCGACGCCACTGAATATTGGACCACAAAAATGCATGTCATGTTTCAAGCCAACGCATTACTCACTTTGGACGGGTCTTAATCCATGTTTTCGTACATGGGCAGGGAGTGACAGAGGAGGCGATGACCTTTCACGTGCATGTTCTTCCCCTTGCCACCCCACCTCACACCAACTCCAAGTCCCCCGCCCAACTCCACTGATGACCCACAGAAGTGTGTGTGTGTGTGTGTGTGTGTGTGTGTGTGTGTGTGTGTGTGTGTGTGTGTTATTATGAACCTATGTGTAGGTGTCTGTATCTGAGTAGGCCTGTGTGGATATAGGGTGTGATGAGTGGATGTGGGTGTAGATGTGGCTATGGGTGTGATGATTCAGTCACAGCGGTATCTGACTTTATGATACGAGTCTGTGTGATTGTGTATTTCTCTGTACAGGTGTCTACATCTCACTCAATATGCGTATGTGAAGTTAGGTAATGATCTGTGGGTGTGGATGTGAGCGTGGTGACACATTCACAAAGATATCTGTGTCTGAATAGGCGTCCATGTATGGGGGTGTGGATGTGCGTGTGGTGGCATGTATTAAGAGGTGCTATATGGGTGTGGGACTGGGTGTGGTGGCTTAGACACAGAGGTGTGTCTGCGTCTTATTAGGCATATGTGTATGTATGGGATAGTGTATGGAGGTATGAAGATGCCAATAGCACCTGGTATAAAAATATGCAATTTTAAATAGTCCCCATAAAATCAGAAAACTGGGTTTGATTTGAATTTCAAAGGCTTAGATAGGTGCAATTACACATGTAGACTCAGAATAGGTGAGGTTCATCCATTCAAGTATAAAATGTGTGGTTGTCGCTAGGTGGGTAAAGTTACACTGGTTACTGAGTGAAAAGGCCTAAAATATAAGGTAGCCTGCTTCACTGCCTAAGTTCTCAGAAGCGAACTGGTTTAGGAGCATTTTTCTTTGTGTCAAAATGTGGAAGAAGAGCTAAACATGTTTGGAAAATATTTTGGCCTGGGGCCCCTGGATAAGTTAATGAGAGGTGTAAAACGTAATGTAGCCAACAGTGAAAAAAACATTGGCATCTTCATACCTCGATGTAGATCTAGTGTGGGTGTGGACATGGGTGTGTCACTGAGTATCGGTATCTGAACAGACCTCCTTCCTAGACCAGCCTAATGCATGTTCCCCCGTAAATAAGTAAATAATTTATGGCCTTGGTGCACGAGGGAGTGTGGATTATTGCTGCACAGGAGAATTAATGATGAAGGATGGTGAACGTAAAGAAAATGAACTGTTACTTGAGAGCTCGAGGCTGGCTTCGTGAGGGCTATCTTAAGAAATTTGATGTCCGTGGAGAGNGTGGGGGGGGGGGGGGGGGGGGGGGGGGAGGGAGGGGGAGAAGTGAGGGGCGAGGAGGAGGAAGAGGACAGCTGGGCAAAAAGGGGTCTTGGGGAGTTTGCATGGAAAAACGGAATAGTTAGGCTATGGGGTTTATGTATGTCAAATTGTCGCTAACTGAACGTTAAATTTGATCTCTACTGCGAATCTTTGTGAAAGAAAGCGAATTCCCAGTTGCCAGTGACTTCTCTAATAAACAAAATGTATCTTGGTAATATCAGAAACTGAATCCGAATGTCATATCTGAGTTTTCTTGGCCTTTGGTCGTGCGTGTATGGTTAGATAAACATCATGCACAAAATACTAAGATGCCTTAAAGTTGCGCCATCAGGTCGTTAACGCGAGAAGATAAGCCCTGCCTATAAATGCCCGAGGATACTGTCTCAGCTCAAACAAATTTGCTTTCATATTTCAAATACTAGAGATTATTATATCAATTTTCTGTAATGTAATGTTCGAAGGGACAGTAAACTACCCATCTGCGGAGTTTCCTTACAGCATGAAAATGATTTACTCGTGAAAATAGGCAAAAACATAGCACTTGGATGTGAAAAGTGCTATTGAATTTAAATTAATGAAGTGTCCACTGATGCCTCGCCTCTCCATTCACATGCCGGTTGGGTCTTTAAGGCATGAAAATCATAATAAGTGAGAGCTCATTCTCTGTACATTGTGTTAAGTGAAAGCCTGCAGTTATCTCACTTCACGCCATGAGACCTTTAAACATCACCTCTCTGCCCTGTTTACAAACGGCGTGGTACCAGAATGGTATTGAAAGACTTGCCTCATTCCTCACCCAGTGCACGTTCTGTCCGTCAGTTTGCTTAGTCTCTTTCTCGCACTTAAACTGGGTCGTAATCAAACTTTTAAAGTTTTTGTTTTGTTTGGTTTTCGAGAGG
>JAWQUT010000010.1:1553038-1578650 GCA_033807755.1 Ellobium chinense | reverse complement strand
TTGTCTTCCTGAGCACTTCCCCCTCTATCCTACTTTGTGTGAGCATCTGTTATTGTCCCCTCACTTCCCACTTCAGTTTCTTGTCTAGCGACATAAGCCGCATTTTGACTTACAGCAAGAAAATTGGTTTGTTTCAATGATGTAGTTCCCACAGTGATATTATTATTTGGTCCAACACCTCACGTTCCTTTGAAATAGATGCTCTTGTTTTTCCACACTGTTTCCACGTCATAACAAAATATGCTATTGTATTATGAAACTAGTATTGCGCTTAACAGTTTTTTTGTAAGATCAAAAGAACAATAGTTCTGTGCATTGGGGATCATAATCTGGATTGTCTACACCATCTGCTGGTGGGTATATAAACTCCAGATTTACAACAAACTGTCATTCATTCATTCCTGTCTGAAGGTACACCATTTCCTGATTATTATTTTCTACCAAGATGAAGGTATTAATCTGCGTATTGGCTTGCTTCATTGCAAGTGCTTATGTGAGTAAAGATGCGTGTTTTTTTTATCGTGTCCTTATATTCCTAAGGAGTATTAACCTTTACATCATTATCATCATCGTCGTTATCGACTTCGTCACCATTATCATTATCAATATCACAACCATAAACATCGGCACATCATCAAGATTGCCATAGTTGTCCTCATTCTCGCTCGTCGTCGTCGTCATCATCATCATCATCATCTCCATCATTTGGAACACATTAAAAATATTAAATAGTTCTGTCCAAATGCATCGAAGGATTAAGAAATACACTTTGATATTTAAAATTCAAAATGGGCTTATATAAAGATATAAAATATATCATTATCACCATCATCATCATCATCATCATCATCATCTTGATTTAAATATGGTTCTACCCAGCTTTAACACACACCTTATAAAAAATATACAATGAATGAATTCTAAAAAGTAGTCACTGTTACACAAGTTTTTAAGACTGACAATTAAAATAAGAGAAATACAAGGAAAAACAACTTTATCCTTGTCGTTACCATTATAACCACCTTGCTGTCATCACGATCAAAATAACCATCATCATTACCATCACTATCTGAATCATCTTCGTGTCAGCACCATCATAACTACATTGTTTTATTCACCACCACCATTCATCATCATCATCATCATCATCAATGTGACCATCATCTTCATCATCACTACCAATTACAACCATCATTGTCCTCCTCATCGTCACCTTCTTTATCAGGCAACAGTTGGCACTATCTGTCAAGACGAGTCAGACTGCGACGCCGGAGAATGTTGTCAGATTCTGAGCGAATTCCAAATAGCCAGCAAAAGACAGACGGAGGAAGGTAAGCCCTGCGGGAGTCGTATGTTGACTTACACGGTACGGATGCTTCTGAAAACATTACAAGGTTTCAAGCATCTTTTGATAGGCCAAATCACTGCTTCTGTGAATCCTATTAATACACTTATATGTAAAATTCCTCTTTTTTATTTGGGGGGAGGGGTGGTGCTAGCCAATGTCAGGGTGTAGAAATATGTACAAAGACCTGTTATCTAGATATAGCATTCAATTTTAGAGTTTCAGGTACAATTTGAGCCTTATAAATATAAACATAAACTGTATTAGACTTTTGTATTAGTAAGCGGTCAAAACCAGCCTAAAAATATTGGGGACCAAATCAGAAGGCCAGCTGACTATTTTTGAAACAGATTTGTGAAAATTTTGGGGCGTTGACCCTCCCTGTTTCTCCCCCTTAAAAGATAAGACAAAAGAAGTACTGTATCTTAACCTTTACGGGAAAAATATTCCGAAATCACAGAAGAATTTGTAGACTGACACATTTTGTTTACAGGGCCGAAAGAAGAAAAACCATTATGTGCCGGTAACCTACAATGCTGTAGCAAGGGAGGTGTGATTTGGAGATTTGTTTTACACAAATGTCTTGCAGCTAGTCAAAATGTCGCTAGACTAGAATCAGAGATATCCGGCTATAGAGGTGATAGGGGCCATTTAATGTAGAATTTTTCTTTGTTTCAAAACTCGAGAATGATATCATTACTATACACACACCATTATTGATTTTAAAGATGAATGATAACTAACTGCAGACCAGTCTGAGACATTGTAACACAGAATTGATGACTTTTACAGTGAAGGGTTATTCTTCAATTTTGATTTTCTCAGAATATATTACCTTGGACTGAAGTGACCTCTCTAATACTTCATACAATTATAGCTTGGGCTAGACTACTGCTGGCTCGAAAATATTTCACACAATAAAAGTGCACACCTTAGACTTTTATAGCACACCACAAACTTGGACTTCTCAAAACGCGACATAAGCCTAATTTTGACTGACTGCAAGAGTAATGTGAATGAGAGAAGGGTGTACCAAGGTGCCGGGTCGCCCATTAAATACATAGATGGAGAAGTGTCCTCNCCTCCTTCGCGCGTCTAATCCGTCGATCATTTCTGTTTGACAGAAACTACTGTCTTTCAGAGACAATAAATGGTGAGAAAGGAAAGTGACTGGTGCAAGTATTAACCATCAATTCTAGCGCATATGTTTCTGTCTTTCTTTCTTTCTTTCTTTCTTTCTTTCTTTCTTTCTTTCTTTCTGTCTTTCATTCATTCATTCTTTCTTTCTTTCTTTTTTTTCTTT
Organism: Ellobium chinense; assembly: GCA_033807755.1. Taxonomy (NCBI): domain Eukaryota; kingdom Metazoa; phylum Mollusca; class Gastropoda; order Ellobiida; family Ellobiidae; genus Ellobium; species Ellobium chinense. Next base: position 1,576,002 of record JAWQUT010000010.1, on the reverse strand, counting down.
CTGCTTTATTCTTCTTTTCTTTTCTTTTTCTTTCTTTCTTTCTTTCTTTCTTTCTTTCTTTCTTTCTTTCTTTCTTTCTTTCTTTTTTTCTGCTTTATTCTTCTTTTCTTTTCTTTTTATTTCTCCCTTTCCTCACTTCTGTCCCTTCGTCTTCACTTTCTTTGATTTAATGTAGACTATATAATGATTCTGTGTTATCGACCGAGAGCCTAATTAAGACTTTGAATCGTAAATTTTTCAAAGGCCACTTTGTGTTTGTTTGTCTGGCAGGAACTTGCCAGCTCTACAAGACTGAGAACCAGTGGTGTGACCAGTTTGAAAAGATAAACGGCTACTGTGGTTGTGGTCCTGGCCTGGAGTGTCACAGCTACACTGTGCCCATTGAGACAGGGGCGAAGAAACGAGGAGCGCCCTTTGTCCCCCCTGGTTATCAATATATCTCCAGATGCGAGCCTCCCACCCCGTAAGCAGGTGAAGGCCCACGCACAACCATGCGTGATCGGGCAGATGTGTAGAGAGTTGTTCATTCAGAGTCAAAATTTAATGCCCACCATCGTCAACACTGAGATCAAGATCGAAAAATGACAAAATTTCCCAAAATGAAGCAAAAATGATACTTTTTAGAATTAAATTTAATTATCTTCTTCTTGTAGCATTTCGACTGCTGTAACAGATCATAGATCTCCTGTTCTGTTTGTCATCTCCACATCTCCAGTGCTTTGTGTCCCTATCTAATTTGCTGTGCCGTAACTGTATACACTAGATATAGTTTCTCTTGCAGTAATAATAATATGCTTTCTTGTTTTCATTAGAAAAACACTATTAACTTGTAGGTCTTGTGCAGTTGGATGGAAATAGCACTGAACACTACTAAAAATTGGAATATTTGGATGGTCAAGAGTAATAACTTTCTTACATGAATTAAACTTTGTTCAAAGCAGGGAACTTCCAAAAACACAGTAAACATACTGTAAATAAAAATGTTGCGTTTCTCTAGCGTTTAATCATAATCCCTAAAACAGTTTGATCTGCGCCGATTATTCACATTAAACTACTGAACATCCTTCAAAACACGTTTAAAAAAAAATGATAAATGTATCGCGTATGAGCAAATTAAAACACGCTTTGTCTGTTACGACTTTGTTGTTTTTGGTTGTTGCTCTCTCTGTCTTTTAGAGAATGTCCGGATCAATTTTCAGTCTCTTACGTGTCCAAAAAGATGCGACCAGCAACGAGAGGCAACATATTACAATCTTCCCTGCACCTTTGGGATCAACAGATTTACAGCTAAGCTGACCACAGCTCTGCACATCTGGTGCGAAGTACGTTGAGCGAATATCAAAAGATTCCAGAGTGTCCCACATGACACAATGGTAAATATAGTTTAGAGATGCGATTAAAAAGATCAGTTCCTACACAAACGTCGCTAAATACTTTTGTGTTTCCAGAAACTGAACAGTTCATAACTTTTTTGCACTTTTAGCACACAGAACATGTTTCTTTTTAGCGAACATGGAAGCATCTCACTGAGGCATGAACAGATTGCCCAGTCTGTATAATACAAATGGTAAATGTGTTGATTCACTGTTTGCGAGATACCTGGTCCTGTTTGTTTGTCTGGACCTCACTCGGAACATCTGTATGATGTCTGAATGTTTTTAAAATAAAGGGAACTAATTTTAAGCAAACTGCTCTTCAAACACGTATTTTCATTTACTCTAAAATGACTTAGTCTAATTCTTGATTTAAATCTAGATTTCAAACTTAACTTTGATTTAAATGAAGCAGTGTAGAAGTGCATCCCTGAATACAGTTCTAGCTAAATTCTCAAGGAAAGTACATTAGCGAATTTTAGAGAAAAGCTCTTTACTTGTTGATTTTGCTTTCCCATTGTCTGTGGTTGTAATTTTTAGTGTCATCCACGCACACAGTTTGGGCTGCATCAAGTTGCAACAATCTCCGTTGACCTTATTTTTCAAGTTCTCAACTTTCTCACCTACTCTGTGCAAAACAGGAGTAGAAGAAAAAGTCGTTTACTTGAGTTACAGTATGGCACCGAACACATATTAAATGAACATGATGGTACAGATCAAACAACCAATCACCTTACCACCTTACCACACAATCAGCACAATAATTACATCAGTTATTACTGCTTTTCACTCTGACCTAGTTTCATGAATGAAATGCTGAATTACTTTTAGCAGAATATAGGCTGGATCTAATATATACGTATATATTCTGTGGATAAGACACCACAGAAACAGCCGTAATGACAAACACAGTAAACATACAATGTATATCTCAAGTCAACACAAAAACAATAATGAAATAGCCAGGCATATAGTATTTCAGATAATTTAATAATTACTGTCTTAAACTTTGCAGTTCACAGTTTCAAACTTCTAGCAGAACAGCAATAGAGGCTCCCTTATAAGAAACTTACCAACTGGAAAAAAAACTTCGGTGTCAAAAAAAAACAACAACAAACTGTGAAAATACTGCAAATGCATATTAAACGGAATACATAACTAATGTTTACTCCCCTCTAAATATAAAGAACACGCATTTAAAACGAAAAAAACACAACAAAAGAAAGAGGAAAACTCGGTTCTTTTGCGATCACATCCAGTTTACTTTTAATTTGGTCATGACAAACACAAAGTGATGGCTTCTAAAGGCGGGCCAAATCCCGAATGACAGCTGGTGAAATAAGGTCAGCCTGAGCGATGCCTGATCTGTCGTTCTTGCAAAAGACACTATTGCAACCATGTCACTCTCTTGAGATGGCTGAGTGACTTCCCCTTTGGTTTGCAGATCGTCATTTGTCAGAATATGACAGACGTAAAATTATTATGTAACGCCTCATAATTCTTCTACTTCTCTCCCCTTCCTCATTTTCTTTTTCACCAGCAGTGGCATAGCAGTCGAGTACATAGTTAATGGGCTCGGCATGTGGTNNNGGGGGGGGGGCAGAGGCGTATTTTTGGTCTGATGGACCCCCTTTCATATCATCAGATGGCCATGCTAGGGGCAAACTCTGTAGTTACCATGGCCCCTACTGATATAAAAGGGAACCCCGCGGACCCTAAATTCGCCTCTGCTCCCCCCTCCTACCAGCCTTACGTGCCCACCGCATTAACAATGTGTTTGGTTGGTGATCTGTTTCTTTCCAGTGAAGATATTAATGCTATCAGAATTAGACTGGTATCTTTAGATCTACTTCCAGCAGCAATATCGACAACACCACAACAACAATAACAACAACAGCAACTGCAACAAGAAAAACAACAACAGCAACCTAAAAACAACAAAAAAAAGCAGCAACAGCAGCAGCAGTAGCAGCAGCAGCAGCAGCAACGACAATAACAACAACAACAACGACGACGACGACTACAACAACAACAACAACAACAACAACGACACAACACCAGTAGCGTTATCATCACCGCAGCAACAACATAACCATCATTGGCAGCAGCAACAACAACAACAACAACAACAACAACAACAACAACAATAACAACAAAATCACCCAATGCTTCTCTGTCAACCCAGTATTGTTTACCGTCAACTCCGCATTCTTCATTTCTTTCCATTTATTTCTTCATTGAGCTTCGATTACGTCCCCTTTTTGTTGTTCATTTCCTGGCCATTGACATGCGTGAAAGACAAGGAAGGAAATGGCGATGAGAAGAAAAACATGAAGGGTCACCTCGACTTCATTAACGAGATGGCCTTTATAAGGCGATGATTTGTTCGTTATAAAAAAGACATAACTGGCTAAATAAAAAAAAAAAACCAACCCAAATATAAAAAAAAAAGTAGAAGGATCCAATGGGTTCATATGAAATTCTCCAAAAGTAATGAGACAGAGCGAAATACGAACCACACAAGCAGAGAAGATTAATCTGAATTCTGAAATGAGAAGATGGAAGTCATGCCAGAACTCATTCGCCTCGTATTTAAAACTGAGATTTACATGTATGGGGCGAATACAACCAGGAATCAGTAAGTGAAGAGTGTCGAAGTGGAAATTATCTGTAATAAGAGTGCTTGCCCTCGGTGGTTTGGAGGATAATAATAGTAATAATAATATTAATAATAATAATAGTGATATATAATAATAATAATAATGATGATGATGATGATAACAATGATGATAATACTACTAATAATAATAACAACGGTAATGATGATGATGATGATAACAACATAATGATAATAATAATGCTGGTTATAAGTCTCTAATCCAGGCTACTGCTCGCTCACGCGATTTCACACTGTTATTATTATTCCAACAGGCCTTTTCATACTCTGACTTTCCTAACTGCCCGAGGAATATACAGTGCCGCTGCCATTTATAGGCGATGATCACTAACATTCTTACACTGTCTTCCACTGATTACTAGTCAGATACACATCTTACAGGTGGGTGGACTGAGGAAAATGCGAATGAAATGCTTTCCCAAGGCTCACACAGCAAGCCTGTGAGAATCGAACCCACGGCTTTAGAATTTGAGTTCAACCATTCGGCCACACTTCTTCCTCGAACACAGGTCGACTAAACTTTTCGTTGACGCTAAAAAAAAAAATGGAAAGACAGAATTCACGCACAATCTTGACACTTCTGACAAAACAATGGCTTTTAACGCAATTCCCATACAGTAGCCTCGAATGTGATGCCCTTTGTACAGTGCCTAATAGTAGACAGCACATCCTTCTCTGGTAACACGTGTTCATGAGCTCCGTTCAAACATATATGCTAGCCCAGAGAAAGTAAAACGTTCACTTAATTTGAAATTTCAGATCTTGTACTCTTGAAATTTGGCACATATTATTAGCAGATGAATATTATTGTCTGTTAATGTTGCAAATTTCAGATATGAAGCTGCTATGGTGATGTTACAATTGAAAAATGAAAAACACATGTCTAACAATTTATAGTTTAAGTTCAAGTTCAAGTTCCATTTTATTATAGGCCTTCAGCCAATTCGAATAAATACAATATTATGTGTTAACATCAAGATAATTCAACATCCACACACGTAAACGCACACACATACATAAAAGCACGCACGCTAATTCACATACAGACACACACACCCACAAACACAAACCCATACGCACTCACACACCCACACCCACGCACACACTCACACACACGAAAACCCTTCGAAACCCTTTCCCCTATCTCTTCCGCACTCTGAGGCGATCGCTCTCTCTCTCTCTCTCTCTCTCTCTCTCTCTCTCTCTCTCTCTCTCTCTCGTGAAAAGCAAGCACACACCAGAAGATGTTTATAAGACCAAGCTCTGATACCTTTGAAGTATTTTAAAACATAGTAGTGAAAATTTCGAAACTTCCTCTGATTTCATGAATTTAATGAAAGAAAGGAATTTGTGCATACTTGGTTTGATGCATACTCTCTTTGGAAGGAGATTATTTCTAAGGCTGGCAAATCTTGGACATTCAATAAACACATGATATTCATCTTCAATTACATTGCATTCATCACACAGTCTATGCTCATATTCTATTTTCGGCATTTGCCACCTACCCCTTTCTATCATAAAGCTGTGGGACCCTAACCGAAATTTTGTAAACGCAACTCTCAGGTACTTTTCAGAAATTTCACTTAAATATCTCTCACATTTGAAATCGGATTTAATATATTTATAGCATGTCCAGTGCGCTTCTGATCGTTAACTTGAACCTTTTCTATTTTTTTTTTTGCTATGACAAAAAGTATCTAGATAAATGAAATTTGCAACAATATTACTTTACATCTTTCTGTCAATAAGCTTAACATTTTATTTCGGTATTGTTTTAACTTTTGGAGTTTTTAAAATTTGAATAATTTGAATTAAGTAACATATCTTCGCCCATCCGGCACTAAATATCTGCGCTGACGTAAAGCATTGCCTTCCACATACAGGGTAGATGATGTGTGGAGTAATAGTGATTGTATGTAGTAATTACAAACGCATGAAGAGATCTAGATACGTATCAAAACTGCTCCATTTTAACCTTGTGAAACTAGTTCGTGAATTGTGATTCGGCCATCAGAACCTGTCTAAGCAGTTGAACCATATGGTACCAACATTTGCCTATGATCGTAACTTGCGGAACTGAATTTTATTCGTCAACAATTATATACTCCTGGTAACACATTCGTCAGAAACTGGTCCAAACTGCGGATGTGGTACCAGGATTCGACTCTGCTCCAGAGATTCCACTTGGGATTTCAGAAATTCGGAAGCATGCGGTACCAATATATCGATTTCTTGCACTTTTGAACACCCAGTCCAGGCGGTGGTTCAGTGCAACGGCTGTGGCATGCCATCAATTGTGGTCCAAACGTGACGACATAAAATGTCCACTGTCCGTTGTTCCAGGAAGAATGACCAGCTTTCCGTGAACGGAACTGGCCGACAGGGGGCGATAATTCTTCGTAATATCGTGGACATCAAAGTCAATGAGATGCCACATTTGTTCTGAAGGTGTTCGCCCACTGGGACGCGAAATAATCGGTGCTTATTCAGAGCACAGGCGCCAGTCTTGGTATAATGAGCCAGTTTTTCGAAAGTGCGAAAGGGGTTTTTGCACCTATTTGGGTGCAATATTGCATAGAAGATTGCATGAAATATGTGACAAGAAGGTTAAATGATTTATGTGACGACAGGCGAAGGACAAAGGGAGTGAGCGAGATAGCAAAAGAAAGATAGGTAGAGAGAGAGAGAGAGAGAGAGAGAGAGAGAGAGAGAGAAAGAAAGAAAGAAAGAAAGAAAGAAAGAGAAGGAGATACAAAGAAGGATATAGAACAAGAGAAAGATGGGGAATGAACTGGTCGTTTATGAGCATATGCAGGAGATAGGCTGAATAATTTAATGGAGATTGATGGACGCATTTTTGCTCCTCTGGTACATTGGCATTTCTGTAGCCAAAAATTTCACAGTGCTCCTGATTCCAGACATGCCTTTGATATAAACGTCGCATTTGAGGCACTCACTTCCAACCCCCCTCCCCCCTCCCCTCATCCAACCCCACTTTCCCTTACATCTTCCTCGAAAAAAAAACCCAAATCTAACCTCAGTCAGTAACATTCACTGCTATGTCTGATTTTAACAAGTGTACCTCAATATCGGGAGTTTTGACTTTCCAATGGGTTTTTTTCGTTTTAATATTTCTACAAACGAGTTTTCATAATAAACCAATTAAAAATACCAAAACATTAAAAAAAATGCGCGGAAAGAAAAGATCATGGCTGATCTTTACGACGCCGTATGCGTATGATTGATGCACCCAGGAGACATGAATTTACAAATTCATTGATGCTGCCTCCTGAACGGGGAAAATGACGAGACAGTATCCGCCAGCCGAATCCCAGGTCCTTTAATTACTGGAAGCTAATAATATCAATATTAATGCAAATTAAATAATGCGATCAAAGCCAGAAAGAACATTTGCATGAGAAAATTCATGTTTTTTTTCCTTATTCAAACCACATCATGTTTAAGACAAAAACTTCCTGAACTATCTTTTGTAGAGAACTTTTTTTTTTAATATCCGTTGTGAGTCTCCGGTGAGGTCATCTTAATCAAGAAGATGCATTCGACTGTCCGTTAAGCTAAAAATGTTGCGGAATAATGTTGTAAAGAACGCCTCCATTTGTTTTTTAGGCTATGATGTCATTTATTATCGAAACGTTTTCCATAGAGTTTATCTGGTGTGTTGTTTCATAGGGTGTAACTGCATTTTCTGCACATTTGACTGCAATGATCGATGCATTTACTGATAAAACAAAAGCCAACTTTGTAATAGTTGCCATGTTAAGTTTTCGCCCCTTTTTGGAACCTGATTACAAATGCTTACATTTTACCCAATTAATTCTTTGCAGTCCAATGTACTGTGAATAAGATTTTCAAACTCATAGGCTACATAGAACTGCCCATTCATAAACTGGGCAGGAAAAAAAACAACGAAAACACTTGGACATTTCATGGAATGAACAGTGGGTTGGACATTTCATGAAATGGGCAGTCTAGGTGTCCAGTGCTTGAAACCGGCTTTTTCACAAATTGAATTTTACATAATACTGTTCTTTTATGCACTGACCAGCCAACCTGACAGATTTTCCTTTGTTATTCCAGGCTCCACCGCTCGAGGTATTTCTGTGTCTGAGGAAATTCCTCGATGTCTGTGTTGAAATGGCATAGCTTTGATTTCAGCTGCATTATTCCATGATATTGCCGGGAATTTCACAAGAAAGTTCCAAATGTGCCATGCTGGCTCCAAGATTTTATGATAACCACTCCTTTGTTAACACCTCTGCACATCTTCTCTGCCTCATTCAGTCATCACCATTAAAATGAGAGCCAAGTTTTTTTGGTTTTTTTTGTCCGCGTCCACGTTGCGAACTTCCTTATCTCATATTCTTAAAGAGCTTTTTTTAGCCAGAATTATTTTCTGTCCTAGCATGTCATGTCAGCTTTTCAGCCAGAATTTCTGTGTTCACAATACAAAACAGTGTTATCTCCAAATAACGCTCAGATCAGCTTGAGAGACATAACCGGATGACAACTCGTACGCAGAGTAGCTCCCCTTGGAATTTTGTGCGGCATCAAAGAATGGCGGTCTTTTGATTTTGAACCTTTCAGACGTTCAGGCGTTTTGTTGATTGAAACTTTAAAGGGGAATAACCCTCAGGGTGATACTATTGACAAGACTGATTACGTCATTGTAGGGAAGCGGTATCTTCAGGGTAAACATGGCCTAGAAACGCTTTTGACGGTTAAGGAAAAGGAAAAAACGAGAATTTGAAAATGGTTTGACAAGGAAAATTTATCTGGTTATTTCGCTGCTAGGCTTTTGGAACACGCTACTGAAGGCACCAGATGAAATAATATGTGCGTTGAGTTGTCTGCCCATGTCCTTTCATGTCTACGGACTAAGAGTGGAACATTATATTTTACTGTTCGTCATTAAAAAAAACAACACCAAACTCTCAACAAGTCCTCACTTTGAAACATTGACATACTCTTTGAAGACATAACACGGTCGTTGTGAAAACGCACGAGGTGCCCAGTCAGTGTGTCTTGACAAATATCTGCATAATGCCGACGGCTAGAAGTGTCGGAGCAGACACATTTTATCAGAATAGGCATCGCTTACATCCCTTTTTGTACAATAAAAACACAAAACAAAACTGTCAACCTTTCGAAATCAGTGTTAAAAAAAGGATGGTGGGGGATATTCATGAGAGATAGTGTGCTATATTCTTGTGTCAATTTTTTGTGTGTGGTTTGTTGGAGGATAGCCAAGGAGAGCGTATGGCTCTGTTATCTCTAATATATAAGCTTTCCATCCGAGCATTGCCAAAACTGGTTACCATGGGAATCCGACTGTAACGTTCGTCAACAAAGAATCGTCTTGATCGTCCTTCCTCTTCAAAACCTCATTAAAATTTAAGACTGCCTTAATCTAATTTTTGCCTGATGTCGTACTATCGCTATAATTATCTTAGTTTCATCGACAGTCTTATCTTTACCTGTTTTAGAAAAAAAAATTGCGACAATGAAAAGTAGGGCACAATAATTTCTGCTAGCAGCAGTGTATCATAAAATTATTATGCTGTCAAATTTCACAAAATATTGTTGGTTGTGTTCAAAAGATGGAGAGAGTGCATTCTATGACTAAAGTAATGCAGAGACTATTGTGCAATGACGTTGATCATGGGTCTAATACAAATGCAGTATAGGCCTTTTGTCTGAGAAAAAGTTTCATATACCAAATGTGTGTGTGTTTCCTTTGTGGTTTAACAGCAACAACGACAACAACAACAGCAACAACGACGACAACAACAACAACAACAACAACAACACCACCACCAACACCACCACCACCAACAACAACAACAAATAGTGAGTTTATAACTGCTTCACTGGCACTGGACCATACATTTTATCCCATTCTCAGACAAGACTATCACGGCCTATCGGTGAACAGGGACATAAAGTAGAAATGCTGGAAAGTAGTGTTGCTTATCACGGGACAACATGAGGAGTTCTCCATGTCACAAAATCTATCATGGTCTCTGATTTCCTAATCCCTGCTGAACTCGATACCAGTGTCGACCTTAGTATACAGAAGTTCTCCATTAAACAGTTCCTTTCTCCGATACCTCAAGAAGTTCTGTCATTGCTACTGACATTACCACCTCAGCATGTACTTCCAGGAGTACAAAAAATGCTCCTGAAAGCTGAGCTGTGGTTGCTCTCATCCTTATCTGCGTGTGGAGAACATAAAACATTAGATACCGGAACTTTAATAGCAAGAGCAAACGAGTAGATGTTGGGTTATCGCGAGAGTACCGCTTGCATTGTCGGTGTGACGCAGGTTGGTAGCGTGCACACGAGCGAGCAAATGCACTCAACAAGCATAAAAATCCACATTTCTGTTTGCTCATCTTCCAACTGTTTCCGCTGATCCATCCAGCTTATCTCTCAATCCTCTTGCACCGCTAAAACTCCACCGAAACATTCAGGAAAGCTGCTGGTTTTATACAGCTAAACTCTACCGTAGGGATGAGAGAAACTGAGGAGGAAGAGAAGATCAGAGCGCACTGCGACTTTGAAAGCCTTTAATTTGGTGACACCGTGCATTTGCGTCCGGCCATAAACAAAGGAAGCTTTTCACGCGACGTCAGTTTTTCCCTCTAGAAGACAAGCTTCTAACGGATGAATAATTTATCATCTTTCACACCACGGCACCGTTATAATAACCCTCGGAAGCGGAAAGGGCCGAGCGCGGGATTTTCGCCGGCCATAATAGCCAAATTGTCCCCGGTCACGGAATTTGTTGCTTCAGAACACACAAGCCCATCACTGCACATAAAATAATGATTCTTCTATCACAGGAAATGCTTTTAACACCGCGGATAGAAGTTGGGAATAAACTCCCGCTGAATATTTCCTGCAGTCTACGGTGGGACAAGCTCGCGTGTGGACTGCCGCTGTCGTCATGACAAGCAAAAAAACAACCAAAAAACTGCTTTATAAGGGGTTTAAGGATAATTGACAGAAGGACGTGAAGATGATCTTCTCTAGCGAATCTTAGAATAATATTGTATATTTCTAAACGCCGACAGGTTTTTGCTTTCACAAGATAAAACAACGAATTGTTCAAGTAAGTTTGCTTAGGTGTTAATGAAAAATGAAAATCAGTCAGAAGTAGTGAGGGCTTCACTCATAGTTACATGAAGCACGATAAGATGTAACTTTGTAACCAACTGAAAATTAGCGTAGCTATATATATATATCCGCTGGGATATAAAACTGTCGTAAGTCATTATATGACTTTACGGACTTACGACAATATTATTTCCGGGCAGCGATATCATATTCAGACCAAAATAACACCAAGACAACCTGTTAGTACGCATATATTGTCCTTGTGCTTCTTTCCCCTCTTCATCTAAATTAAATTTGTGAAAAATCTAAATGAAGTACCCCCAATAGAGCTTCAATATTAAGTACTCATTTAATAAGTATATACTATCATTGAGTCTAAAATTTCACATGTATAAATTTATTATAATTGTATGATGGACCTTGATTTTGGGGACACCTTACTAATAAGTACACGTTTCCATATAATACATATACAACACGCACATTATCGAGATTTTATTATAATATAAAGCACCTGTACGCATGTCCAAACGTCTGCACACACACGGACCTCGCTCAATCCGCGATCACTCACTCCAGTTACTCCAGGCAGCGTGGAGACTTCCAAGTCTAAGTATAAGGTTAATGCGTTTGACTCGCGAGCTGGACAGGTTACGTTGTAGTGTCCTTACGTCCTTACGAAAGATACTTCACTTCCATTTCCACACTCGACTCAGGTGTAAATGAGTACCTGGCTGGCGCTGCACCGCTGCATAGCGACCAGCAATGACTTTGTTATGTATTCCTTTCGTAATATCATGTATATTTACATGTACAATGTGTCTTGTTATATTGTTATATATGTTTATATTATGAATGAGATGTATAACATTTTCTGATATTGTTAAACACTTTTCCTACGGGGTGAATAAAATCGTATTTTCATTTTTCATTTTCATTATTCGAAGGAAACAAGTTCGGCAACTCTTTCAACAAGGATTAATTCAAAACTCACTTAAGTTTTAAGCTACAAATAAAAGAAAAACTATACACTCATGCTCTTGGTAGAAATTGGAAGCAGAGATGACATGTTGATAATGTCCAGGGGAGGATATCATTCAAAGCAAGTGTTGTTTTTTTTCTTAAGTCCAGTTCAAAACAAATGGAATTCGATGATGACAAGGATCTTGAAAACGACGCCGTTCTTAACTGATGTGTGTGCACTGGAGGAGAAGCAAAACTTCATAATTCGCTCATCCCACTTAATCGCCGAGATCTGTTTGAAAAAAAAAGCAATAAAAAGGCCCTGTTTACGAGCTTAAGTGATCCCCTGACAAAGCTAGCGCTCCGGGCGATGTTAAAGCCTAATCATCATCATTATCATCATCATCATCATCATCATTATCATCATAATCATCATTAGCATCAGTATCATCTCTACCACCACTATCATTATCTCATCAAGGTTTAACTGAGATACTGTCACCGTGGTAACACCCAGTTTTCATATCTCTTGCGTATGATATGAGCACCGGACAGAAGTATTTTTAAGCCAATGATACGTTAACAAACTAGGGTGGTTAACATTCTGAGCTCAGCTTGAAACCAACAAAATGACGTGTTTTGGTTTTTTTTGTTAACTAAGAGTGCTTTGTTAAGATCTAGTTTGGGTTTCAGATGGGAAGAGGTTTGGAGTTTGAATGCAGATGCGGATGTAGATTACTGTATCGTCATCCACAACTTTTCCCAACGGCCAGAAAAGAAGTTCAAAGTATGGCATTACTTGAAGCTTTTCCAGGATATATGAAATGAAATATTTATATGAGGCTATGCATACAATGTCCAGACTCTGTGGAAAAGCAATAAAGAAGCTGGCTACGGAATAACTAATGCGCTAGATGACACAAAATCTGCATGACAGAAATGTTGCAGTGACATTACAAATATCCCCAAAAGAGCTGCCCATCGAAAACCAGTGAAGCCAAAGAAAAATGGTGGTGAAGAGGAAAAGGGGAGAAACAGAAATAAGGAAAAAAAGAATGATAATGGCAGCAGAAGAATTTGAAGATGAGGATGATAAGCTGCAGAAAAGAATAGTAGTTACACAAAAGGCAATAGAAAGAGGAAGGAGGGAGTGTATGAGAGAGAGAGAGAGAGAGAGAGAGAGAGAGAGAGAGAGAGAGGAGAGAGAGAGAGAGAGAGAGAGAGAGAGAGAGAGAGAGAGAATGAAAGAACACAAAAAAAACAGAGAGAGAAAGAGAGATTGGGGACACAAGAGAACGAAAGAATATGATAATAACAGCGACAGTATAATTATATAGACGGAGAGAGATTAATAGAGAGAGCAGCCAAAAATAATGCAGTTAGAAATCAAAAGTACAATCAGAATGAGCCTGCAAAGATCAGTAAGCTTTCACTGTGTATCATCGGGTCTGAAAATTCCACAAAATATGCCCTTGAACTCTGTTAACATCTGCTGCATATTCTATGTGAAAGAAGGCTGATTAATACAAACACCGACTTACAAAGTGCGGAGATTTAGGGGGAATAAATCCCGCTAGGCTAGTGGTGGATCAGTATCTGAAATTTTAAGTATTTCGATACTCACACACTGCCTTCGAGCTCTCAATTCTAGAGGTATTCATTCTATTTCAATTTTCATACGAAAGGTAAGGTTAGATTTTCATTCTTTCGACGCCTTGCGCTTTCCCGACATTGCCTCAAGGACAGCTAGTCCTGGTCGGGCAAATTGCCACAGCTTACATTAAATGTATCGAAATGATTTAGAAAACTGAGAATTTAGTTTTTATACCACATCAAAATTGCTTTGAATCGAAAAAAATCGTACTGCCCACCATCACGCTGGGGCCTGCCATGACAGAAATATAACCGAAGAACCACTGGTCCATGGGAAATTTTGGGCCCAATGAGGCGCGGGGCCCTAGGTTAATTGCCCTAACCGCCCATCTGCACTGTTGTTAACCGCTCTCTCTATAATTGAATAACAATGAGCTAGAGATAATACCCAAGAAGACACGAATGATTGCAGAAGCCTAATTGGTAGGAAAAATTTGGATTATCAGAGTCAATAATAATACAGTAATAAAACTGTCCTTTGGGACAGATTGTGTAGCAATAATTGTGTAACATGAAACCACACCACAAAAGTGGTGAAATTCAGTCCTGAAGTTTAAAAAAAAAAAATCATCGTTGCAGGCAGTGTTTCCCATTGGCTCCAGCGGATTTCATTTATGCGGATCTGTGGTCTGCAAAGGATGTCCAAATTTTTAACCCGTTTTCATCTAAATTAAAATTGTGAAAACACTAAGTGAAAGACCCCCCACTGTTGATAGTATATAGCACAGTGGTGGCATCAAACCTGCGAACTAGTCTTGGCTATCTCAGAAGGTTCCTGGAATTCGAAGGGAAAATTTTATTAAATGATTCAAAGAGGCTTTTACAATTTGGCTCCTGCAACCTTCAAGGCAGAGAGATGGATCATAACGTCAATGAAAATAATTATAGTGCCAATTCCTAACGAACACACAGACACAGAAGCCTAGATCAGCGCTAATTTACCCTAAGGGAGGGCGCTGGGATGTCCAAATATCAACATGACTCAATGTACACAGAAATTAATCCGCTGTTTCCTGCAATTCTAGAGAGTAAAAGAAAAAAAAAAAAGTTCCTCTTCTAATGATGCGGGACCGCGGCCAAAATACCCGCGATTGAGCATGGCCGGACTTTTTCTTTATTCTTGATGATTTCCCTTGCTTGTTTTCCACAGCCTGTTGGGTCAGGCTATGCATGCATGTTCAGCGGCCCCAGTAATGGTTGTGTTGGCAATCTAAGCTATGAATTTGATTATACCTGGATGGTGGAGTTTGTGTATGTGTATGTGTGTGTATGTGTATGTGTGTGTCTTAGAGAGAGAGAGAGAGAGAGAGAGAGAGAGAGAGAGAGAGAGAGAGAGAGAGANTGTGTGTGTGTGTGTGTGTGTGTGTGTGTGTGTGTGTGTGTGTGTGTGTATATATTTGTGTCTGTATGTGTGTGTGTGTGTATGTGTGTGTGTGTGTGTGTGTGTGTGTGTGTGTGCGTGTGCGCGTGTGTGTGTATGTGTGTGTGTTGGGGGAGGAGTGATTTGAGTAGTGGGGCTCGAGAGGTGTTCTCTTGAGGGGGGATGAAAGATAGACTGATAATAGCAGATTTTGGGGGGAGGGAGGGGGTAATGAGAGGAAAGAAAAGTGAAGTTGCTCCTGTCATCATCTCGTCACCTTCTCACTTTCCCATGCCATACTTGGACGAGCCTTAGTCCTTTAATTACTAGTACATTTTTTTTTACCTTACCGCATAGGACCCCTGCATTGCTACTGGTGCTCACTGCGGTCCTGTGCGGAACGAATGAGGATATGTGCAATTTAAAAGCACAGGAATAGCATTTAAATGAAAGAATGAAAATGAGAAGACAGATTTATGAAATAAGTAAGTGTAAAAAAAGGAGAGATCAGTGTACAGAAGATATTGAAGATAGTATACTCTACATCACACCTACGCTGTTTTCCACGCTGTTTGAAAAAAACAAGTCAAAAGCTACTCACTGCTACTGCTACAAATGATTATATATACGCATAATAATATAATGATGGTGATAATAAACAACTATCGTTGATAAAATGCAGACTGCGGTTTAAGAAAGCATGTCATTCTTCCTCGAGCCTAGCGCTTGCATTGCAAGACGCTGACCTTGAACTTGGCCAAATATCAATGATCTTCAAGGCCGCACTGACAGATAATGATTCATGACATATCAGCATAATCTCATATCCTATTATCAATGTAATATTCTAATAACAGGCATGCAAGACAGTGCGAGTTGTCTGTTCTGCAAACCTACAGTATAATATTAAGTACATGATTGTAACTACTTCAGCGTTCGACAGAACTGAAATCATAATGATCGCAGCTCGTGAAATTAATTTGAGTTCAAGTGAACTTGATGTGAACTTAATAGTTATTCTGGGCCAGCTGATCTGGATCTGAACTAGAGCTATTTTTGGGTGCTTGATCTGAACTTTAATTTTCTACCTAAATCGGGACGAAGTAACCTAAGGGCAAATGGAAGAATTGCCCCAGGACATTCTTTCAAGAGATCTTAATGGATGCCGCAGCATTTCTCGCGACTGTCGTTTCTTTTGCTCTGTAATGGATGTAACGTACAAAATAAGGAGAAACACTGTTTAAGCTAACGTTACTTTATAGCTGATTTGGAACCTGGTCAGGGAGGTTCAAACATTTCTAGGTCGATTACACGGGTTAAAAATTATTTCTCCTAGTTGAAATAATAATAATAATAATAATAATAATAATAATAATGCGGTTTATAAGTCTCATATCCAGGCTAATGCCCGCTCATGCGACTTCACACTATTATTACCCCTGCAGGCCTGATCACTCTGGGACTTTCTCGACTCCCTGGGGAGCATACAGTGCCGCTGCCATTTATTATAATAGGCGCTGATCACTAGCATTCTGAAAATATCTTCCACTGCCTATAGCCAGGTACCCATTTTACAGACGGGTTGACTGAGGGAAATGTGATTTGTCTATTTGGTATGTTAAACGGCTGTTCAAACGCTGTTACCAGTGTATCATCATCATCATCATCGTCATCATTATTTGGATAAACATTAACAAAAAAGAAAAAATTCTGTCCAAACCAGTGAAGGTTTACTAAATATACTTTAATATTCAAAATTTAAAATGGACTTTTATAATGATATAAAATCGTTACTAATTTTCTTAATCAAACATGTGATTCTTCATCAGGTTAAGTACAAAAACAAAATGAAATGATTGGGTAAGAAGAGACGTAGGGTGAATGGATTTAAAAGTGTTCACGGAAAAAAAAGATTAAGACAAAGTGAGAAGGCTAAAAGTAGATATAGTTGTACTATAAAAAGACCATCATCATCATCATCATGATACTACTACTGTTACTACTACTACTACTATTACTATTACTACTACTACTACTGCTACTACTACAACTACTGCCGTAATTTGTAAGTCTCGTATCCAGACTACTGCCTACTATTACTATTACTACTACTACTATTGCTACTACTACTACTACTACTACTACTTCCGCAATTTGTAAGTCTCGTATCTGGACTAATGCCTACTATTACTATTACTACTACTACTACTACTACTACTGCTACTACTACTACTACTACTTCCGCAATTTGTAAGTCTCGTATCCGGACTAATGCCTACTATTACTATTACTACTACTACTATTACTACTACTACTACTACTTCCGCAATTTGTAAGTCTCGTATCCAGACTAATGCCCACTATTACTATTACTACTACTACTGCTACTACTACTACTACTACTTCAGCAATTTGTAAGTCTCGTATCCGGACTAATGCCCACTATTACTATTACTACTACTACTGCTATTACTACTACTACTTCCGCAATTTGTAAGTCTCGTATCCAGACTAATGCCCACTATTACTATTATTACTACTACTACTACTACTACTACTACTTCAGCAATTTGTAAGTCTCGTATCCAGACTAATGCCCACTATTACTATTACTATTACTACTACTACTACTACTACTACTTCCGCAATTTGTAAGTCTCGTATCCAGACTAATGCCCACTATTACTATTACTGCTACTACTGCTACTACTAGTACTACTACTTCCGCAATTTGTAAGTCTCGTATCCAGACTACTGCCCACTATTACTATTACTACTACTACTGCTACTGCTACTACTACTACTTCCGCAATTTGTAAGTCTCGTATCCGGACTAATGCCTACTATTACTATTACTACTACTACTACTACTACTACTGCCGTAATTTGTAAGTCTCGTATCCAGACTAATGCCTGCTCACACGACTTCACACTCTTATTACTCCAGCAAGTATGATCTCTCCAGGACCTCTTCAGTACCTGAGGAGCATTCAACGCCGCTGCCATTTACAGGCGCTGATCACGCATTCTGACAATATCTTCCACTGCCTATAACCAGGTATCTTTTCCACCGACTGAAGAAAATGTGAATAAAATGCTTTCAAGGCACTCATAACAAAAGGCCATGATCGGGGAATCGAACCCACGACGTCTATATTTTTAGTCCAACTCCGTAAACCAATCAGTTAAGCTGCTCCACATTTGCGCATTCTTAACTTGAAAGCTAGAGGAGAAAGATCTTCTTTGTATCTGGGCCAGACATATCAAGCTGTATGAGGAGACCCGTTTTTACAAGGAATGAACAACAGTCATCATGTAGACTGAACTGTAGTGGTCCCATTCAACACTGATCCTTTGGCCACCTCTTGATTCCAAATCTCTGACGCCAGTGGTTAAATGTGCTCTTCCATTAATTTGCAAATATTAAAAGAGGGAGTGCGTGAGTGTGTGTATGTGTGTGTGTGTGTGTGTGTGTGTGTGTGTGTGTGTGTGTGTGTGTGTGTGTGTCTGTCTGTCTGTCTGTCCGTCCGTGTGTGTGTCTGTGTGTGCATAGGTGTACCACTGAAGGTGCCTCCATAAATACATATAATCGCACGTGTGTTTTTATTAATGCAAGAAAGAGCACTATCATGCAAGCCTATGCAAATGTAGGCATAAATACATTCGTCTGTACAATATTATTGTTGCCAGAAGTGTAAACTTCAAGCCAGACTTTACTCACCTTCTTCTCTTTTCTTCCCACCTCTCTGTCTCTCTCTCTCTCTCTCTTTCTGTCTTTCTTTCATCATTCACTTGCCTATATTAAGCAAAAGAGCTCGTCTCTCACACCACCAAATCTTCATCACGACCCGATGCACATATTGCATCTTTACTCAACGTCTCCCCTCTCTCCACCCTCTCCCCCCCCCTCCATCCACCTCAAAGCACACACTATCTTCCCTCGCCTTTAAACTTCATCGCCTCTGTCAACTCGCAGGACAAAAATTAACCCGATATTTTCCATGTCAATATAATGATCTTTCCTGGCATCTCAATGCCTTTCCTTGACAGTTGGCGAGTTTTTTTTTGTCCCCACTATTTCTTTTCCTCGCTATATTAGAAAAGCTCGCGCCTAGCTCATGCTAGGAAGCCGCCACTGCGCAATGATGCATACCCAAATACCCCTATCGCATCTTTTTATATTTTTCTTCAATTTCATCAACTCTAATTTCATCATTCATTCTGCGTTTTTCCCTATGCAAACTGCGGTTTTCTCTCGGGGTTGTCTTTCGGAAAAGGTCTTCGTTGGGTCATTGAAACAAATTAGGGAAATAATTCGGTGGACAAATAGACAAAAACGGCAGCGCTTCTCTCCCTTTCTCAGGAGTTTTCGCCCCCCTCTGGAGACGAATAAAGTGTGATTCATAAGGGTGTACAGTGGTTGTTTGGGAATATTTGGGCTGTGGCTTTTTATGGGCAACTGGGTCTATGGTGTGTTTGAAGTGAGTGTGTTCATAAGGTTGTGGAGTTCGATCTATGTCAGTTGAGGGGGTGGAGGCAGGGGTGCAGAGGTAGGGGTGGGGGGAGGTGGGCGGAAGGACAATCAATAGGTCGACGGCATGACGAATTTAACCATCCGTGCATTCTGAACCGGAAGTTTGCAAAATACAAAGGAATTATTCAGTTAATACCTTTATACTCTTAACCTATATCAGGCATGACATGGTATTATAGTCATCCTCATGGCCTACTCATTGGAAATTGGTTGGAGACACGCAGAAGAATCTATTTATTTTAAAGATAACTTCTGGTCAGCTAAACTATGCTAAATGAAACGCTGTGATTGACAGGGACACAGAAACGATAATAATAATAATCATAACAATAAAAAACAACAACTACACTAATAACAATATATATAATAATAATGCGGTTTATAACTCTTAAACCAGGATAACGCCTGCTCACTTCACTTCACACTATTATTACCCCCACCAGGCCTGGTCTAGTCACTCTCAGGCTTCCTCAGCTCCCTGGAGAGTGCTTGTACAGTTCCGTCTCCATTTACATGCACTGATCACCAGCATCCTGACAATATGTTCCACTGCCTATAGACAGGAACTTATTTTACAGACAGGTGGAGTAATAGATTGCTGGAACTTACCTTCGACCTTGCAGTGCTAGCTTTTTTATCATGCTAATCCAAGTTATGGGGAAAATACTTCTTTCACTTTGGTTTGATATAATATACAGATCTAGCTCCTATCTCAGCTATGGAAATAAATTGTGGCGAGTATGGAAATGTTCTATAGGATCTTTTGTTCTAACGAAGACGTGACTGGCGTGTTTACTGTGGGGGAAATCATAATACACATCCTTGGTTTGTGGCTGTCAACAACAGCTGAGGATGGTTTGAGGAGAGAGAGAGAGAGAAAGAGAGAGAGAGAGAGAGAGAAAGAGAGAGAGAGAGAGAGAGAGAGAGAGAGAGAGAGAGAGAGATATGAGCTGTGACAGAGAAAGAAGAAGGGAGAAAGGGAGACGGAAGTGGAAGCTATGATGCATGGATTTTTGAAAGTAATATTGTTGTCGTTGTCTTGTCGTTGTTGTTGTAGTTGTTGTTGTTGTTGTTGTTGTTGTAGTAGTGTAGTAGTAGTAGAAGTAGTAGTAGTAATAGTAGTAGT
Organism: Ellobium chinense; assembly: GCA_033807755.1. Taxonomy (NCBI): domain Eukaryota; kingdom Metazoa; phylum Mollusca; class Gastropoda; order Ellobiida; family Ellobiidae; genus Ellobium; species Ellobium chinense. The sequence continues at coordinate 1,555,176 of JAWQUT010000010.1, read as the reverse complement.
GGTAGTAGCAGTAGTCGTTGTTGTTGTTTTTGTTCCCAAAATCACCCTGAGTTTGAAGTTCCTGATCTTTCTCTAAGCAGCCCAGGACTATGGTTTCCGTTCAAGTCATATTTTTTTTAAAAAGTTTATGGCCTTGGCTCCTACCTNTGATGTAATATCTCACACCACAAGAAATGACGCCAAAATCTTGTTAGAATCCACATCAGATGTCATATTTATATCATAAAAGCCGCACAATATCTATTCAGTTACAGGTTGTTTGTGACGTCATCATGCATCGAGTACGAATGTTACCCATTACTGTGAGTGAGTGTGTGTATGTGTGTGTGTGTGCGTGTGTGTGTGTGTGTGTGTGTGTGTGTGTGTGTGTGTGTGTGTGTGTGTGTGTGTGTGAGTGAGAGAGAATATCGGCGAGAGAGTGAATGATGGAGGAGTGGTTTGGATGAACATTTGCTAAGAACATCATTACTGTATAACTCATTTCCAACGGTACATTGTCTGAGCTGAATAAACTTCCTGATTTATTGTTAGTGTTGTTATTATTATTCTTGTTATTGACAGCATCTTAATACTGTAACTGGACCATGAGTTTGCCTTAATAGTATACCTATTTTTATTTTTATATAATAGTCACTTCAAACACACCCAAGTCAACAGGTTTAACAAGAAGTTTAACGAGATTTGGATCTTCTCTTGTCGCACATTGTTTTTCTTTGATTTTCAGCTAACTCAGCTTTTACAGACTAAAACAGAGATGATCAGTCTTTTTTTTTTTGCAGGCTACCCCGAGTAAGTCTGACCTCGACTGTGAGTATCACTGCTGTGTCCCTTGGTCGCGAAAAGCCTACTTAAAATACTGGATGAATACAAGATTAAGGGGGAAAAAAAACCCCACCACAACAAGATAAACCATCATAAAACCCATGCTCGTGCGCCCGTGAAAACAGCTTCCGATTTCGAGTGGCAACAGACGCGGAGGGTGGCAGCACGCGACCGCACGCAAGCGCCCATCATCGCGTCGCCATCTTATGAGAAGGCTTTTGGGTGAAAGCTAGAGTCTAGCGCGTGCGGGAGTACGAGGAAAGTGACACGATTTGCGCGCGCTGGAACGTGCGACTGTCGTGCCATGTTTGAGTGAGGAGAAATTTGTGGTATGGTTGAGCGGCGTTGTTGGTGTGGTGTGGTGTGGTGTGGTGTGGTATAGCGTGTGGTGTATGATGACAGTTGGGATTCTTTTGCACGTGTGGCTGGGAAATAAAGGAAAAGTAAATACTCACAGCGCACACCTAGGCGAAATCTTTATCTTTCTCAAGATTTTTTTTTGAACTGAAAATGTGTTGTCTTTACTTTATAACTCACACAATTCTGCTTGACTCTCTAAATACCATCACTGTAGGTACGACATTCCAAGTCAAAGTCAGGAAAAGGGGATTTAAGAAAAATGTAAAAAGTATATACGTACTCAGTTACAAAGAAATCCTTCAGTCTTGAGAAAATATCATTTTTTTTTGAAAGTGAAAATTAAAGTGTTAACTTTATTTTACCACAGCTTATTTGAGGTCTACCTGACTTTCTAAATGGCAACACCATGCCTGCGGCATTCCAAGAAATTTTCAGATGTTTGCTTTTAAATGTCAAGAGTGTATTTCTGCCAAAGTGGTGCTCTTGGGTAAATACTTGTGTTTCAACTCAACGATAACATTTAGACTATCACCATGAAATTTGATAGCACATGATTTACTAAAGAGTAGAATCGACAGCACGTGATACGGCGTGCCTTTAAAGACTCCACTGAAATCGGATGTGATAACGTGCTGTTACTGTTTCTAAATTTAGTGATCAGATGACATTTTGAAGTCACGTGAGATGGATAGAACTTGAGAGGAGCCATCAAGGTAATCCGATATGATCATTTTAACCTGACATTTTCTTTACTCCTTGTAGAAATCATTATATGTGGCAAATTAGTTTGCTTGTTTTGTTTCAGTGTTGGAAATATATTTTTTTCAAATAATCAGCATGGCTTGAGACAGAGACGTAAGCGAATATTAAGACAGGTGGAAAGGTGTCGGAGATGGGGAGGGGAAGGGAGATAAAGACTCTCTCTCTCTCTCACATCCTGGAGTTGAAAGAAGAAA
>JAWQUT010000010.1:1532386-1553003 GCA_033807755.1 Ellobium chinense | reverse complement strand
GGGGGGTGGGGTGGGGGAGGGGCGGAGGTAGGGAGAGGCTGAACGCTAGTTTAAGTTATAGGATTAGTATAAGGTACCGAATCTTTGAAAAATACACTGTCTGATTGATTTTTTACTTACTGAAGGGCACATGAAGCTTTCAGTATTGGGAAGTGAGCAGCTTACTCTGAAATATCAACAATTAAGGAAGTGAGTTAGGAAATGAGTAAGGGAGGAGAGAATAAGAAATAACAAAAGGGCGAAAAAGGGGTTTCGGATGTTTGTTGTTTATTCATTTATTTTGGTTGAGACTTTAACGGCGCGTCAACACATTTACGGCCACATTGCGCCTTGTTGGTTGTAGGACTAAACTACTAGATAGAATTTTCTTTCAAAGCTCTTCCGCACAACGGCGTTAGATCTAGCTCTTTATGATTTTGAAAATTGTCAAGACGTTTTATAGTGTGCGCAGCGTGCATACGGAACGTCCTAGTTTTTCGACCTTATCAGAGAAGACTGGACGCGGCCTCTCCCACCCTGAAAACCAGAGTGTTACATCCCTATGCGATTATCACTGTGAATGGCATCGCTGTCACAGAATGACTCCAGAATGACACCCTACTGAGTTCTGACATAATCCAGTGATTATAAATGTATTGGATACGTTTACATAGAAAGATATCTAGAACTGTCTTATGAGCTTATAGAAACATGAAATAGCTAGGAAAACAACAACAACAACAACAACAACAACAACAACAACAACAACAACAACAACAGCAGCAGAATAATGTGTAAACCACAGATCTAAGTTTTAAGCCACATTTAGATATGTTGGATTCTGAATTTGGAAGTGGTGCAGGGAGATTTCGACATTATCAAAACATCATAAATATATTGGATAAGGTTGTGTAGAAAGATATCTTAATGTGTCGAACAAACAAGAAGTGGCGATTGACTATGCAAATCAAAATAATATGTAAACCACAGATTCAGGTTTCAACCATAAAAGGAGATAGTGGAAGAAAAATTCTCACATTATCAAAAGTTCATATTATGGATAAGTCTGTGTAGAAAGATATCTTAAACTATCTTATGAGCACATAGAAACAAGAAATGGCGACTGACTGTGACCATCAGAATAATGTGAAAACTAAGTTTTCTGCCATAGTAGGAGATCGTGGGTTTTGATTATGGAGGTGGAGTGCAGGGAAATGAATAGAAAGAAATAAAGGAGGAGGAAATGATGGGAGTAAGGAAGGTGGAATGACAGATAGAGGAGGATGGGGAGGGGCTGGCAGAGGAGAGAAGAGAGGGTGGAAAGGGGGCTGCAGGAAGGAGAGGTAGTCAGGAGTTTTGTCCCGAACACAGAAGGTAAATCGCTGACCAGAATTAATTTTGTCGTAAGTCTATAAATGACTTTGAGGACTTACGACAACATCAAACGGCCCGCGAAACGTTATATACTAATGGCATGTAATATATAGCGATATTTCCTGCTTCAGTGCAATACCGTGATAAGTGCTGATATTTCCTATCGTCGAGTTTTTTGCATGCAGACGTGTATTTATCACGTGTAAATTATACATACCAGAATATTTATTCCAAATAATCGGGTGACTGACTGAAAATGTCACATGATATTAGGGATGAATCAAAAACCTTCACCGGCAACGTGAAAGGTTATGCTGTTAATGACTGCCATTTGGAATTGTTAATATTAGCTAACAGAATGAAGTTGGTCATGCTGCGTGTATACGTTTTGTCCTAGCTGAAACAATTGGAACAATAGAGCGTGAGAAAATGGTCTTTATATATACATACATATATATATATGTCAGTCTCTCTCTCTCCCTCTCTCTCTCTCTTTATATCTCCGGCCTCCTACCGTCGTTCAATTTATTTATTCTTTTTTTTTCTTTTATAATATTTTGGTTTCTGTCAGGGGGTCGGCTGTGCTTGTTTTGATTTGTTGTGAACCCTTACTGATTTAATGTGTGGGATCTGCATGGGGAACAGCGAGCGATTTCTGTTGTTTGACACATCCTCTTTAAAACTGTCAGTATATGAGTATGTGGTTAATCCCATGAAGCTTGCAAGAGCCAGACTGTGAAAGCCTCCTCTAAGCCATTTAATAAAAATTTCTCCTCCAACCACAGGAACATTTCGAGATGGCCAAGACTAATCTGTAGGTCTGGTGCCATCACTGTGCTCAAATTATATACTGTTTACAGTGGGGGTCCTTCAGTTAGATTTTTCACAATTGAAAAGGGGTTGAAAAATGTGGCCTTCTTTTGCAGATCACAGGCTCGCACAAATGAAATCCGCTGAAGCCAGTGGGAAACACTGCCTGCAACAATTAATTGTTTATACAAATTCAAGACTGGATTTTACAACTTCTGCGTTGTGATTTTATGTTATACGATTATTTCTACACAATCCTTCTAAAGAACAGATTTTATAATCTGCTACTAATGACTCTAACAGTCCAATTCTTTTTACCACTTAGGCTCCTGCCACCTGAAGAAGGCTACAGGCCGAAATATTGGCACTAAAAAATGAAATTCGTTGTTTCTCAATCTTTCAAGTTTCATAATAGCAGCAGCAGCAGCCGCAGAAATAATACCATCACCACCACCACAACCACCACAACCACTACCACCACCACCACCACAAATAACAACAACAACAAACGACAGCAACAGGAGCAATCGAAGCCTTATTCCCATCACTGTCTTTCCAATCTCCAGCTCTCAAATTTAATGTACTCAGCAATGCTAAATTCAAACCGCCAAAAAGACAATTAAGGAATAATAAAGTGAATCAACCGAACAATCTTTCACCGCTGGACAACATTAAATCACTCCTCGAACGTGTTTTCAACCATTACATTAATCGCTCCATTACAGTAATGCGAAATGGCCAGTTAACGCGAGCACAGAAAATATAAAGAAAAATCAGCAGTTTTAAGAAAGCACTTAACATGTAGTCTTAGAGATGTTTGATCTTTTTCTGGCATAATGGGTTTGAACAGCGAACATGAGAAAAATAAATAAATGGTAGGGTTTTTTTTTTGTTGTTCTTTCTCAAACGTGCAGTATGATGTGGTTTAAAAACACAAAAGTTTATGCACACTATATGACTCAAACATATTCATCTGATTATTTGGCTTGAGGTGCCTAGGTTTACATTAAACGGTTAACTTTCTGTCATTATGACCAGCTTTTAGTAAGCCAAACCCTTTAGGGACGATTTTAAATCCTTTGATATCGATGATCTCACTTCTTCCTCCCCTCCCCTCCCGACCTTTTACTCGACTCCACCCCTCCCCATTCTGTAGTCCTCTCGCTGTTTCTGTCTCTCTCTCTCTCTCTCTCTCTCTCTCTCTGCTTCCCTGTCTCTCTCTCTCCACTTTCTCCCCTTTTCCTCCAGATTGTCTTAATATCCATCGCAAAGAATTTTCTATTGATATAATTTGAGTTATTTCCTTCCCTTTAGCCCTCTATAACATCTTCCTTCACCTCTTCCTCCTCTTCCAACTCCTCCTTCTTTTGTTATTCCTGAATTTTCACTTCCTCCTTTATCACTTCTTAATGATGCACTGTTGATCTTTTCTTCTGAACTGTCTTTTCCCCCCAAGGCATTCGTGTCATCCAACGACAATTCACCGCTTTAGACTTCAAAAGAGCTATTTCTCAAAGCCACGGCTTAGTATGAAGTCATTAATTTAATACACAAGTGGAAAAAGGCTTTGAATCACAGTCTCATCGATTTCAGATTCGTGCACAAATACATCAAAAAAGAGTGTTTTTGATTCTGATAAATAAAATAAATATACTACTGCTCTTATAAAATGTTGTCCAGCAATTTTCAGCGATTCAGAACTTTCTCGAATAGACGTCCTTAGTCACATGGCCGGAAGTGACCCTGTCCGCTCGCTGCACCACAGAATATACGGTTGTTTTTGTCAGCCCACCACTGTTGTGTTGTGTTGTCTCTTACTGATGAAACTGATCTTTAAATATAGTGCGGCTCATGATAATGTTTACATTCCAATCACTGAATCGGGAGTCATATGGGTCAAAATGGCTGGGCGGTAGTCAAGGGCCGCGAAAGTTGTGAATGTGTCCAAAGAGCACATTAAGTTGAGATGTGTGATGATCGGCTCGTTTGAAAACATAGAGCATGTGTAAAAATTGTTCTGGATTTACATGTATAAGATCATATGCAATAGTTCATCCATTTTTAACTTTAGAAGGCTGGATCTCATTGTTTAGGTCAGCAATTAAAGAGTTTGTATGCTAGACAAGACTGTGTAATAAATTTGGAGTTCTGTTTAAGTTCTGTGATCATGTCATAGACTACCTGAGAATACTGGTAATGCTGTTCTCAGAAGTGTATGATATTCACTTTAGACAAAAATTCAGTAAGATTTACACTTATTTCTCTGCCAATAGTTAATAAGCAAATGAAAATTTTCCCCACATCAGTGTAGATTTACCTTAACGGTGAGATATACCGAAGAATTTATTCATAACGGACTTATTTTGTCTTTGACGGGCCAGGATTTTCCCTCCAGAGAGTGTTTGTGATCACTTTCCTAATTCGTTGTACGCAACATTGACAGTTTTGTTCTTACCGTGAAAAGATATCTCCGGACTTCACATACCGGACTAACACTTGATCCAGGACTGACAAGATTTCCACATCCACATTTTGTGAATGTGACCACACTCTCCCATGCACTTCTCATACATCTGTGACAATTTCATTCTTCCTGTGAAAAGATACCAGAAAACATTATTGCATAGGGTGGACATCACAGTCTGTAGTGGACAGAACGTACGGAGACAGAATCAATTATTGAAGGAGTTCCTGTATTGACCACACCAGCTCGTTAAAACAGGCTGTTTCAGCAAGTTGTGTTTTCCCCGTATTACATTTCTTCTCTTTCTCGCTGATGGTTTATTGCGATCGCCATCATCAACACAGAGCCTACTTGCTGCCGAGAACGTTTGTGCCCAGAAGTGGATTCAAGATAATGAGGGAATAGCTGGTGAGTACATCTCTCATTGCTATTGTTTATTGTTGTTCTTGCTCTTGTCGTTCTTGTTGTTGTTATAATGTCTCTGTTGTGCCGGGGGTGGGGGTGGGGGTGTGGGAGAGGAAGGGGACGGTTCAGTGCCAGTTATGTTTTTACATGTCCTGTTGCCATTGTATTATGTATTATGGCGTTGATCGCCTATGTACCACAGATGTGGTCTGGGTTTTTCATAAATAAACCTGTTAAACTTGTTAAACTTTTTACATGCATGGCAGTAGCTGTAGAAGAAGTGGCAGTGATAGCATTAGAAAGTATGGCGATATTACTCACATATTTTTGTTGTTGTTGTTATTGTTGCTGCTGTTGTTGTTGTTGTTGTTGTTGTTGTTGTTGTTGTTGTTGTTGATGTTGTTGTCCTCGTTGTTCGTACTTAAAGAGCATCATGTGTGTCATGTCCAATTACGTTCCATAAAATTCTGCTGCAAATACGATGATTTAAAAACCCGTTATTTGTAACATTGATTACTTTAGGATATACGAATGCTAAATTATAATTTAATTGGTCGAAGCACCTTATAATGCCATTCATATTATGAATATTGTGAATGCCGTTATGAACCATCATGACTAGCTAAGCTACCAATTTTCCCTGAACATTGACTGTAAAACTTTTTTGCACAGACAAGTCTGCACGCGAATGAGTATCACCTAGCAGCAATACCTCTGTCTAAATTTGTCCAACCACAAGCAACTATCACTAAGACAGCTGAGCTTAACAACCAGCGTCACTACCATAAGCAGCAACCACACCATCAACTTCACAGCACTCTGCATCAATACAGAGCCAAACGGACCTTTAATATAATATGACCAACTGGTCAAATAGACCATTAAAACCGACAACTGCTCAGCTCCCACAAAGAACATCAACACGTACGAAATCATCGCTACGACCAAAATGGTGGGAATTTGTCGGTATTTATATCGAACGCCTGTTCTCTCCCGAAGGTTTCCATATAAACCCAAAATAATTATTGTTGAAGAACATCAAAGATAAGGTTTAGTTGCAATCATTTTACTGTAGGTAATATTTTATACTATAGTACGTCCAACAATATACGTTCTCGAATTTTCGCGAATATCTTTGATTTGTTTGGATCAATCTTCGCCAAATTTTGCATAGCCTCCTGTTTCAATTTGTCTTGACAAGAAACTATTTTTTGACGGTTACGAAGATGGAAATACAAAAGTTTTCTTCATCAACTTATATAAAAAAAACTCGACCCACAGAAAATCACGAAAATAAGGTGGTTTACAGCTTCGTGGATTATGACGTGAGGATACGCAGCTTCTCTAAACACAAACATTTTTGATACGGATAATTGTAGTGCATGTTTCAAAATTCTAATATCAAGGTTGTTTTATTCCATTAATATTTAATTTTTCAATCTACTTTAGCTTATGGTCTTTGTGTTTCTTGGCTATTTCTTTGACTCCTAGATCATACTGTCGAGGCATGACGTTAAAAATGAGATTTTAATAGCTGTGAGTCTGCTTTTTTAATGTTTGTGTAGACCAGCTTTTTGTTTGCATCAGAATGCTTGGCATGTTCATTACGCAGAACAAAAACTGGGCTGTGCACAATGATGCACAATCGGGAGTCCAAAAAATCTGCGCCAAAATCAGTGTATATTATTGTATGTGTAAAAAGGGAGGGGGTGAAATGCATCGAGATGGAGCCATCAAACTGTACACTCTTTTCGCTAAAATATGACGAAGGGAAGGGGTGGGGACAGTAAGAAGTCAGAGGTAGCCAAGAGACTTTCTATTAGTTGCTGATGACTGTTGTATTTTATTTTATGTCAATTCTGGTCGTGGGCGTAGTAGTTTGTCCTTTTTAACGGATGCGGTCGGCGATAAAAACAGCAACGAGGGAGGAGAAAATATTTTGTCTCACTTGCGGAACAGAGAATGTGAGACTGCTAAAACACAGAACATTGCATTGCCTGAAATATTTGGACTTGCTCTTATGTGGAACTGATGTCAATAGAAGACAACTGTGAAAACTGTAAAACTTCTGTATTTTAAACAGTCGAGTGTATTGAGTTTTTTATATACTTTAATGAAAAAAACTTTTTTCATCTGTAACTGTATAAAGATGAAAAAATATGTTTCTATCAAGACAAATTGAAACAGGAGGCTATGAAAAATTTGGCGAAGATTGATCCAGACAAATCAAAGATATTCGCGAAAATCCGAGAACGTATATTGTTGGACGCACTATAGTGCACGTCACTGGGTTAATTGTTCTTAACATTGTCCTCGGCATTTGATTCTCGGCATCCGGAAACAGCGATGGACGGCACTCTGTATTCTGGTTAAAACCACCCGAGCACACTTAATTATTCGTGTGTGCCTTTGTCTTTGTTTGTATTAATATAATTTTAATGCTACAAAATAACGTTTGGGTTTTCAATTGAATGGTCCTTTTCAACACTTCATCCAGCTTCGTATTCGGCAGGGAAAGCAAGCTTCTACATACACTGGATTATGCAGTATCTACTCGACTATTTAGACTATTTAAATGGAATCCGCCCACTTCTGCCATTCTCACAATGTAGCGTATTCAGTTGTGTTAACAACTACCTTGCCTCGGCCAGCAATAATAGTTCTTTGATGTCTATTATTCAGATGTCAGAATGGGCCAAGGGAAAACCAGTCCATTGTTGTCTCTTGCTGAATGCCTCTTCTGTCTTGAGACGCGAGCGGAAATTAGTCTTTGATGACATCACTGAGAAAGATGTCATTTTTCTTTTGTACTGCTAGTCAGCGGAACAGACTTGGATCGATGGCACGTCGCTCAGAAACTTTGAACTTATGACCTAAATCTGTCATACAAGATTCGCTAATTTCTTCCCTCCCTCGCTCTCTCCTCTGTCTCTCAGCTTCCCTCATCCATGTGTCTGTCCCTTTTGCCATTCCTTCCTGATATTTTGTCTCCCCTCTCACCATTTTATATTGTTTTCTGATGCTTCCAACCTGTTCCATGGATGTTCTCGTCTCTCTGTGGTATGCTCTGATTGGATACTATGTTCTAGTGTTAACTCTGTCTATTGCAGCATAATGTGTCTCTCTCCAGTCATTAGCTTTCTCCTCCTCTTCATCACCACCATCTTCAATTTCTCCACTATGACTACCATTCCTCTTCATCACCACCATCTTCAATTTCTCCACTAACACTACCATTCCATTACCATCACAGCAGCAAAATGGCATGTGCTAACTGAACCCAGAAATATCCTAACAAGGCTATCCTCTGACATGTAAGTGACCAGGACACTTTCATGGGTTCATGGGTCAAGGGTAAAACTATATCTATCTATCTATCTATCTATCTATCTATCTATCTATCTATCTATCTATCTATCTATCTATCTATCTATCCATCCATCCATCCATCCATCCATCCATCCATCCATCCATCCATCCATCCATCCATCCATCCATCCACCCATCCCTCTCTCTCTCTCTCTCTCTATCTATCTATCTATCTACGTTTCCTCTAGCTTTCAAGCAAGAATTAACATGTTAAAGTACTTATGGTTTTCTTTTCAGTGGTTAAAGTCCCTCATACATCAGATATCGGCCAGGACTATCGACTGTACTAGTAGATCTTAGGTCTGAAGAAGGCATTTGAAAAGAATTAATAGAGTATTAAATATGTACACAGTAGGGACCACAATTTAAAGAGTGGGCTAACAAGTGTAAAATCAATACCGTACAACTTCAGGCCATAAAATAATTTCTAGAAAAAGAACAGACTTTTCTTTCAGCACCTGATGGCTGCCTATAATGGTTTTCAATTAGAGCTCATAATTTCGCATTGCAGTAAGAGCTGACAATGCATGACTGTGAAATGGTGTGGGTGGACAAATGCCTTTCTATGGGATTTGTATAAAACGCAAAATACACTATTAGCATTATCGACGCAAAACATTCTTGGCTATTGTTTGCATTGCAACAAAAGCTATATCTAAGTATAATTCGTTTTAAAAACCCACGGATAGAATAAGCGAGAAATTCCTTTTGAGGTTATAGCATTTGATTTGCCCTGTGCATCAGCATGGCAGCACTGCTGACATATTGGTGGTTGGGTTGTAGGTTACCGAATCCTGATTGGATAGGGCGTTTCACAAACAGTAAAAGGCCAGTACAAAATATGTCCTTGGAAATGGTCCTGCCTGTCCACAGATGAATTTTGCAATCTTCATAAATTTATGAAATAAATCTGAAATTTGGGGTATTCACTTCGGTGTAGGTGTGACTCATTGTGCAGAGCATTTATTGTTATGGAGGCCAGTCAGTATGTTTATGCGTTTCAATGTATGGGTTTGTAGCTTGAAAACGAAATGTAAGACTATATTATTTTAAACAACATTTTAAATATGCGTTTCGAATGGTCCAGACTATACAAGAAGACTTAATGATCGTGGAATTGCGTGCAAGCGACCATAGAAGAAATTATTTATTGCAAATCGAATTACCTTCCTTTCGTAATCCATAGCGTTAGCAAAATGGAACAGGGGAGGAGGGCGGAAAAGGAAGGGAGGAGAAGAGAGAGGATGAGGGGATGGGAGGTGAGTCCTTGCCTTTCTGGAGAAGAATAAGAAAGCAATATGTAAGTGCTCATTTAATGCTCCACTTCTCTGCCTTATATTATACTTAAGTGCTTCATCGATGGTTCTTCATATGGCAAGATCGTTGTTTCGCTATTACAAGAAGAGATTTTGAATGTGAACTCTTGCCTGAAGCTAACATCGTCTCTGAGTGTAATCTGGAACAAATTAAATTTGCACTGATTAAAAGGTAGGGCGAGGACAAGAAAGATCAGAGTGAATCAGAGGATAAGGAAGAGAGAAAGAACATAGGACGCATAAGAGAGGAAGAAAACAGGAAAGAAATTGAACCTGAAAGCGGTCAAAGATAAACAATGAAAATGAAAAAAGAAAAAAAAAAAGAGAGAATGAAAGACAAAATTCAAACCTGACTGTGATATCTGCAGTGGAACGGGAAGAGAAGAAGCATCTAATCTATTTGGTTTCAAGAACAACATGAGCTTTTCTACATAATTCCTCCATCCCTTCCCCTCATTCCCCCATCCCCACCCACATTAAAAAAGTTTCACTATTAATATAAATAATATACCGACAGTCTCTTCCATATGTACAGTTTATGAGGCGTTAAAAAATGCCTTTTGTTTCTTAATAGCCCATTAATTCACGTACGCAAAAGTTTAACCGATTAAAAATAACTGAAAACAGATTTTTTTTTTGGTATTAAAATGCTGAACATCCATCCTAAAACAAATGTCAGCAGGGAAAATGAATTTTTAAGAAAATAGGGAAAATATAAGAAAATATATTATGACCATTGCTGAACGTAAGATTTATCTTCAACTTGTAAGAGGAACGAATTCATCATCACGACGGGTGCTTCACATGCTCGTAAAGAACACCGAAAACAATATATTAAAATGACAATATACAAAACAATATTTTGGAGATGACAATACCAAACAATATTTCAAAATAACAATACAAAACAATATTTTAAAATGACAATACAAAACAATATTTTAAAATGACAATACAAAATACTATTTTGAAATAATAATACAGAACAACATGTTAAAGAGACAATACAAAACAATATTTCAGAATGACGATATGAAATTTAGGGGAATCGCTGACCTGTCATCATTAAGGGATGACCTGGATGCGTCGCAGACTTAATAAAACCAAGGCCATTCCAACACCCTAATTTTGTATGCCCTTTTGGGCTGGCAGACTTTCATTAAAGAAAAAAAAAAAGCCCACAGCCACTTGTAACATCCTCTGTATTGAGAAAGACTTCTTTGATAATTTTGAACACCCACTGAGTGCTTTAGTATGCCACTCAAGACAGAGGGTTGAAAGGACAAAAAATCTTTCAAGCTATTGTAGGCTAAATGAGGAAGGGATTTTCGTTCATGATCATGAGAAGTGTTCTGGAAAGAATAAGAGACCTCAACTTTCATATTCAATTTCACGTAAAGGATGCACTTTAATCGGCAATAGTAAAAATAATAATAATAATATTAATAATAATAATAATAATGCAATTTATGAGTCTCGTATCCAGACTACTGCTCGCTTACGTCACTTTACAGTATTACTACCTCAACAGACCAGCTCATTCTAGGACTTTCTAAACTCCCTAGGATGTATATAGTGCCGCTGACATTTGGAGGCTCTGACATTCTGACAATGTCTTTAACTGCCTATAGCCAGATACCCATTTTACGGACACAACCCGCAGTCACGTTCACAAATCCAGGAACCATCCTGTATAATCCGTCCAAAGGACTGTTACAAAGATTTTGCTGTTGCACTAACGATCCTAACCATGACTATGACCTTTCATCCTTCTGAGACGATATTCTTGCAGAAAGAAAGAGAATGAGTTCAAAAGATAAAAGTCACGATGAAATAGTGTATGTTCACTGTACAGATATGTCGATATGCCATGATCTGATGTACCCAAAAATATTAATTCTAGTTTGCAAACATTGTAATCTACTGTTTATGATATTCAAAGTTGTTATTAAGGAAGTGGTCACGAATTGTTTTGCCTAAATATTCTGTAATGTTTTAACTTAAATGTCATGAACGCACCTGTTCGTGTTATAGAGACGCTCACAGTGTCATAAATTATAAGCACGTGACTTCGCAGGTGGTGGAGATAATAATATGGAGCAATGGACTAGCACCAAAACAGAAAATGGCAACAGAATGTGCACCAAACTCTACAGAGAACTTAGAGTTCAACGCACATAGAACATCTCCTCTATAGCAGAATGTAGATTTAAAATCCCCGAGACGTTTTAATTTTTGTCTTGCTATTCCGACACAGCAAGAACGCCACTGTGTGTAAACTTCATCTGGTGGGAGCCGCTTCAAATGAATGGGCACTTAAAACTCCGGTTTAAGAAAAAAAAAAAGGAAAAAAAATCTGGAACGCAACATCGAGATTGATTTTTGTTTTTTTTTTAAAGTTTATTTTCAGAGGCATTAACTTCGATTTCAAAGGGAAGTAACTCTGATTGATCGTCACCTCGTGAGGTCTTCACGTGACGTCTTATTACTTCCGGCGCTCTCCGAAAGGGGCAGACTCCGATACAGGCGTTATTTGGTTTCCAACGAGGCTCCTATTATAGACACGCAGGCCAATATTATTGTTTGATTAATGAAGCACACACGGCAGGGCTCATTCTGACTTGCAAACTCAAAGAGCCGTATAATGCACAAGGCTTTCTCTCGCCGGGTGGCTTCAAACATGGCGGCGGTGACTCAGTAAACTTCTTGTACACTTGGCGGACTGCAAGGACAGTTTTGTGCGACGTGCGTGTATGTATCAGAGCAAACCTGATGACGGTATAGCGAATCCCATTTACATTTGACAGCGAAACCTCGTTATGACGTACATACTTTAAAAGTGAAAGTACTTCGCTGTCCTTGCTGTCCTCGTTGTCTCCTATTAATTTTAGTTCAATTGTACTCCCTGACTGAGAAAGTTTAGACTTTCGAAAATTTGTTCCACAGTTTTAGTATACCTTTTATTACTTTATTTACTTTTGCTGTTTCTAAGTGCAGTGTGAGGGACTTTTTATATCATATAAAGATGAAGGTACCTAATGTCATTTGCACCCAACATTCGTTTTTTCGTATGTTAGTATATTCTTGGTCTTTACTGTCCCTTAGTTCAAAATCCTGATTCGATTTGCCTCTTTTAGCCAATACATTATTTGCCTTATTTTAGTGACAAGAGATTCTACAATGACTAAATTTTCTTTAATAGTTTGCAGCCATTCAATGAGCATATAAAACATGTAGGTTATTCAATATACATGTCTATCATTAGTTTTCGAGCTACGAAACAAAACATCGAATGGCGTAAATTAAGATAACACGTTTCTTTACCAACAACTGGTCCACACAGAAGAAATCGCCTAAATATAATTCTATATCCCAAACTCCAGATTTAGTTTACAGAAAAGTGAAAAATAGCCTTCCGTTTGGGCCCATTCGACATAATTTTAATCTCTCCAAAAAGACAGATTTTGTACTGGTCTGTTGTTGCATGTTATGATGATGCCATATTTTTTAATCCAGTTAGGAGTGGCGAATTTTCAGCGGTAACCCTGTTTGGAAGATTGAATTCGACGTCAAGCCTAAACAACTTTATTAATTTTAGTCTGTTATAATGCATTATTAGATCTATACTCATGACGAAAAAGAAGTTCAGTTATTTTGTATAAAGCTTCGTTCTTCTGTCTCAGTGTATTTCCGATATTCTAAATATAAGATGCATCGGTGCCCTATTTATTGCAAACACATACTGTCCCGTACCTACAGTGAATTGTAAGACAGAGCGTGGCAAAAGAGTGCAGCAGGTGCAGATGACCTCGATCCATATTCAAATTAGCACGAGATGGTAGATTTGTAAAAACGAGAAGGGTACAGAATATAAACCAGTTTGTTTTCCTTGACCCAGATACACGGAAGGTGTAGAATATGATACCTCTAGGCTCCCCTGTTCAATGTTTATTCAATTGATAGCATTTCTGAACTTAATCCTTTATTAAATTGAGGTTATAAGTTGTCTCTTCTCTTCTCTTCTCTTCTCTTCTCTTCTCTTCTCTTCTCTTCTCTTCTTCCTCCTCCCCTCCCTGCTAGAGAAAAAGCTAAGCCCTCAACCCCACTTACATATTAACCGCAGTCCCTCTCCCTTGATTTTAATGCTTCATCTCTATCCGTTTGAGTCTTCTATTGCTGAACTTGACGACGCTATTAAGATATTCATTCGGTACCAGAATAACTGAATAAACCTGGAAGTCAGAACACAATTTGTATGAGAGAATCAAACTCAGACGCGATCTAATATACACTGATATCGACAAATATAAGAAATACAACTTTCGTAAGAATATCACAATCAAAACAGAATCTACCAGTGAGTCTTATTAAAGTCTGGGATTTAAAACATATTATGTGCGCCTTCATTGGCCGATATAGTATGCATACATCCAATTTACTCACATATATATATATCTTATTTTCAGGTCTATCCATGAATTGCTTTAGTACTTGTTTTATGCTCGGCATAGTAAGGACGTGCCGTGTGCAGGGAAAGACTTAGGGAGCAGCCTAAGCTCATCAGATATATCGCGGGAAAGACAGTGGTCAAATGGTTTATCTGCATTTCAGAGCTTGGTATTCGTTGAAGAGAGATACTAACTAGACCCTCTTTTAGTACTACAATACAAATCACACATTCTGAGAACAAAGAAGGATGCACGGGTTGGTGACCTGCCTTTGGTCGATGCTGGTTTTCCACGCTCCTAAAGAGAGAGGCACTAGCAGGATAAGGGGCCGCAACTGTACTCGAATTCCTCCGCCCTCCGTAGTGCTGGACTCGGATAACAATATTATCTGGCACTCAGTGGCCAAATTGGCTTTTTCAGGCATCCGATTCCACGGGTTTTTAACACTATCAATGAGACGAATAAACTCCAGTCTGGGGTTACAAATAAAGTTAAAAACTGAGACGGGATGAATAGTAAAAGGGGAAGATGGGTGTGAGGGGGGGAGGAGGATGGGTTGGAGGAGGAAAGGGGAAGGGAATGGATGGAGAGGGAGGAGGAGAATAGTGTGGCAAGAAGTTGGAAAGAGAGAGAGAGAGAGAGAGAGAGAGAGAGAGAGAGAGAGAGAGAGAGAGCTTAGATCCTCCAACTACATTAGGCTAAGATAACTCTCTGTTTCACTTTTAGCTCTAGATTAGATCTATTTCTTTATCTCCTATTTCAGCGCAAAAATTAATAGGGAAAAGACAATAACGCTGGGGATGTGTTGGAATAAAAAATCCTCTGGCTATTTTGATGTATCGGCATAAAGATAATATAATGCCAAATATATATTTTTTTTACGCCTCTAGATCAAAGAGTTCAGAAAGATTATGGAACAAAATATCCGCAAGATTATTAAGAATGGATTAGTAAAGGAGGTCACATGATTGGCTTAGATCTCCAAATGCATTTAGGTTCATATAACTCGCTGTTGCATTTTTACTTGGATTAGATCTATTTCTTCATCTCCTATTTTTAACGCACCAAGTTAATGAGGCAAAGACACAACACAGGAGGGGTTGGCATAGATATCCTCTGGCCTTTTTGATGTAGCGACGTAAAGATATCTGAGAGCTTGCGCATTAACGATGGAATCTCTTACCTTCGTAAGAATTACATAAGTGCATCGTTGTTGAAAGCACTCTTAGTACCGTTCAACATGCAGAATTAATGTAATTCTTGCGATGGTAAGAGATTCCCTTGTTAACGCGCAAATTCTGAATAATCCCAAACATACCTTTTCGCCCCATGTGATTAAAAAAAAAAGTAAATGGTTGTAAAAAAAAAAGAAAAAAGATAAGTAAGAAGATGTATAGTGAAAGAGACGGAACATGAAAGTCTACGACAAAGGGATGTACGTGAAGGCAAATGCCAAAAAATAAGGATACATCATTATCTGACGGAAGAACACCTAGTAGGGCTGAAAAGTGTGGTTATAAACAAATAAATTTAGACCGATTAAAAAAAAATGGCATAATATGACTGTAAGAATGAATATAATGACTATCGTGCTGAAATTTTAAACCTGCAAGACATCAAGATGCTAGAAAATGGAGAATATTAAAATTTAAAAAAAAAAATCTCCAGGCTTTGGCATTATCATTACCAGTTTTCGCCTTTTTACGTGATATTTGGAAGTCACAGGAGATGATCCATTCTTGGGACCTGATCCATGCCTGGTCCCTCCCCCACCCACTCCTCACCACCCTTTCTGTGACCTAGATTCCATCAGACTCTACCTCCTATTACTGTTGTCTCTTCGCCATTTAACCCTTTTATCTTGCGCCAGCCTCTCCCCTCCCAATACCCAACACCATCTCTCCTTTCCCCTCTTTGTAAACCACTCAGACCGCCCCTGACACGCGACACGTCTATTTTTTTTTTCCGCACTCTAAAGTGCCGCTGTTGACACTCAAGGCAGTTTTAATGCAATTTTGCTCAGTAATCCCTCTGTCAATTTTCCCGGCGGTGTCCCCGCGTGCTAGAGCATAACCAGTTTGTATTTTGGAAACGAATAGAAAGCTTGGCCAATGAAAGGGGCGACTTTCAGTTTTCCCTGTTGTTTTTTTTTGTCACCGGTGCCATGTGCTTAATGCTGTATCCTTGCCAGGGCCCTTTGACTTATACGCAAGGTCAGACGCATCCATCAGTTTTTTTGAATGGTGTGGATCTTTTCGGTTTTATTATTTTTATCTCTGCATCACTCTATTTCTCACCTCTCTCTCTATCTCTCTCTCTCTGTATTTCTCTCTCTCTCTCTCTCTCTTCGGTCTCTTCCCATTTCACTTTCACTTTCTCTAGTTCTGGCTCATTCGATCTCTTTGTATTGTAGGCTTTACACTCGATCTGTCTCTTCCTCTGTATATCTAGCTCTCCATCAGTCTGTCCCGCCCAGCATATGCATTCCTCTTTGTCTGTCTGTGTTTAGTCTACCTCCTCTTTCTGTGTTTCCTCCAATTTTGCTTTAGTGTCCTCCTGTCCCATTAATCCTTGTTTCTTTCCAACTCCACATTCAGTTGCCTGTGCACCTGCTCCAGTCAATCAGCCTTGATTTCTGCCATCTCTCTCTCTCTCCTATCTGTCTCTGAGTCTGTCCATACTTCCGTATACTTGTGGCTATCTTTGCTCCTCATAGTTCCAGCTTCCTTTGTCTAAAAATTGTTAGTGCCCCATACCATGAAAGAGCACTGGCAAGAGTGGTGGCGCCAAATGCATCATTATTAACAGCAGTGCCGGTAAGTTGAGTACCAGCACCAGCACCAGCACCAGCACCAGCACCACCAACAACGGCAACCTTAATGAAGACAATTACCTCGACCACATCGCCACCAACTATCACAATCTCCGATATATCAATACTCGCAGCAACTAGGGGCCCCCAACTCTCATCGTCAAGCTATCGTTCTCTCCCTTTTCCGGAAGTTGTTTCGTGAACCGGAAGCGAGGGTGGTCAATCAATTTTTCTCACCAGTCTCGCTTTCAGCTCCCGTTATCGCACGCAATACTCCGAAGTTTAGTTTGGGAGAAGACTAGAGTGCGTTATTGTTTCAGTTTTCCACTGTCTCCTTTGGCGGTGGCAAATTGAAGCTGCCCTTGTAGTTATTGTCATAATGGATTTATTGTTCGGTCGAATTTGCTCAGAAAAGTTTTATTGAAGTCCGTAAATGTTAAGTCTCACGCCAGACAACATCATCGAGGCTATGACGCATCTGGAAATGATCAGTTATTATCCAAAAAGATTTGAAATTGAGTGGCTAATATTGGAAATAAGTTTCCTAGGGAAGCCGATCTTGAGTCTGGAAAAACCCGAACATTATGTCTCATTTGAAAATGAAAGCAAAGTAATATTGTGATCTTCACTCAGCTAATCATATACGAAATCCTTGTGTGTGTGTGTGTGTGTGTGTGTGTGTGTGTGTGTGTGTGTGTGTGTGTGTGTGTGTGTGTGTGTGTGTGTTTATTAGTTCAAGTGGTGATTGTTACTTTCTCACTTCAAATTATCTCAAAAGCCTCGAAGTTTCTTTTAACTGGGAGAACGCTGGAATTCCCCACTAACTCACCGAAGTGTATTGTGTTTCGCTGGATTGTACTTTTTATTTGTTATGAACCATGACTTAATGGTTTAGGGATAAAATTTAGGGACTAAACTCTTGCATTTATTCTCTCGCTCTGGTTCTCTATATCTGGACTCTAACAGCCTCTCTCTAACGTTTTTTCTTTTAAAAGTTTGCATGCCTCACTCTGTCTGCCTGTGCACCTGTGCATCTGCCTGCCTGCCTGTCTTCCTGCGTACATGTGTATCTGTCTGCCTGCCTGTCTACTTGCATACCCATCCGTCTGCTTGAAAGATGTACTCTCAATCTCTCCCTCGTCGACTGTTTAAACTCTCATTGAACCCTTTTCCCTCCATTTTCCATGTCTGTCGTCTCTCTCATCTCCACCTTTCCCTTTTTAGCTCCTTCTACCCCATTTCTTACTCATTAATTTCCGTCAGGCCCGTCACTTCTCAGGACCAAGATTTCTTTCCTCGGTTTCCCCTCGTGTTTTTGTGGTACCATCACATCGGCATCACTCATTCAGGCTGTTGCACAATGCGACTGATTGAGTCTCGCCGAGCGCTGTGACCTACATCCCAACGCGGACCATATATTTCTTCGGTCAGCCTGGCAAGGGTTAAATCGCGTCCGCGTCTAGAGGGTTAAGGGTTAAATAAGAAGACAAAAGACAACTATCTTATCTTTTGTGCGTCACAATGCGACGGTCGTACCTCATGCCACGACTAGGGAACGTTTTTTTTGGGCGGGTTTTCGTTTTCGGTTTGGCGTGTTGATTTAGTGACCATCATCAAGTCATCTGTCACTGAGAGTCGGAACAGTCCCATCGAAGTGCCATTATTTGCAAGACGGAGTGATGCGGTCACAAATAGGGATCGGCAAGGGGTCATGAATTAGTTTGTGAGCGATTTCTTGATGTTTCAGAAGCTTCGAATCCTGACTGTAGGATTTTGGCGTATTCGAATCTGCTAGCACTTTGTGAGTAACCGCATTCAGTTTGGGGTTTTGATTATTTAAAAAAAATGGAATCGAATCCCTTGCTAAAGTTCGTCTTCTGCCCGTCTTTAGGACCACCAGGCAAAGTGGGTGGAATTACTCTAAACGCTGTTTGATTCGTGCTGATCAATAGGAATTTAAACCATTGATGATCTAGCTGAATTTGATTAAATTTGGTGACTGGCTTCACTAATTTTGTCGTCCGATTTTATTTTTTTTTGTGAGATGCGGGCCTGATTTGTTTTTATGGGTTTGGTCGTTATATTTTGATTAATGTCTGAGCTTTGCTTTCAGGTTTATTCCACTGATGCGATTCGTTTTTTGTGAACAGTGACTGGCTGAAAAGGTGCTTTGTTAAGGCATTGGGGATAGCGATCGACGGAACAGTGTAGTGTGGAAGAATTGTATTCATGCATGTGGCAACACCTCAAAGAGATAACAGGGAGCTTTCGTTTTCAAGTTCGGATCTTTTAGGATTAGTACTGTAGATATAGACATACGCATAATACTGGTATTTCCTCCATTCCGATCACTATATTAATGCGTAGCAGCATGGCCAAATGGTTGAGGCGTTGGACTCAAGATCTAAAGATTGTGGGTTCAATTCCCGACTACGACCATGTTGTAAGTGCCTTGGGAAAGCATTTCATTCACATTTTCCTCAGTCCACCCGTCTGTAATATGGGTACCTGGCTATAGGTAGTGGAAGTTTGTCAGAATGCTAGTGATCAGCGCCTGTAAATGGCAGTGACACTGTATGATCCCCAGGGAGCTGAGAAAGTCCTAGAGTATCCAGGTCTGCTGGGGGAAATAATAGTGTGAATTCGCATGACACAAGACTTATAAAGCGTATTATTATTCCTATTCTTATTAATATTGCCAATTACGAACCAGACTTGAAATTCACATTTAATTCTCAAAAAGGTAACAAGGGACTTTCATTTTCAAGTGTGGATCTCTTGCAGACCGTTGTTTGAGACGTAGATATGCGCGTAATAAGGATATTTCCTGCTATACGATCATGATAATATTGCATATTACGAATTAAATCTGTAATTCACATCTGATTCTAGTTCGTAACGTCCAACACACTCGTAACCTCCTATGTAACATACCTCAACCTTCAAGTAAGGGCCTTCTAGAATCTCTTCTATGCTAGCGATCTCGATTGTGTCCTTGTTGTATAAGAACATGAAACTTGTACGAACTGCCACTTACACTTAGATTTTACAACAAAATATTTATATTGAAAAGTATCAGTATAAAGGAGAATATCTTTAGAGTAACTTATATTGGATCGGACATTTTTCCGGACATTTTTCCGTATAAATATTTCCTGTGTACTTACTTTTGCGTTTTGAGCAGAAACCAGGCCTTATTATACACGCCACACTTCCGTGACAACATCCCGACACCATTTTGTTTTGATTGTGGTCAAGAGGAGTTGTCAGTGGAAGCCGCCATTACAGGTGTGTCGTAGGCATCCATGTTTAATGACCACCGGAAGAAGGAGACCTTCATTCGGGTTAGCACTATTTCGAAACCCATTTACGTTTGTCTAACTCCCCAATGTGATATAATCATCTTATATACATGTCCGAACATATATTCTAATGGATGATACTCTATTCTTTATAGGCTTTACGATAGTGGGGTGTCCGCAACAATATAAAAAAACTCACGAGGTTCATATCGTTGCGGACATGATGTGTGACTATTTTCTTTCTCTCAGTTGGGCTGTCGTTCTATTTATAAACATTACCAATGTGTGTGGGTGGGTGGGTGTGGGTGGGTGTGTGTGAGAGAGAGAGAGAGAGAGAG
>JAWQUT010000010.1:1492254-1518082 GCA_033807755.1 Ellobium chinense | reverse complement strand
TATCTATCTATCTATCTATCTATCTATCTATCTATCTATCTATCTATCTATCTATCTATCTATCTATCTATCTATCTATCTATCTATCTATCTATCGACCATCCCTCTGGTTGGCTGTCTGTCTGTCTATCTATCTGTCTGTCTGTCTATCTATCTGTCTTTCTGTCTGTCTGTCTATCTGTCTGTCTGTCTGTCTGTCTGTCTGTCTGTCTGTCTGTCTGTCTGTATACTTGCCCGTCTGCTTAAATGTTTGCCCATCTATTTGTCATCTCAACTGCCCATCAGTGTCATTTCAAAGTTTGCTATGTTCTCGACCAGTAAGGCTTGGTTAGACACGGGAACCTCATCTACTGTTGGAGAAAATGATATTATCACTGTTGCACACTTGGCCAGAGGGGACGCAAGAGAATCAATACAATTGTGTGAAGTCTCTTCCATGAAAAGCCGCGTTATGATCAGGCTTATAACTATCATAACCACATCTTGAGCAATGCGGAGAAGGGTAAAGGCCAGAGGTCAGCCCTTCGCCTTCCTTTCCCTCTTTTCCTCCTCTTTCTTGAGCCCGAGGAGAACATAGCCTAAGCGCTCCAAGATTCAGGGCAAGTGACGTCCCTTAGCAATAAAAATAATATCGTAATACTGGGAAATTTTGGCCTCATCTGAAACTCTCGTCATGATCTTGCCTAGCGAGAGGTAGTCATGTGTTCAGAAAATTGCGTTACAAGCCATAGGCCATACTGGCATTTTACTTTCCAAGACACTGTCATAGAAGCCCACCATATTTAAAACCTGTATTTCCCGCTTTTACAGTTTGGTCGCCGCTCTTGAACTAGCTGCTACCGTAAGAACTCGCTGATGTCATTGAGATAATATTCTTACAATGATCTTTATGTCTGAGAACCCGATCTCTAAAGGAAAGTTCGTCTAAGAACCCAATCTTCTGCCGATCAATCGGTGGAATATTGATACCACCGAGTTTTGTAGTGACGTGAGATGTAAACGTCGTTCCATGCTTAAAAAGAGGGAGGGCAAAATCTAAAATAAGGTTACATACTGAAAGTGCGGACTTCAGTTTGAAGATGCAATGCTGCAGTTCAAAAATAGGCCTAGCTATTTAGAAGTTAATACTTTTTAATGCCAAATTAATCTTAAGATTAGGATTAAGTGTGCTTAACTTGTAACATGAAGGAACCCACACAGGAAAAGTATCCATTTTCAAGAAATACATTTCCAACTCAGGAACCACCATCAGCATCATCATGATCATCAACTTCATCATCACCATCATCAACGAAAACAACAACGACAACAACAACAACAACAACAACAACAACAACAACAACAAGAGGAGCAGCAACAATGAAGAAGGGACGGAGGCAGAAAGTCGAAAATACAAGGCAAAACAACCCAAGTTGGTGGCCGCTAGTAGTGCTGTTATCATGTAACAATTCCGTAGCATCGATCTGATCACAGAAGCAAGTGTCAGCTTTAGCTGGCCGAGTCTCCCCTTATCAGTCCGCTTGTCTAATACATAAGGGTCTGGTGGTTAGTATCGGGTATTATCGTCTCGAAATATCGATCGAGTCCATAATCGCCTTCCATAATTATTTCGCATCGTGTTGGAATTCTTGGCGGTTATTTTGAACCATGCATGCAATGACTTCACGAAAAGTACAATAAATTGAGATGAAATTATCTCCGTAAATTATTACTTTTTTAACTTCTAAAACCGCTGTTTTCTATGGTATTTATAGCTCCGATAGGTGGGTCATGCTATTCGCAGAATCTTCTAAACACCTGAAAAAAAATTTTCTTCTCCATGATCTAGATCTAGATCAGGTTATAGATAGTCACGTGAACGCACGACGAGACCATTAGTACAGAAAGAAAAATCGGCATTAAATAGCTTAAAATTATAGCCTCATTCAGCATTTTGAGGGGTTCGTGGAAGAGAATCAGGGATCCCGATGATAAGAGGGAACAGTGCATCCTTATCGCCTCAGAACATGCCTTCTTCACTTATCTCGGCTATTTTGGCACCGCATCCATCATGTGCTTACTTGATATGGTAATAAGCTTTATCATCTTGTTATGGTTATTCATTGTCTGTGCATTTAACACATGGGACCTCACGACCTTGAACGTCACTGACTCGAAAATAAGCTGGGGNGGGGGGGGCAAGGGCTTGTGCAATTAGGCGAATCATTTTTGTGACAATTTCAGTAACAATTTCAGCTGAATATAATCCTGTTGTTCTTAACAGTCCTTTTTCCTTTTTTATTCATTCTGAATTGTTCAACTTATTGTTATGTGGTTGGCTTTTACCTTGAATCTTGAATCTTGATATCCCAATTCTTAAATGATTATAGCAGTAGTGAAAAAGAGAAAAATATTACTACTACTACTACTGTTACTACTACTACTACTACTACTACTACTACCACTACTACTACTACTACTGCCAATGGGTTGTTCACGCGACTTCACATTATCATTTCCTCAGCAGGCCAGGTCACTCTAATACTTTCTCAACTCCCTGGGGAACATGCAATGCCGCTGCCAATTATAGGCACTGATCTCTAGCATTCTGACATTGTTATTCACTACCTCTACCCAGTACCCATTTTACAGGCGGATGGACTGAATTTCCCACTGCATCTACAACACGGCCATAGTCGGGAATCGAACCCAGGTCCTTTAGATCTTGAATCCAACACCGCAACCACTCGGCCACGCTGCTCCACAAGTCTTATATATAGATCATTGATCGAAAGACAAAAGTAATTTGATTTTTTTAAAGATAAGCATTAGGATAATAAGAACACACACAAAAATAGGAGACACAATTCTGGCATCGAATGGCTATCGCTGTCGGCAAGAGTAGAATACAAAAGATGGAAACTTATCTTGACAATGTTGAAATCGAAAGTACAAGAAACGGGCAGAAAACAGACTTGTGACCGCATGCGCATAATCTTTGCGTTAGTTAACGTATTGCGTTAATTGCAGTGAATACCACTTATGTTTTGGGAGTTTCCCGTGGTAATCGCAGGGCGTTAATTAACATAAGGATCATGCATACAGCCACTAGAAATGGGAACCCTCTAAAGCGGCATAGAGTACTACATTATAGGTCTATCATCACGCTCATAATATAATTGCCTAAGTCATTTTTTTTTTGGCCATTTTGAGCAAAGAAGAATAAACTGTTTGTTTTGATGACCGAAGGTTTGAATTCTAAAAATGCCTAAGTGTTATTCCGCAGTTAAGCAGTCTAAAATGCAGTGAGTAGATATCACTCATAACTCAGTTGATGCCATTGACTGAGATCCCTGCACCAATGGTAACAGCTTCTTCAGCCAAAAAAAAAAAAATGACTTAGACAATTTATGAGCGTGACGCTATATAATTGGCTACCGCAGTTATAACTACTAGTTTATTCGTGCTATTACTGTGAACAGTAGAGACAAAAGGATTAAATTTCACCCAAGTTGTATGCCATTCTTCGCCCAAGTTGTACACAAATTATCTTTTTTGCCCAAATTGTATGTTGTTTCGCCAAAATTACAAGTACCGACTCGCTGTTAGGCCCTAAGTCACCGAGTCCACAATATGCCTTGGATCCTTGGAATTTGTAATTTATTAGTCTGTCAGTCTGTCTGTCTGTTTGTCTGTCTGTCTGTGTGCCTGTCTGTTTATCTGTTTGTTTGTCTGCCTGTCTGTCTCTGTCTGTCTGTTTGTATGTCCGTCTGTCTGTCTGTCTGTCTGTCTGTCTGTCTGTCTGTCTGTCTGTCTGTGGAATGTTCTCCAAAATTCCGATTACATTTGCACCGTAACATTTTCGATTTTTTTTTCCCTTTTTTTTTTTTTGCCCCATGACGCCCGGCACCACAGCCTGTCCATCTGAATATCTATGGCTGTCTGTCTCCCCTTCCAATACTAGCGCTGTTTCCGCAGTAACGATTACATCAATAGGGTTATGTCCCCCTATCTGAAGCCTTCATGTCTCTCTTGGTACACACATTACAGGAGTCTATGTCGGGTCTAATCATTGCTGGATTGCTGAAATTGGTCCTGGACTGGAAAGACATGAGAAATTATTGCTCACGTGGTACGGAGATAGAGTAAGGTAGAGGAGGGAGAGAGGGGAGTATGGTCAGAAGGTTGTTGCGAGGACGCATCAGCTTTTCCCACCACCTTCCACCCACAAAATAAAGTCATTCTTCACATATATTACCGGAGTCTATTTCGACGTCGACTTCATCATTGCAGGATTGCTGAGGTTGCTATTAGGCTGGAAAGACAAGAGAAATTGCTCACGTGGTAGAGGGATAGAGAAAGGTAGAGGAAGGGGAGGGGA
Organism: Ellobium chinense; assembly: GCA_033807755.1. Lineage (NCBI taxonomy): Eukaryota > Metazoa > Mollusca > Gastropoda > Ellobiida > Ellobiidae > Ellobium > Ellobium chinense. The sequence continues at coordinate 1,513,722 of JAWQUT010000010.1, read as the reverse complement.
GGGTATGGTCAGAAGGTTGTTGCGAGGACGCATCAGCTTTTCCCACCACCTTCCACCCCCAAATAAAGTCATTCTTCACATATATTACCGGAGTCTATGTCTGTCTTTATGATTGCTAGATTGCTGAAGTTGCTACTGCATATGAAAGACAAGAGCAATTGCTCACGTGGTAGGGGATAGAGTAAGGTAAAGGAAGGGGAAGGGATAAGATAAAAAAGGTTGCTGCGAGAACGCATCAGTTTTTCCCACCTTTTACCACCAACAAATAGTGTCTTTCTTGACTATATTACTGAAGTTTGTGTCTGGCTACATCTTTGCTGGATAGCTGAAGTTGCTGTTACGTAAGAAAGACAAGAGAAATTGTTCACGTGATAGGGGTAGAGTAAGATAAAATGATGAGGTATAGTGAGATGGTGAGAAGATGCTGCGAAGGCGCATCTACTACTCTTACATCCCGCTCACCACCATCACCAATAAATAATGTTTTTCTTTACATATTAAACGTTACCGGGGTCTATAATAATATCTGGTTTCCTCATTGCTGGGTTGCTGAAGTTGCTGTTGCATAGACAAGAGACATTGCTCCCATGGTAGGGATAGAGTAAGGTAAAGTGATGGGGTAACGTGAGATGGTGAAAAGATCCCGCGAAGACGCCCCTGTTACCCCCCCCCCNCCAACCACCCACAAAATAATGTCATTCGTGACAATATATTACCGGAGTCTATGTCTGACTTAATTTTTGGTGGATTGCCAAAGTTGCTATTGGGCTGGAAAGGCAAGAGAAATTGCTTACGTGAAAGGGGTAGAGTTAGATGAAGTAATGAGAGATACAATAAGGCAGTGAGAAAATGCTGTGAAAAGGTCACTCCTACTCCCACCTTTTACCATCCACAAATAATGTCTTTATTGACAATATTACCTGAGTCTGTGTCTAACTTCATCACTGCTTGATTGCGGAGGTTGCGATTGCGTAGGAAAGACAAGAGAAATTGCTCACATGGTAAGTGTGGAGAAAGGTAAAGCTACTCTAACTCACAAAGGACTTTCTTGACAATATATTGCCGGAGTCTATGTCTGGTGTAATCATTGTAAAATTGCTGGAATTGGTATTGTGGGTGGAAAGACAAGAAAAATTGCTCACATGAAAAAGGTAGAATAAGGTAACGTAACTGGGAGATGCGGGGGGAGTACGATAAGAAGGTGCTATGAAGCAAACACACACACACACACACACACACACACACACACACACACACACACACACACACACACACACACACACACACACATACGCACACACACACTCAGAGAACTGATCACGCGAGAGGATAGGGTAAGGTAGAGTAAGGAAAGAGGTGATATGGTCATAGAGTGCTGCGAAGACGCATCTGCCACTCCCACCACCCAAAAAATGTCTTTCTCGACATAATATTAACGGAATTTTATGTGTGGACTAATCGTTCTGAATTGCTTCGTGGTGTCGAACATCGTGTCCTGAAATTGGCGTTGAGGTGGAAAGAGACAGACAGACAGACAGACAGACAGACAGACAGACAGACAGACAGACAGACGGACAGACAGACAGACAGACCGGCAGACAGACAGGCAGACAGGCAGGTTGGCAGACAGGCAGGCAGACAGACAGATAGACAGATACATACCTACACACATGCATCCACCCACAAAACAACAAAGAACAAACTACTCACGCGGTAGGGTAAGGTAAGGTATAAGAGGTGATAAAGTGAGAGGGCGCTGCCAAGATGCACCTTCTCCCCCCAACATCCCGCCCCCCTCCACACCCAAACACACCTACACACACACACACACACACACACATATGCAAACGTCTTTCTTGGTTCCCATAATTACCAGAGTCTATGCCTGGCCTCATCATTGCTGTTATTTCAACATGGTGTCCATCATCGTGTCTGAAACTGGTTATGCTGGGGTGAGAAGATAGAAAAACACTGATATCTCTACTCTCACTAGTATTAAATAGATTAGGGTAAAGTGCTGCGACGACGCACCGACACAAGTACTTTCTCCGCCCATGTTTCTATTGATACACATTGACAGTCTCTGTCTGGCCCAGACTAATCGTTGCTTGATTGCTGCAAGAGTTTATAGCATTGTGTCCAGAAACTGGTATTGGGGTGAAAAGACACAAACAACGTGGTAGGGTATGGAAGAGGAAATCTAGAAGAGAGGTGCTTTGATGACGCACTTCGTGGTACTGTCGACGCCATTCAATCGTAACTTTTCGGGTGTCTAGAAAAAGTTGCGATAAAACGGGAAGTGCTTTTCTCCAGTACTGAAAAGTCAATATTCTGTTTTCTAGAATCGGAATTCCTCGAATTTTTTGAAGAAGTCGTGATTAATAGGAAGCTGTGATTCTTCACCAACAGCTAAATTTAAAAGTCAGTATTCTGTTTTCTGGAAATGTTTGCCAGTAAGCAGAGGTTGCTGTCACGTTGAGTTGACTATGTTTGCTTTATTTGTATAATGTAAAAAATATAGTGACCTCATGGGATTAGGGTTTTTTTAGAACAGTCCCAAACATCATTGTTATTGCTATTACTTTATTGTGCTGTTATTTATTTATAATTAATTACTTTTGGATGCTCTATGTTCTTGTTGCATGAGCCAAAGAAAAATTTCGAGTCTTTTCGTCTTGCGTCTGACCTAGGTCCTCTGACCCAGTTGTGCACTCTTAGTGCCGTAGGACTGCATCACGCAGTTATCACTTCCAATGCCGTTAACTAAAACAGTTCACGTTTCAGTCTCTCCCCCTCACTCCATTAAGTTGATGACGTACTTTTCCCTGAAGGGTCTGACTTCTTTCTTTTTTTGGTTCAGTCTGTCTGTCCAGAGCCTTAGCTAACTCTTTAGGGACTCAGAAAGACGTTCAGACCTCACATTTTTTTTCTCACCTATTTAATTATAAAGGATATGAAAGAAGTTCTGTAAAACGCCATCGTTCCGAATCCTTTGGCACGTCTTCCTCCCAAGTGCAAGAGCTGAAAGAGCTGCTGTAAAGATAAGGACAGAAAGGTAAAGGAACTAGCAGGTATTAAGCTTTACAAATTGATAAAAACATACGACGGACGTTTCGGCAGATATGACTTATTAAGCAACAGCGATAAACAACTAGGACAAACAAACAAACAAAACTAATTAAAAAACGAAAAATAGTATTTATTTTTAAAATCTTTGTTTAAATTTTATTCAATTTTACTTAAAAATATTTATCTATATTATTCTGTCATTTCATGTGTTTATTAGTTGTTTGCTCTACTTGTTTATGATATAACTGTGTAAGGCATATTATCTGACAAAACATTCAATGTCTGCGTTTGATAATTTATAAAGCGTGGGTCGTATGCACAATGCTGTCCATCATAGAAAGTGCTCCACATCATTGTTATCCATCCACCCCGGGGTTTCGATGTTCAACAATTTCTCTGTCTGTATCAAAGTTGCAGGTCTGGAAGTTTGATACCATTTCGAGCCTCTAAGCTATGACAACTTCTCAAATGTAGTTTGTCTTTTGAGCAAAATCAAAAAGTATCTGAAATATCAAGGAGTAGTGAAAAGGATTAAAATGCCTACTCTGTACTGAGTATGGAATCAAAATAAAAAAGATATATTATGTAATTTCTATGGTTACAGCATGAAGCCCGGGGTGGATGAATACAAATCCCAATGGAGCTCTTTCATGATGGATAAAGTGACCCGGTCTGTCAGTCTTTGAGAGGCATGGAATGTATTAGATTCATCGAGGGTAGTGGGGCCTCTGCGTTTTTTGAGAGACGTGGGGCTCCTTGGATTCTTTGAGAGGCTCGGGGTCCGGGGGCAACTGTCCCCTCTGTTGTATGGTTAATATGTTCCTGCCCACAGCACTGCGGAATCGGCACTAGTGATTGCAATGCCCTTGTCGTAATAATATGTTCCTATCAGAAGGAGGATGCAACTGAAGTAAATCAAGAAATTGGTCGGGTCGGTAAAAAAATAAGACGATCTCGCAATGCTGCCCAAACTCTTTGCCATTCATCATTGATGACACCACGCTCAGTCGTGGTTTAAACCGAAAGGCTAGCTAAATTCCAAGTTGTCTCAGTAAGAATTAAACGTCTTAGACTGTCGAGCTCATTTTTCAGGTACTCACATTCAATCCAGTCAGACCCGAAGTCTGTTGTGTTTCCTTATTTAGACCGTAGTGGAAAGGCTTGGATTACGTGCGCCGTTGTTTTAGATGTAAAACAGTAAGCTTATTACCTAACCTCAAGGAATACAATAGAACGCGTGGGATTTACTCGGCACACTCCTCAGGCTATTGGCCAGAAAAAGATGTGCACCAATGTCTTATGCTCGACTGATGCGATTGATTTATACTTACATACTCGTAATTATGGGGTTGGGGATGGGGGAGGGAAGGCTGGAATGTTTGATCAAGTAGCCACGATACCCTATGACAGCTTTGTTCGCGGCAAAACTCTGCAATAGCAAGAGATTAAAAAATACACGAACATTCATTTGATCCCTGCCATTTCATCTCCTTCTCTCTCTCTCTCTCTCTCTCTCTCTCTCTCTCTCTCTCTCCCTCTCTCTCTTTCTTTCTTTCTTTCTCCCTCTCTTTCTTTCTTCCTCTCTCTCTCTCTCTCTCTCTCTGTCTCTCTCTCTCATCATTCCTCCTCTTTTTCTTCCCACAAAAAGTTTTTAGTCTTCCGGGGCGTGGTTCCCTTAAATAGGCGGGACCGTACTAGACCATGGCCCATTCTGTTTGTCCCTAAATCCACCACAGCTCTTTAAAAGTCCATCTTCATCAGCTTGCCATAAAGGGAAAGCGGTCTGCCAAGCCTTGTTGATCTATAAATTGACAAATCTGACACCAAGTCAAATAGCGCAACAACCACCCACCTTACTGACACACCCAGGTAGGCGGGTCGGACTAGGCCATGCCATGCCAAGCCATGCCCAGCAGCCCAGCACCAAAGACAAAAAAAAACAACAACAAAAGAGCTTCCCATTAATTTCAAACGTCGAAGCAGACCCAATATTTAATTTACCGTGGGCCACCCAGTCAGAATCAGCCTATTCTAACATCAATCTCCATTGTCTGTCTCTCTCATTGGCTGTGATGAATCTAATGAAATTGTTCAACAATGCAGTTGACGTTTTCAATTAAATCCCCCTCCTGTTTGTTTTGGTTACTCAGTCGTGTAAAAGGGCAGACCGACCGTGACTGTATTGGATTCCATTATATAATGGCCATGACACTCTCTTTTATTTTTCTTTCTTTCTTTCTTTCTTTCTTTCTTTCTTTCTTTCTTTCTTTCTTTCTTCCTTCCATCTATTCACCCTTTCTTTCTTTGTTTCGTTTATATATTTACCTTTCTGTCCTTTCTCTCTAATTTATTATTTTCGTTCTGTCTTCCCTATAATCCTTCTTTCTTTCTTTCTTTCTTTGTTTGTCCGTGACAATATTGGATTCCATTGTATATTGGTCATGACATTTCTTTTTTTTTTCTTTATTACATTCGTTCTTGCTTTCCTTCTTTCTCTTGTTTCTTCCATCTATTCACCATTCTGTCCTTTCTTTCCAACTTCTCTCTCCCTCCAAGCTTCTAGTTATGTTGTTTCTCCTTTCATTCCACACATTTTCCTTCATTTTTCCCCTCCCCACCCCTCTTTCACCCTTCCCCTTTCACTTTTTTTCTTCTTTCTATCTATTGTCTTCCCTCAGTTCTTTCTTTTCCGTTCTCTTGTTAGAAAACTCTCTCTTCACAATTCTCTTCACCCCTGTCTTTGAAACCCACACAAAAAAAAAAATGTCGTAGTCTAATTGTGTTAAATCGTGTCACCGGGGACTGGAAGCAAGTCTCTGTCATGGGCCACTGGAAACGCCTGGCACGATCGGTTTTCCATTGTCACCGGCAACATTACCATGGCAACTGTATTTTCATGCACCATCAGTGCACCATCAGTGTCAAGCAGACACCATCATTGTCAACTTCTTTTTTTTTTTAACAGATTACTGTAGATATGGATAATACAGCTGTCGTTACTGTTATGGTAGATGGTTAAATTTTTAACCCTAATTCGGTAACTTAAGTGTTTAATATAACTATTGGTATTATGTTTTGTTTTCAGTTATTGTTACTATCCCGATCCATATTACTACCATTACTAGTACTACTACTACCACTACTACTACTACTACTACAACCACCACCACTACTATTACAACTACTATTATGACCACAACTAATACTACAACTACTACAGTTGCTACATATACTACTATTGCAGCTACTATCCACTACAACAGGTCCTACTAGGATATAGCAGCCGCTGTCGCTGTCTCGTCACCATTACCACCAACATCATCACTGGCTCCACTTTTTATTATCACTCCTATCACAAACACTGAAGTTTAGAATTCCATAACTATGGAATAGTACATAACATAAAGCGAATGTTCTCGGAGTTAAAAATAGACACAAAAACATCTTACTGAATGCCCAAGTTCCATATATTCTAAAGTGAAAACTGTCTGTTCAAGCCAGTCTGCATCATCGAGTACTATTGCTGCTACTACTGCTATTCTACTACTACTACTACTTTTACTACTACGACTTTTACTACTACTACTACTACTACTTTTACTACTACTACTACTACGACTACTACTTTTACTACTACTACTACTTTTACTACAACTACTACTACTTTTACTACTACTACTACTACTTTAACTACTACTACTACTACTACTTTTACTACTACTACTACTACTTTAACTACTACTACTACTACTTTTACTACTACTTCTACTACGACTACTTTAACCACTACTACTACTTTTACCTCTAGTACTACTACTTTTACTACTACTGCTTTTATTACTACTACTTTTACTACTACTACTACTACTTTTACTACTACTACTACTATTACTACTACAACAACAACAATAACTACTACTACTATTACTACTACTACTGCCATTACTGCTACTACTATTGCTACATACACAATTACTTCTACTATTACTGCTACTTCCATCCACAACAACAGCTGCTGCTGCTGCTGTCGCTGTCTCACCACCGCCACTAACACATCACTTGCTCCACTATTTATCATCGCTCCTACCACAACAACCGAAATTTAGCATTCCGTTACTATGGAGTAGGATATAACCATAAAGAGAATGTTTTCCGGAGTAAAAAAGAACATCGAATCACACTGAATGCCCTATCTCCAGATTTTCTAAAGATGAAACTGTCTGCCGAAACCAATCTGCATCAGCGAGTACCATCTCATCAAAAACAGGACCGTCTGGTGTTGCAACTTTTTTTTACAACAAGATTAAAGGCCCAACAGAGTAGCTGGGGTGAAATGGTCTCACCCCGGAGTATGATGCGACCTTCCTCAAGAAAATGAAGACAATGTCAGAATTTTGCCTCATAGGTTTCTTGTACTGAAATTGTCGTGGAATGTGGTACCAGAACATGTTTGCCCACAGAGACAAGAGCCAGCCGGGGATCTGACGTTCTCAAATCGGGTACCTCCGTCTCTGAACAATGGCGTATGTTGTATTGTGTAATTGGTGAGATATACGACTTTCTTTTGTTCGGCAGACGGTGGCGAAATGTATTCCAGACGAATATCGATAATTTCCTGTATAGAGTAGCAAAGTCGAGGAGTTAGGGTCTGTGTTTGAGAAGAAAGGGGGAGAGGGATATGGAAAGACAGGACAGCGGAGATATGAGTATTTTGGGAGAAAAGAAAGGGGAACAAAAAGTTACTGTATTTTGCGGGCACGTACTGTCTTGCACAACAGCTTCACAGCTACAAATCGTCACATTTTTCGCAAAGTGACGAATACCGCAATTTTTGGTTGCAGAAAAATACACAATCTCGATACCTCTATAATCTCGAAGAAGCGCTGTGTGCTGCTATTTATAGTTTTCGAGATATTAAGTGTCGAATAAGAAAAATTCTTAATGCCTTTGAACAAACGAACATCTTTAAACTGTTCTCCTGAAAAATCACGATTTCGCTCTTTCGTCACTATGCGAAAAATAGGACGAAATGAGTCCAGCAGCCCGCACAATGCTGAGACTTCCCTGAGCTCAAGGGACACTTTGCAAATGATATAAGATTTTATGGCTTAGTTATAAGTAGACAGTAGACAGGGATCATCGCCTGTTTTGTGTATGAGGGAGGGGGTGGGGATGAGGGGGAGGGGCAGTACAATTAATCTTAAATTTCGAGAAAGTGGCTGCAAGTTTGGAAACAAGGATTTTGCTGACCACAGCACAGGAGAGAGAGAGAGAGGGAGAGAGAGAGAGAGAGAGAGAGAGAGAAAGAGAGAGCGAGAAAGAGAGAGAGAGGGAGAGAGGGAGACGGAGAGACAGAGAGACAGAGAGACAGAGGGCGAGAAAGACAGAGAGACACAGACATAGACAGAGACACAGTGAGAGAGAGAGAGAGAGAGAGAGAGAGAGAGAGCGAAAAAGAGAGAGAGAGAGAGAGGGAGAGAGGGAGACGGAGAGACAGAGAGACAGAGAAAGAGAGGGCGAGAAAGACAGAGAGACACAGACATAGACAGAGACACAGAGAGAGAGAGATGAGAGAGAGAGAGAGAGAGAGAGAGAGAGAGAGAGAGAGAGAGAGAGAGAGAAGTGTACTATCTTGCATAACAATAGTGCAGCTACAAAATAATGAATCCAGCAGCCCCTACTGTGCCGAGGTTTCCCTGAGGACCATTGTTTAAGTCAGTGTTAGACATTATGGCTTCGTTATAACGCGACTGGAGTCCTTGTCCGATATTGTTACCCTATGAGTGTGTGGGTGGTTATACAGTTAATCCTATATTTGGACGAAATGGCTACGAATTTTGCTGACAAATCATAAGAGAAAGGGCAGAGGAGAGAGAAAGGGGGGTGGGGGTGGGGGGGAGAGAAAGAGAAGACAGAAGGAGTGAATCGGAGTATTTTGTGATTACGTACTTGTTTCATAGATAGCAAAGGTGCAGCTTCCATTCCAACAACCTGTCTCCCCACTCTCCCCTTCTCTTGCATGCCGAGGTTATTAGGGGTAAGGGGGTCCTATACTCAAGGGTAGGAAGCACTATTCAGATCAATGCTAAACAATAAAAAGCTCGGTAATATCGGCTAAAGGGTCTCGTCTCTGTATGTGTGTGGTTTGAAGAGATTTTAATCGACATGATGCTTTTAAGTTTCTAAAACAAGATTGTTGCTGCTACATTACAAGTATAAGAGAGAGAGAGAGAGAGAGAGAGAGAGAGAGAGAGAGAGAGAGAGAGAAAGAAAGAGATAGAGAAAGAGAGAGAGGGAGAGAGAGAGAAAGAGAGAGAGAGAAAAAGAGAGAGAGAAAGAGAGAGAAAGAGAGAGAGAGGGAGAGAGTGAGAGAAAGAGAGAGAAAGAGAGAGGAAAAGAGAGAAAGATGAGAGAGAGAGAGAAGAGAAAGGAATAGAGACACAGAGAGACAGAAAGAGAGAGAGAGGAGAAGAGAAAATAGAGACGAAGAACCACAGACACGTTCAGAGAGATAGAAAGATCTGGTCCGTTCTTGTATAAATGATAAATTCCTAACACATTTGATGACCGGGCATATAAGGGTGGGAAAATGACGATTGAAATGCGAAAAACTGTCTTGAGAGACTACTCACACGTGTGAAGAAAAGATTAATGGTACAGTAAAGTTATAATTAAGACTGTCTGGAACATTCGGATAATGGAGAGAACATGCCTGGAAAATAAGATCAGACATCGGGTCCCTCATGGGTATGACTGGAGAAATTTCCCCGGGAAATAACGAGGTACTTCATTAACAGAATAGAGCACTGAATCATCCACTGATCAGAGCGAAGATGCATCATATCGGCTACATTGTGTAGGTGAAGATCTGTGGCTGTATGCATAATCCATACTTTAATCAACGTATTGCGTTAACCACAGTACTGAACACTACTAATGTTTTGGGAGTTTCCCATGGTTACCGCAATGCCTTAACTAACGTAAGGATTATGCATAGACGTCTACGGCTACTGGTGCGCTAATGTTCATACCTTCAGAAAACGACACACACTTTCTAAAAATGTTAGACCAGGTGGTAAGGCATGTTCTGTTCTACTGTATTTATTGTACAATAAAAGAGGGAGGAATATGAGCCCGAACTGATACCCGGAAAGTGAGCCATTGGAGATATTTCTGAATCATTGTGAAAAATCCATTTTGGAAAGAACAACCGAAAAGTCTAACATTAGGAAATTTCCTGTCGCTGCCGGGGATTGAACTCCGGTCCTCTCATCTTGCAAGTGCTTTCACTATCCAAAGGGACATTAACTTCACAGCAATTTATACCTTAATTATCTATTGCCTTAATGATCCTGACACCCTTCCCAACTGTTCTTATGGCGGAGTATATAGACGTCTACCTGATTCGAAACTGACGGCAAGGCGATGGGTGCCGACGCAGAGGTCGCGGGTTCGATTCCCACCACATCACTTTCTTTCCTTCTTCCATTTTCTCTCTGCATTTGTCTTCTTGAGCACTTCCCCATTTATCCTACCTCGTGTGAGCATCTGTTTGCGTCTGCTCACTCCTTACTTCTGTTACTAAGTGCTCCGTTTCCACCTTGTACTACTCCTATGTTCTCATAGTATAGATAAATTTTTAATCTTTAGAGCCTGAACAACAATATCGTTTCTGTGTTATGAAAATGGCTTAGGTCAATGTTCACAGTTCTGCGAGAATATGGGGAAAATATTATTATGGCAAAGCGAAAAAGAGTCAAGAGTTTTATCTTTGCAACTGCAATTTGGGCAGGAAAACATTGGCACATTACACGTTTTTATGATGTATCATATGTCATAATTTCATAAACATGTAACGTTTTTTAAAACTTAGCCAAAGTCTACCTTCGGTAATTTTTCTACACAATGACCATGTTATGGCAGAGATGTGTTCATTTAGAGAACAGAGGAAATGGGAGTGAGTAAGTGAGAAAGGGGAACCAAATGTCACCGTAAGAAACATCAGAAGAACCTGCAACCAATCCGATGGTAACAGGTAAAATTGGTAAAACCGCTGTCAGATGGCCGCTGAAGACAGACTATTTAATTATTATCGGAATGCCCCGTTTGCAAAAATGCCGGTACCTTCTCGTCGTGCATTTTGAGAGAAAACGAACAGTTTAAGTGACACAAGTATTAGTTCCCTTTCTGGCAGGGAGGTGGGGAGGGTGTTAGTTTTCTGTTACTTATATGTATCTGATCCAATGAGATGTTGTGGAAGTTGTAACTGTTAACATTAGATGGGGAGATTGATTGAGCGAGTGAGAAAGAGAGTGTGTGTACGATAGTGAGAGAGAAAGTTAATGGGAGAGTGAGACAGAGAGAAAGAGAAGGAAAGAAGGAATGACTAAATGTAATTTAGTAACAGTTATGTGTGTATGTTGTGTTGTTGTTGTTGTTGTTGTTGTTGTTGTTGTTGTTGTTGTTGTTGTTGTTGCCGTTGTTTTTTTTCCTTTTCATTTATTCCTTTGTATTAATGTGACATTACGATGTATGTGGTTGGCCTTCGCCTAAGTAAATAAACTTGAAACTTGAAACTTAATCAAGTAACTAAAACATATCTTTCTCGTAATGATTTCTGACAGCTTATTCATGGCTGATTAGGTACGAAATAATGAGGGGGACATAAGGGAAATGGGGTTGAGAGGAGCATTCCTCTCAGAGCCCTCCTCTGGTCTCGCCTCAGCTACGCCGCTGTCATTTTCCATTCGAACCATCATAATGTAAGAGACAGACAGTAATATTATTTTACTGTTCCCATGACAATAGTATAAAAGGAATTATTAAGCTTTGTCTGGCGCTTTTTACAGCGAACGCCCTCTATATCTCAGAGGGTTTACTGTAAGCGGGGAACATTTTCTTTTCATTTTCAGGGTCAGCCAGAGGTTTCCAGACTCTGTACACGATACCTTTTCCCTGCAACGTAAACTTCTCAAGTAGATAAACATGGTACAGTCCTAAAGGACTAAAACTATGGTAAAAATAAATAGGTTTTAAAATCTCATATCTAGGCAGAGAGATAGTAATATTATTAAATTGTTTCTAACACAATAATATAAGAGGAATTATTATTAATGATATTATTATAATCGTTCACGCGATTTTACATTACTATTAACCCAACAGACCAAATAACTTAAGGACTTCCTCAGCTTCCTGGGTAGCATACAGGCACTGATCACTGGTTTTCTGACAATATTCTTCCTTGCCGGTAGCCACGTACCCACTTCACAGATGAACGGGCTGGGGAAAATGTGAATAAAACGCTTTTCCAAAGCATTTACTATATTATTATGATCATGACGAGAATGTAACCCACAACTTTTAGATCTTCGGTCCAACGTCGTAATTATTCGGCAAACAGGTCAGATACTTCTCTTAAGTCATGTGGAATACTGCCTTGGGTGTCATCAGATGCGAAACGGGTATAATATCACTTTGTAAAGTAATAACAGTGATAAAATAAAAATTACCATAATCTGAACATGCGCTTGTCTAAAACTTGAGAACCCCTGTGTCATTTCACTACATATTAAATCATACTCTAGTGACTTTGATAGTCCGATGTTCCTGCACAGAAGTTTTAAGGACATAAGTAAAGGATAATATGGAACGGCTGGAAAATGATAATATTCCACCATGTTGATAGATAAGTCATACATAAGTATTGTGTTGTAGGTATTCAATCAAAGAGTATATTGACTTTACATGAACGGAATCATCACTATTTTATCATTTTCATCATTGAGGTGGACCTCGATATTAAGTAGACTATAATACCTCAATAATTAACGTAGACCCGACATATCACATATATCCTTGGTGCGTGGATATAGTATTCTTATTACTGAGGTGTATTTAATATCGAGGTCCACCTCAAAATTGAAATGACAAAATGATAATGATGAATCCCTGCTGGTGAAATTTATACCAAATAAAAAGGTCTACTTATTAAATGAATACTTACTATCAAGGTTCCACGGCATACGTTTTTTCCTTGCACCAATGGGATATTAAACATCCGGGTTCTACTGTATTTACTAATTATAAACACTATCTGGGTGTCTGAATGTCTGTCTGGGGAATGCCGAGGTCACGTGTTACCCAAACTATTATATATTGAACGGGGACTTGGCCTTCATTGACCTTACCCAGCAGTATGTTGCCTACTCTTAACATTTCCAATATGGGCGGGTACCAAGGGACAGCGCTTTGCCGTGTCAGCGAATGGAGTGGTCCTAAGGGTGTCTGGCGACGGGGCAGGTGTTTTGGGATAATAAGGAATTTGTTATGCTAAACGTGATAAAACGATGAATTTTTGGGCAGAGGCCATCGCTGGTTAAGTGCATCAGTAAGATGGCTAGAATAATCTTTGGGAAATACTCGTAAATGCTAAAAATTCACTCGACACTCTGTATTCACAATTCGCTTAATTGTCCCTTTTCTCTTATAACCGCTAATCGTTCTTTAGAATGCAGATTTTGATAAAAACATCGAAAACAAAGAGCGGCACAAATGACCCCCTCCCCTCNCACACACACCCTTTATTGCAGCTTTTCCCATTCTCTTTAATTAAATTGCACACAATGCCAACTTTAATGTATAAAATACCTCATTCTCGGCTGCCAAGAACGCATTTTTGCTTATTAGAAATTCTTAACCATTGTGGTATCAAAAGCCAAATGTTTTTCATCCAGAGAAAAAGAATGTTTGATTTCTTTGGAAGTCACCGAAGAGGGTAGCTGTAGCCTGTTCTGAGAGACTGCAAATATCACTAACCTTTCGCTGCCAGGGATCACACATTAAATTCTTCAAATCAAAGCATTCAAGCCAAGCGAATTCCAGTTCTTCCTAATTGTAATTTTTTTTTTGCATGAAAGGGACAGATGCAAGACTGTGTCAGAACTCGAGTAAGTACTCGTAAAAAATTTTACGAGTAAATACAGAGCAGTTTTTTTCTAGTTCTTCCCTTATGGAATTATGATATTGCAGATACGAGAATTTCTCAGGCCGAAGTTAAGGAAGGGATTAAGTAAACCAATATATTACCTCTGTTTCCTGTGTCTGAGACATTTTTTGACTTTACGCATCATTCCTGCCTAAAATGCACCTCCCATTTTTCCACTTTTTTTTTTTTTTGGCAATCACGGTCACTTTTGCTTAACATTTCTTTTATCAAATTTATTATTTCCTTCAACATAACATGAGATTCCTGACTGATACTTCGCTCTTGTCTGAGAAGATATTCTTGTCCAGAAGACTGACCAATCATTCCTGCATAATTATTTTCTCTATGCTAACAGACAAAAAAATCCTTATGATCAGTATATAAACATTGTATACCAGTTTCATAGTAGTAAAGAAACAGCATCTCCGAAGGCGAACTCTTCTCTGGCACCATCACAGCGTTTGCACTCAAACCAGCCTTGCATGTTATGCTTATTTCTAGCTTGTCCCCTATTACTTCTAGTATGCCTCTTTTCATCTGTGCCTGCATAGGTCTTGCATTTGCCCAATAATGGCAAGAATTTTGGTTTACTGTCCCCGTCCTCAGCAGCTGTGCTCTTTCCAATTCTCCTGTACGTATAGGTCTTCTTAACTTGGTCTGCTACATGGAAGACAAACTCTGCGCAGTCAAGTCTGCATAGCATGCAGTGCCAACAGCTTAAAAGTTTAACAGTGTCTGAATCTTGGTTAAGGACATGCAACTTTGCACAGAGTGCGTGGGCAAAAATCTTGAACGATTGTTCAGTTGTTCAATGAAAAAAAAACAAAAACAAACAAACCCGATGACTGTATTTTGTTTTCCTCACATCTTCAGATATAAATAAATATATCATGGTAACAGCGCGTCCAATAACCATGAGTCCATTTTGGCAACACAACCTCGTGCCGAATGCTAAAAATTTATAAAAGCACTTTTCAAGGACTCTTACGGAAGTTTTCGGAACTGGGGGATCTAGCCTGGCGCATGGGAGATTACTATATCACACGGAAAGCGTCTCAATCTAGAGCAATCAGCGTCTGTACTAATTCCCCATTTCGTATCTCAAGTTTTCGCCTAATCTGACGATCGATCTCAGGACCCACGGGTAAGAACGGGCAATCATTGTCTTCTTTGATTCTTCTCATTCTGCATCGTAGACTATCATTATGCCAGCATAAACAATTTTCTTGTCTGTGAACTCTGCTGGGTGCGTGAAGTTTGTCTTCTGGGTTTCTTCCTTACATTCGCAAATAAGCCAATTTTCTGTACACACTGCATCCATTGTGAGCTTGGCATTTAGTGCCTACGTCATCCTTGGAGGTAATAATAACATTGGGTCCGTATCACGTGACTTTCCGTGCGCTTGTTAGCGCGCCATTTTGTCTATGTCAAGAAACAGAGCCGCTCATTGTGGAGAACAAGAAGGGCATTATACGGCAGTGTTATAGACTGTCTAGACAAAAGGATGAGGACAGAAGATTCTCCTCCCAGAAGTGGCGAATTTCACACTTTTGCTCATCCCAGTCTTTAATAATGTAACCCAGACTAATGCTTCTTAAAGGCCTACCCTGGGAATTAAAGGTGAGGAAGATATGATGGGACACTTCACTTATTTGAATTAAAACGCAAGCTTCANAGATATATATATATATATATATATATATATATATATATATATATATATATATATATATATATATATATATAACATTTCTGTTGCATAGAAACTTTGCAGAGCGCCATTTTGTGTCCCTTGCAATGTTACGGTAAAGAAATATGATACTAAAAAGCGTCATGTTTCAAATGTAAAAGCAAAGCCATCTGAGTCGAGGCAATCTATCTATCTATCTATCTATCTATCTATCTATCTATCTATCTATCTATCTATCTATCTATCTATCTATCTAGCTAGCTAGCTAGCTAGCTAGCTAGCTAGCCTGGGCTTGCCTTCCAACGATAGCAAGAGGCTCGCGCAGCTTTAAGCACCTTCCATTCGCTGCTGAATGGCCTTAACCTATATTGCCATCCCTCCACCATTCACTCTAGTCTTCTGCTTTTTACGCAATGTTCCACTGAGTATGACGTTTTTTTCTCATGTCGTTTTTACACTTCTTTTCCCTATGTTTTGTTCCTGTTGTCTTATTCACATCAGCCATTCTCTCTCTCTCTCTCTCTTTCTCTCTCTCTCTCTCTCTCACTCCCTCCTTCCATTGGCTCTTTCTCTCTCATCCCATACATTGTCTTTATCTCATTATTAAAACTTTCTGAACAGGAACTATAACTCATGTAGCGTAAACGGTCTCCAGTGACCGCCATCCGATGCCGAAGACGATAGTCTTCAGTCAAAGCAAGAAAGTGAGTGATCTCCCTTGGCGCCCGGAGCTGCCGGAAGAAGGCATACATCACTGCGGAATCAGGGGTTGTTAATATTCCTTATGCCATTGGTTAACCACTGTCTGGGGGAAACTGTGTGTCAATTATCATCCTTGGACCCCGTAACTTTCATTTGTTACCATCCCTGTTTCCCCCTCCCTCCTTTTTTTTTTCACTCTTTCACTCGCTCGAAGCCATGACTAAGCTTTGGTCTTCAGGACTCTTAATCTCTCTCTTGTTATTGTCGACCTTCTCACTCTCTCTCTTTTTCGCTCTCTTGTAATGCTGTTAGGAAAAATATGTATTGGTTATATTACTATTATCATCTATAAATTTTTCATCATCTTTTCCTGCCTCTTCTTTTTTGTCCTCTTGTTCAATAATTGCGATTATACAGTACCTCTTTTACACCATTGTCATCTTTTGTCATAATATCTTCATCTTTCAGTACTTTCTGCCAGCGTTGTATGATTTGGTTTACAGTATCCGTGTTCGTTTATTATCCCCCATCCCGCCCCGTTCTGTCTGTCTGTCTGTCTGTCTGTCTGTCTGTCTGTCTGTCTGTCTGTCTGTCTGTCTGTCTGTCTGTCTGTCTGTCTGTCTGTCTGTCTGTCTGTCTCACTCTGCATCTTTCTTTGACATTATATCTTAAAACAAGCATTACTGAATCAGGAAAATGGCTTTTCATTGCTTTATTAATATTTACACTCACTTGTGCAGATAGCTTTATATTCCACAACCCAGCCTCTATTGGAATAGCCAAAGAGTTCCTTGAATCTACCCATGCTAGCTACATAAAAGTCTCAAGCCACGGTCTATCAGGGAGACAAAAAGATCTATACCTTATAACTATGACATGAGAATCGATGCTCAAAGATGTCCATTTCCCTTCCGCGAGGAAAAAAAAAACAACATCAAAACCAACAACCTCTCATCCTTCTTATGTAGCTTCAAAGGGATGTGAATTCCGAAATCCTCTCACATGTGTTTGCGGTCAAGCCTAAGACTGATAGAACTGTTGTTATCATTAGGGCGAAGTATAGGTGTTAAGACCATGAAGAAATATGTTTGTCAAAGGTATTAATGCATATTACACCGCGTTTAGAATAGACAGGCTTTTGGCCGGTGTGAAAACAAGTAGAAGGGATGGCGGTAGGGCTTTGGAGGGAGAGCTGGAGGGGGAGGGGGGGGCTAAGAAGAGGAGACCAGAGATGAGTGTTGATTGGAGGGGTTGCTTAGAAGGTAAGAGAAAGGGAGAAAACGGTGTGCAAAACAAGGAAGGAAACTTGGAAGAAATTGGAGAAATATTTTGTTTCTGGATGGGAGGTTTTTGGAAATACGTTAAGAACTGATATGTATCGACTGATTAAACAGAAAAAGGTGGGAAGACTGGTCATTTTTTTTTTTTCTATTTCCCTTACCCTCCTCCCTTCTCCACCTTTCCCATTCCAGCCTACACATACTTACACTTACATACATACACACACACACACACACACACACACACACACACACACACACACACACACACACACCTACCCGCTACCCGCACCTAACATATCGGAAACGCCTTACAGTAGACAAGCAGCTTAAGAACACAGAAAACGTTTTGTCACTTCTAATGTAACGACTAACAAAGGACAATCTGGCTTTGTTTTTAAATATGAAAGGGAGCTCGGGAGAAGACCTCCAAAGCTCGAATATAAATTGCAGCGGTTGTTTGAAAAATAATATCTATATGAGGCACTATTTTCACAAGTTTGGTCAATAAGATCCGGTGTTAGATCTAGTCTACGGGTTTAAAATCGCCAAAGAACAAACAACATTACAACAAAGAGTCTCCATTTCTCTCTTCTGATTTGCTTTACAGTTAATGTAAAGAATGAAGCCTTAAGAGCAATAACAGCATTACGAGAGAATGGGTGATGAAACAGTCTGATACAGAGGCCTGAATTATCAAAGCAGAGGTTCTCAACCTGGGCACGTGTTCCACTTATTAAAAGTACCCTTCCTTAAAGTACAGAGCTACAAACGTGCTAGCCATTGATTAACGTTACTTAACTTCACTGAGAACGACTGCAAGACTAGGATAACCGACGAGGGAAGTCTGGTCGCGTTAAGGGGCACGCCGAGCGAGAAAGGTTGAGAACCCCTGGCGCAAAAAGTCCCACACTCCTCCCGTATCATTATGAGAGTATTATACGGCGGCGAAAAATGTGTCTTCTGAACCAATCTGGGCATGATGGAACACAAATTTGTAAGTCTGATTGCAAGTTACTGTGCAAATGTTTCTGAGTTTGTAAATGTTTAAAATCTCTTCAATATGGTGTATGCGTGGTCTGAAATGCAGAAAAGGGTTTGAAAAGTTTCACCATAACATACATGTATAAATTTTCATTCAGCTTTCACTAGCCAGAATAGCTATTTGGAAATCTATATTATAACAATCTCTATGAGCTCATTACATATTGAAAATCAAGAACTTCTTCGACACGTACTATGCACACATACCGTTTTGTCCAAACAGCACTTTGAACATACATGCACGTCCCAGAGGTAGCATTCCTACATAATGAACTATTCCTATGCAAAGGGGAACAACAAAGCCGCAATTATAAGCTACAGCGCCGTAAAACCCTAACTCAAACAAAGCTACGTATAGGCGTAATTAGCATTAATGAGCTCGTGGTGATTTGGTGATATCACTGCCTGATAAACACGATGTAGAGGAGAAAATAGTTTAATAGCTCAAGGAGACATATCGAAGCGCTGAGGATCTAAGGCAAACAGGTTGGGACAATCAGCTTTTGTTATTGCTAAGGATAATCAGCGTTATCTTTAGAAAGAATGTGTTTTCCGTCCCATGCTCGCATGCATCAAAACTCCATGTTCCACAGAGCTCGCAGCAGGACGTGGCCTAAATGTTGCTGCTACGTGCAAGTTTTGATAGTTGAGAGCTCGCGCATTAACGAAGCGATCTAATTCCATCGTAAGAGTTACATTAACTCTGCATGCTTAAACCTACTATAGGTGCATTCAGCATCCATGCATTACTGTAATTCTTACGATGGTAACAGATCTCATCGTCAATGCGCAAGCTCTCAAGTAACAAACAAGTAACTCTCTTTGTAGAGCCGACAACATTAGTGAGTCATGCAAAAGTAAAGGGAAGGGAAGAGGTGTGGGGAATGCAAAATGGAGAGGGGGAAGGTCGAGGGTGGGCGAAAGGTGGCGGGGCAGGAAGAGGGATTAGATAGTTATAATTCTTCTCATAATTATATATAAGGCTGTAGGAAATAGGGATCAACACTGTAAAGTCATGGCTCAGATTTTGGAGTGCCATTTATTACTGCGGTTAGGGGTTAGGCGCATCAATGGCATCATGACACCTTTATCCTTCCCCGATATCATCAATGTTTTGTTGTTTTTTTTTGGTCATGTATTGACATTAACAACCAGATTCCAAAGGCGAGGAAATCTGAGCTTTGGGGAGAGTAATTACGACAATGATTACGATGGAGGCCCGCTCTGGCATCGAAAATCTACGTGGTCTTTAGCCATTGTTTTTGTTACACGTGTCCTTCCTGCTTTGCACCTACTATAGAATGTTCCTTTTTCATAATGTAAGTGCATTATAAATAGCCTAAATCGTGCTAATGCGTTACGTTACGACCAAAGAAAAATAATGATTTTTTATTATAGTGTTTAGTCGTAACAACTGACGTTTACAATTAGTACTTTGGCAAAGTAATTGACGGTTGTAATGTAAACTCCATAGATTATGCATAGGCGAGCATAGTGCCCTTGAAAAGTTAGGTTCAACGATTTTTTTTTTTAATCTTAGGGTTGGGGGGGGGCAGGGTTGGAGGGAGGACACCCTAACTAGAAGACGTCAACCGTGTCTCTGATCTACACATGCAGCAAATGGAGGAGGGAAGGAGAGGGTTGAGTTCAGCTTATGAAAAATATATCGGAATGGAGATGAAAAGGGCAAAGACATGGAGGAACAAAGGAGACATAATAACCAAATCAAATACTGCAACGCTCGTTTTTGCCGCTCATGACAGTCTGCTCCTTTCATGTTGTGTGCAAATATTTGCTCAGGGAAAATTCGAGCGACCATGGCGGCCGTAGATCTTAGTGTACCAATACCAACATTTTCTTCCTTTGTTTTGGCGGCAAATCCTCATCATTTTAAAAGTCTTTCTTTATGCCACCTCTCCCGGCTCATGCTCATGATCACGCTAACGCGTACTAGTAAAATAGAAACAAACAGGCAAATAAACAAAGAAACAAACAAAGAAAGAAACAACCAACCAACCAACCAACCAACCAACCAACCAACCAACCAACCAACCAACCAACCAAACAACCAACCAATAACAAACAAACAAACAAACACATAAACAAACAAACAAAGAAATAAAAATCACAGAGAAAGAAAGAACAACAACAACAACAAAAAATGATGTTTCAAGCATAAATGCTAGTTTTGAAATTCTCCTTCGCTTAGCACCCGTCCTTCTCTTATAAACTTTCTGTCTACGCCCATGGATAGACATGAATGTGACATTTAGCGTAAGGCGATATATTACATCGCTGTCGTCATTGACTCCGAAGCGAGTAAAGAGTTTCTTTGATGTCCCTGAACGGATACTGTTGAATAATTTCTGTACATATTTAGATGTTACATGGACCCACAGAGTCATGTCTGCAATAATTGCCACATTACAATCTATTATTCCAGCTCATTTAGCCTATTTACTCTCATATTACGCGCAAGCACTGTCCCATTGAATAGCTCCCGTCTTTCATTCCTCTAACGCATACATTTTCAAAGATGTGTCATACAGTATCCTCCATGCGAAAAAAAAAAGTCTGTCTATCTGTCTGTATGTCTTTTCTCCCGCCCTTTCATCTGTCTGTCCGTCCGTCTGTCTGTCTGTCTGTCTGTCTGTCTGTCTGTCTGTCTGTCTGTCTGTCTGTCTGTCTGTCTGTCT
>JAWQUT010000010.1:1451431-1491353 GCA_033807755.1 Ellobium chinense | reverse complement strand
GAGGTATAAGCAATCGTAAGGGTATGAAAACTGACATAATCCCTACATCACATATTAATTTTGATCTAACGTTTGATTTATAGAAGCGAAATATAACCCAGCTAAGAGCAAGAATATAATTAAGAAGAAGAAAGAAAAAAAAAGGCGGTGTCAGGTTATACCCAAGCAATTAAATCATTCCCCAAAAATAATTTTCTTGCAGTCGCAACATCTCTGAATGACCGAACTTAACCCCTTCGCTACGTCATAGTTTTCAAACGCTGATGTCAACACCAAGTTACCATGAAGTCGTTAGCCCATACGTAGGAATAGCTCATTATATAGAATTAATTACATCGCCGCCCGTAAATAAAAACGTCGTAAGACCGTAAAGTCATATATGGACTTACTACAGTATTATTTCCGAGCGATTATGTGACGTTCGGGTATGTTGAATATAAAAAAAAAATGCTACTTCCGGGACGTATCCGCACGCCTAAAAGCAGAGCAGAACTTTATTCCCAGATTATAGCAGTTACCATAGGAGATGTTGGGAAACGATTAAGAAAGTGTATGCCAATGCCTCACAAGAGTATGTTCTTCTATGAACAAAAACGTAACTTTATTTAATGACTGATAATATTAAAAATCATTCTGTTCATACACTGTGAAAGGTTTCAGTTGAAACTCTAGAGTATCTGATCACTGTTTGTATGATGCACTGAACTGGTCTCATCTTTTTAGATCTGGCACTCTTCACTTCAGATTATTAATACGTTAACCGATATTCACAAAAAGGACGCTACCCACAGAGAAACAACTACAATGGTATCGATTTTTAAGGGATCGGCTGGGAAAGTCGAACTCGTGAGTGAGTCGAGTTTGCGAAATAAAATTATGTATACATGTATTCTTCTTCTTCTTCGGTGTTCCCTGGCCAAACTTGAAGACCGCTTTGGGTCTTAAGCTGGGTGGCCAGTTGCAGATCTGTCCAGTTCCCCCATAACTTCGCCTCATCGTCAACTGGCAATGGTCACAACCATTACCTTAGTTCTGCCAGGAGAAGACAGTCCTGCAAAACATGTGGTGTTATACACGTATAAAAAGGTCAGGCCAGCAGATGGTTGAAATTTTGAAAGATAAAGGTCTAAAGTGTATTTGTGATGTTGGTTTTTTTTAATGGATTATGTATAACAGATAAAGCAAGGGATCGAGATTTTAACATGAGAAGGGTAGAGGTTTTGATATCATGAGATTCTACTGTATGATCAAAGTGTTTATCTGATCAGTGTCCACCATCCTCCACACATCTTTGAATATTGGAACCTTTACAAGAGATGTTTCCACGAAGTGTCCTAGAGCAGTGCTGTAGGCTGCAGGAGCCAAATTGTAAAAACCTCTCTGAGCCATTTAATAATATGTTCTGTTCAAACCACAAGAGCATTCTGAGATGACCAAAGTTAGTCCGCAGGTCTGGTCCAAACAGACTACGATGCGGGTCTTCCATTTAGATTTTTTTCACAACTTTAATGTAGATGAAACCTGATTAAAAATTAGTTGTTTTTTTTTTTTTGCAGACCACAGGCCCGCACAAATGAAATCCGCCGAAGTTATTGGGATAAATTTACCTGCAACAATTATTTTTATTTTCACAAATTCCGGACTGAATTTCACCACTTTAGCGGTATGGTTTCATTTTATACGATTATCATACGATTAATCCTCTGTTATTATTGACTCTGATGGTCCGTTTTTTTTCTACCAATTAGGCTTCTGCAACCTGTGGTCTTCCGGTACAGGAAATATCTCTGCAACTCAAGATCCGGGCGTTTCGCGCTGTTTACGTCGCCTCCATCGCCCTAGGATAACGGTCGGGTCTCAAATTTCAATTCGGAATTTACTGCAAATGTCAAATGATAAAATTATTTTGCGAAAAGACGGTCTCTATGTATTTTTTTTTTTTGGTTTCTTTCCTCAGACTTAAAATATGGCGGGGACATAAATGGTTTCTATACTTGTTGATTATAATGTTTTTGTATATAGATCAGACGTGCTTGTGGTTTATGAAAAAAAAAAGGGAGAGGGGGGAGAGGGGGGATAAAATTAAATATGATTTTCAGAAAAATTGCTTTGAATAAATACTGTTTGTCCTAGAAAGAAGTAATGACGTAAACCAGGGGTTCTGAAACTTTCATGTCTTGGTTACCCCGCAATCACGAAAATATGTGCAAAATATTCCTATTACTTCCACATAGCTGAAAGATAAATCTTTGCACATGCACGTTCTGCTAGATCAGAATGTATCTTACTCACGTTTGTTCAGGGGTGCTAGTGCAACAGTTTGAAAACCCTCCTCAAATACGAATAACCGTTTAATGGCAAGCTTTCCCTTGAATTCTTTCAACTTTAGAATATCGAATAATAAATCTAGAAAGCAAACATACATTGTGATGATGCCGGTTTGTCTGTAATTTGCACGAATTCTTGGACAAAAAAAAAAGGCATGTGCAAATCTTCCGTACTGCATAATTTGGAAACTTATTCAAACAACAAATTCATGCAACGTGTCTTCAAGGGATATTTTAGCCCGAGAGTTTCAAAAGCAATCTCAAAGGAAATTTTGGCAGATTTGTCTGAATTACATGTTGGAAATAAAAAAAAATAAAAGGACAAAAATTAGCCAAAGTATCATTCATTCTGTTGCCGAAGTATCGTGAACATGCATGCGCTGGAGGTGTTGGGGAATCGATGCACGGTGTTTTAACATCAAAGGAACGAATATCGCATAAGCAAACAGTCTCGTTGCACGGGCAAAGAAATAACGCATTAGGGTCTGTGTTTGTTTGCACTAACGGCTCGCTCGTATTATCTCGCATATGCTCGAAAATTTCTCCAGGCTTGTTTCAACGAGAAATTAAAACAACTGTTTAACTATCACAGACGAAGATCCGACCAATTATGTCGCAGGGGAAATTCCTTTGATCTTCCCGCTCATCAATACCCCGCATGGTGTTAAAGTGGTCGGATTTTCTATTTCTATTTTACCTCTGCGACCTTTCTTATCTAGCCCTCCTCTGGGCCTCTGAATCTTCCCTCAGTTCTCAGTTCTTTGTTTTTATAGATCTACGTTTCCAGTCTTAGATTTTTTTTTTATTATGTCAGTGTGCGGGTCAATAGTATTTGTTCAGCTAAACAGAGTCGATAATAAGGGGGGTATGAGGCCGTTTTGTGGAAAGGTAAACAAATGAAGATCAAAGGAGACCGAATCATCAAAAAGTGCTTATGAATTGGCCTGTCACAAAGCGGTGCATTTATGGTGACAATAATAGATCTTTGATGGGGTTGCGGAGCCTCGCTCATAAAGCAGGAGAGAGAGAGGGAGTTGTGGTGGGTTAGGGGTGAGTATGGGAGGGGGTGGGGAGGGGGTGATTGGATGAGTGAGAGGAGGAGAAGAAGGAGGGGGAGAGATGAAAGGGGCGTGAAACTAGAGGTTCATAATCGTAAAAAAACTATTCGTCAAACTCTTTGATATTTGCAGTTTTGCCTGGCAAATGATTGTATTTCGCCATTATTTTCAGCATAGATAAGACGTTGTGCCTTCAAGTCCAATCTGTAACACTCATAAAGTTGCACCGCTGGTAGATCACATCCAGAACTGTTAACTTCTAGAAATTTAGGTGAAAAATTTNTGGGTGAGTGGGGAGGGGGGAGAAGAAGGAGGGGGAGAGATGAAAGGGGCGTGAAACTAGAGGTTCATAATCGTAAAAGAACTATTCGTCAAACTCTTTGATATTTGCAGTTTAGCCTCGCAGATGACTTTATTTCGTCATTATTTTCAGCTTAGATAAGACGTTGTGCCTTCAAGTCCAATCTGTAACATTCATAAAGTTACACTGCTGGTAGATCACATCCAGAACTGTTAACTTCTAGAAATTTAGGTGAAAAATTTTGACATGCAGAAAATAAGGTATGGTCGTATGCATAGTCCTTACGTTAAGCAACGTACTGCCTTAACCAAAGTGAACACTACTAATGTTTTGGGAGTTGTTCGTGGTTACCACCATGCGTTAACTAACGGAAGGACTATGCATACGGCCACTGTACGTTAGAAAGAAATTTAACAGTCTGGTATGCTTGTAAAGTTTACCTCCTCTTTAGACTCGCAATCTCGAGAGAAAGGATGAAGGGAGTATCAAAATAACGGTATTATTGTTTGTGTGAGCAGTTGGCTTCTGCCCTATTTCCCGCTCTGAACTGGAAATATAATGTAAACATACCTTTGCATCACTATGGCCTACTCTGGCCAAACCAAGTCGATCCTTAAAGCCGTGCCATTCGAACAGATGGAAGGCCAGCCCCCGCCTACAAATATCTGTACACACGGCCTTGACTAAGATGGATTTGATTTTATATTTCGAAAACTAATTGTTTTTTTTATCAATGGTCTTTAGTGTAACGTTCGGGAGTGTTGATATACATGCGATCAGCAAAGTTTGGGTCTATTCAGTTGGATATTATTAGAATTGGCACTGGCATAAACACATCATCTGAGTCCTGGCACAGTCGGGACAATAGAATAGAATAGAATAGAATAGAATAGAATAGAATAGAAATTATAACTTCCAACCAGGGCGCAGTCGACTGGGGAGATTAGGCTGTGCGTCTATAAGATGAAACTTAAGTTTACATAAAACTGCAAGAGCAAAATTTGAAAGCAGTTAGGAAATCTTAACCTATAGGGGATTTAAAATATATTTTACATAAATGGTCAGTCCTAAACGTGAAAGGGTTCACAAGATTCACAGCCTAGTAAAAAGACATTTGAGGTCTTCGGTAAACAATGCGTCAAAGATAAAGTTTATGTACATAGTTAAAAGAAAATGGCATGAATTTCAGCAGTTATGCGACAGTATCAACTAACTCATTTTATAGGTTCTCGAGCCGACAGCCATTATCAATAGTATTCATTATTGATACAGCTCAGCCCTGGGTATTTTCCACCCGTGCATTTTCATCCTGGGGAAATGGACCGAGCTTAGATGTTAGTAAGAAAACTTGGAATTTGTTGGGTTACACCGGAAGTAAAAGACCAGCAACAATGGCGGTCACCATCAACGGTTTCAAATTTGTCAGTGGAAGTTTTTATCAACGGTCAACTACCGGAAGAGGCTATGGCATGATTCAACGTTGGTAAGAATGTTGATACATGAAGGCATAAGAAAAGCAAATACCACTCGCAAAACAGCGCACTCTTTTGTAGCTCTTCCGCATCACTGGCAGCCTTATTATCTTGTATATAGACTCACACTTCCGCAGCTTAAACCTTCTGAGGGACCACCCACAGAATAAAAGAACCGTCCATTTCGCTCCCTTCAGCTCTAGCCGCGGGGACCCAACACACACAGCCCAGCATCATACTATGATTAAATGGGAAGAGCAGCCGTGGGACAAGTAGACTGAATAAAATATCATTTACAATTCTATATGCAGTTCAAAGCTAATGCCTATCTAGGATAATCATAGCTTGTGAGAATAATACATAGCCTTTGCAATGGAGAACAAAACTTCCACCTTCTTGTCTATTTGATCTAGATCTAGGTGTGGATAACAGATGATGAGAGGGTGATAACATATGATTTGAGGAGGAGGACGTTCCCTTCTGTGTTCAGATTACATGACGTCACTTAGGCAAAATGGTGGCTTGAAATGCTAGATTGTTCGGGAAATTGTTGGTAGCTTGTTTTGAGATCTTTAATGCCACGCGTCAGCAAACATAGGCGACAAAGCGAAGGTAGAGGGGANGGGGGGGGGGGGGGGGTGAGGAGGCGGCAGTGTAGGCAAGAGTAACATGGTAGGCCGAAGGGTGAGAGGAAAACTCGTCCCCTCAGCTATATTTTGGAGCCTGAACATTTGGATAAAAATGAAATGTCTAGTTGAACTTCAGAAAACCACCATTGATTGCCCCAACCGGCATACTTTATCCTCGACGTTATCATTAATGTTTCATAGAGCCTCCATAATACTCCAATCATTGCGGGCTTGATTTTAGATAATGTCAATAAACCCATTCTTTTCTGTTCCAACTAGGGATGTGCCTTTGTCGATATTTTCAAATATCTACCATCAAGATTACTCACAACTCCAATGTGATCGATGGTAAATATCGATATTGTGACCCCACATTGATTTCACGTGACAGTGGGGGTTAAAGGTCGAAATGAAGATCCGCTGAGTAATCGAAACACATAGCCTAATGTAGTTAAAGTCTACCTTGGTTTAAACCAAATTATCCGATAAGTCATTTGGACATGGAGGTCTCTGGTACAATAATTTGTGTCGAAAATAAGAACAAACGGCAAACATTAAGTGACATAAATTAAAATAACAGTATCGATAATATTCATTAACTTTATTTTCGAAAGCAAGTATCTGCTTTGAGGACTAGTATCGAGAGTAGGCCTACTCACTATCGATAACCTGTAAGGCACAACCCAAATTCCAATATCGTAGCTATGGCATTTTCAATGACAGCATGAAATCGGTCATGGGTATTTCCCTTAAGCTTCAAATAACGAGACTGCCTCTTGAATGAGCAGCACTTCACGTTTTGACACAGCACCGCTCACCACAAGCATCGATTAACTTGCCAGAGCATAAGAATGGAGGACTGGATTAACGTTATCAAAACAAATGGTTCGTCTCTGAAAATAGATTGCAAAAATAAATCGATTATCTTTATTCTGTACCCACACGTAATAAATAATAAAGCAACTATGTATGAGGATTGAGTGGAAAATCCTTTTGAGTGTATAACGCATATAAAAATCGCTATGAAAGTTTAGTGGAAAATCCATCCTTTTGCGCGTATAGTGCTACCATGAGAGGAAAAAAAAAGAAAACTTTAAAGGGGAAAGTATTAAAAGTACATTTTAAAAACAAAAATAACCACGATTTTACAGTCGTAAGTATTACCTCGAAATTATAAATCATCTCTCCAAAGCCACGCCAGAACGGCATCCTTAGAATTTTATTATGAAAGTTACAGATCAACGTATGTTTGGTTGAGCTGATGACAAGATTATGTATTCAGTTACATTCAATGAAGAAAAACAGGAAAATATGACGGATGTCAGCATTTGGTTCCCAAAAATAGCGAATTGTGACACATCCTCAGTTTGTATTTAAATATTCGTTACAGTTACTTTAAATAATTCCACAAAATGACCACTTCTTTGCACGAAGCTCATTAAAATCTCCTCTGCCAAATCACTTACGGGTACACTGGATGGACGACGCCAGCATTTTGATGCCTTTATCGATGACCACCATGTTTCATTTTTTTTTCACCTCAATCCCCTTTTTAAACTCTAAATATTTGCACATGGGGTTGCATGTTGTCCTAATAAACGCCTTTCAGGGAAAGGGCGAATCTGTAAATTGCAATGCTGGATTGCAATATTGACCCAGTTATTCTGTAAAGAAGATTTGCAAGTTTCATTAACCTTTGAAATAAAATTTTCTGTAATCAGTATTGAGTGAACTATAGAGACCAATGTGGATCATCATTTATTTCAGTTGTTTTGTTGCCATTCCGGCAGTGGTAGTAACTGTGATTTTAGAAAGTATATCATCCATAACTGATTTATACAATGTTATTGTTGTGGTTGATGATGGTATATTTACACTTGGAGCAGCTGAGCCGAAGTCTACGGCTTGAGCTCTAAATGTCACAGTCGCAGGGTCAATTGCCATCAAGGTTGTGGGAATTTCAAGGCTTTGTAATCATATTTTTTTTAGGCCCATCCACTTGCAAAATGGGCAGCTGTCCGCATGTAATGAATCATCTTGTCATTATGCTCGTAATCAGCGTCTGTGAGGTGGCAATGGCATTGTAAGTTCTCCATGGAGTGTAGAGTGTCTTTGAGGTTTTTTGGCGCCTAATAGAAGAGCAAATCACTCATTTTGTAGAACTCAATTAATCTGCTAATATATAAAATGTCCCTTCTTTGGGGCCCTGCCAGCCAGTGTCAGTGTGTAGAAATAAATGTGAAATGACCTGTGATCTAAATAAAGCATCCAATTTTGAAGTTTCAGGTACAATTTTGAGCCTTTTAGATAAAAATGTAAAGTTATATATTAGCCCGTGGTCAAAACCAGACAAATGACCTATTGGGGACCATATCAGAATTTAAGGTGACCTTATTTGAAAGAGAATTGTGAAAAATTTTGGGCTTTGACACCCCCCTTTTTCAACTTTTAACTGTGACAGAATGGTTATAGGCCTAGTTATTCCATTAATCGCTTTGGACCAGTAAATATTGACTTGAAAAATAAAATCAATGTACTATGTGTCAGTACATGTATTTTGCCAGATCATCAGTAAGAATAATTTCTGTTTTCATCATCATCGAAATTTCTGTTTTCATCATCATCGTCATTTGCCATCATTATCTCATTGAAGTAGTAGCATCACTATAACTAGTTGATTGTTACCATTGTCTCATTATTGACTTATTGCCACTGTATAGTCTACGCTGTTGTTGTTTGAGAAATAAAGATTTGGGAAAAAAAAAATCATCTTTTAACACAAGAAGTACTGTAACCTTCGTGGAAGAAATTTCCCGAAATTACAGTGGTATTTGTAGAATAACACAAAATGTTAATAGAGCCAAAAGAAGAAGAAACAATAGGTTCCAATAACCTTGAGTAATCTGGGTTGCTGGAAAGATAATCATGTGAAGCCGCTTGAGCGGGCATCAGCCTGCAGCGAATCTTTCTAAACTTCATTGTTGTTGTTAATATTATAAATATGAATTATGAAAATAGAACAAGAAGATGGAATCATTGCATGAGAATAAGCATAATAATTCTCTAATTATGTCAGTAGTCTGCACCCAGCAGTTGCTCCAGTGCATATTCAACACTATGTTGGTTGAGTTCCCAAGCTTACGCTGTTCATCCTTTAAAAAATTGCGAAACAAATAATTTCCGAGCCTACTAGCGCCGGAGTTTGCGCTTCAAAGTTTGCTCATTAATCTTTCATTCATTCTCTGCTCTTTTTTCTCCCTTAATCCCTCAGGTATTGTTTGCCTGGCACCACGGGACTCAACAGCATCCAATGAGATCACGCAGGCAAAAGAGCCCAAAGTTTTAGAGCTTCATTATCAGGTAAGATGACCACAATGAGAAGAGGGTATGAGTGGTGGTGGTGTGAACGAAGCTCGTTATCAAGAGATAAAAGTCCTTTATATAAATGTCGAATTATAGGAAGAGCCAGAGGGGAAGAGAAGGTGTAAGGCGGGTTATATGAGAAAATGAATGAGAGGAACTGAAAAGATAAGAGCGACAGACAAACACAGTGACGACTTTACTGAGTGTTTGTTGGTGTAAGAAGTAAAGTAAAGAATGAAGTACAGAAAGAAAGGCCATGCTGTCTTTCAGATCTGGAGAATACACTGACAATTTGCATCATTTTTATGTAGTTAAAAGCGACTTAAGCTGGTTCTGGATGGAAGGAACAAAACAAACAACAAACAACGTTAGGTCATGAGCTGACAACACGATAATGCAATATCTCGGTTTTTTTTATGACACTTCAAACTATTATTATATTTGATTCAACGTAATATGTTTTACTTTTTCAATATGTGTCTTTCAAAATGGCGTACAAGGCCGTACTAGTCAAATTTAAAAGCCAACTTCGGTATTATCTTGTGGAGTACTTTAGACGGACTTTGATGACATTATCAACGTTGATATGCAAACTCAAAGCTTGCGCTCGGAGTTATGTTGAAATTATGTGTAATCAAATAAATGGTATATCGCTAAGCTTCTTCCACAATAGCCAAAGTCATTTTTTGATGATTTGAGTTGTTCTTAGAATTACGATCTTTCTTTTATCTTCGTTTTCCTATTAAAACAAATGTAGAAGTTGGATTTGTCTTTATATCCCAGTTTTACAAACTAACCTACATCCATATTTTACTTTGAGCAACAGTTTGAGAGCGCTCAATTTCTCAAAACCTCACAAACTGATATAGGCAAATATGGAATGGGCATGACAATATATGGGAGTCAGCTTCGCTCTTAATTTCTAATTTCGTCAGCATTCACCTGAAATGCATTCAAATGCCAGAATTTTGGTATTTTTTACAGACAATTTAGGAATATAATAATGCATGGATCTCCTGCTTAAGCAGTTTGCTTGCTAAAATCAAGCAATTACTTACGAGTGCGCAGTATCTGACATTTTAGGCGTAGATGTTGAAATTAAGCCCGTAAAGGTCGGCAGCGTTTCTTTAATAGAAATGTAATTTCAAAATGTATTTAAATGTTGTCATGTTTCATTATTTTGCCATTTGAACTTAAAGAGTTCCTCATGACGTTAACAGTGATGGTGACATTTAAGCCTAATATGCCTGCAAAGTTCAGCGTTCTTGGTTATAGGTAATATACAAATCGGAATGGAAAGTTTTAAAGGGAACACAATGTCGTGAAATCTCTCCCGGGAAGGCGTTTCGACCCTCATACATCGTCCGTTCCCTGTTCACGTATAATGTCGTTCGCCACTAACATGACATTTTGAGAAACAGATCAGCTTGCAACGTCTTTGTTACGGAGACATGAGTACCCTTCAATACACTACTGAATACACTTTTGTTTACTGAATACAGAGGTACCATTCCTTGTAAGATTGTATCCTCTGTAAGATTTTGTAAACGTATATGAATGTCATTGTCATTCAAAAAGGTTCAAATTTCCCAAAACGTGAAGTGATATTATGCATTTGACCCAATTTGTAAAATGCAAAAGTGATACGAAAATTTGCGTTTGGCCTATTTTGAGACATGTGATCTTAGTCTTCATTACGACTTCACGTAACTTTATCGTCAATGATAAGAAGCAGATGAAGTATCTTCACTGCTACGACCACTTTTTGTAAACAAAATATGAAATTGTTAAGAGAAAATTAAATTGCAGTGTTATGAATAGTAAAAATTTTAATGTACTCATCTTAAGTAAGCACAGGTAATTTCTTATCCAAATGCCATCTCTTCTCTTCTGTTTAACATTTCAAAATTCTCGCACGGCATTTTGCTACTGGTGGAAAATACGCAGGTAAACGCCAAGCCAAATTATCTCGATTATATCCAGAATGGAGAAGCAAAGGGAATAGAATGCATTTTAGTGCACTTAAAAGTGCAGTGCGCGCTTTAAATCTGTGGATGATCGACGTTATCGATCCTGGCAACCACCTGCATACACCGACTACTTGCACAAACGACCAGTTCCTTCTGGATGACTATTGTTATATCCTTCATTTCCATATCGCGACCAGCGTGACTGAAACCACCATTTCTCCAAATAGGGCACTTGGGAGTCAAGACCCAGGTGTGGCCAGGCCCTTTAGAGTGTGAGAAAGTAAAATGGCCATAACATTTGTTAGACGGGGGTGTCTTCCTCTGAAGATCTGCTGTTGCCTCGCTCTCTGAGTAAAAGGAATTTCCTATTTTTCTAAGGACACACACTGCGCAAGACAACCTCCAAATGGCTGATTAGAAACCTGGAAGGGTTTATTACGTGGCCTGATTTAAGACTCAGAATTTTTATTTTTTTCGCCTAGGATGTACGATTTGTCATCTAATGTGCTATCTGGCTTTTACATACTGTGACCATGTTACCTTAACTGTGGAATCAGAAGAGATAAATGTACTTTACAGTATCTCATAAATCCCCAACCCCTCTTCTTACAACAACAACAACAACAACAACAACAACAACAACAACAACAGCAGCAGAGGAGCAGCAGCAGCAGCAGCAGCAGCAGCAACAGCAACAACAACAACAGCAACTTACTTAAGGACATCTCCTAACTAAGACGCCTTCCATAGTGGGGAGAACTGAAGACAGGTTCAACTATATTCTGTTTCCAATAGATTTGCCTGACCTTTACTTCACTGTAAGTAACACACTTGAAATTGTTCGCGCTATATTATCTGTATGCCAGCTCACACTTTTTGTCTACTTTCAGGTAATTACATTATGGTTATTATTTTTACAGTAAATAGCTGGCGTAACTGTTTTGTGTTGTTACGTAACAAACCTCTTCTTCCAGCCTATTGATTTCTCAGTTAACATGTTCGCCACGTTATTGGAAATGACGCTGGAAACTCATAAAACTTAGTCTAGTCTGACGCAACATGAGATCTTCTACAACACCTTTTAGCCTTTATGATAAAGCAGAATAGACATTTCAAAACACATGTTATTGATTAGTTTGAGGTGGAACACTTTGTCTTTAAAGTTTAATCAAAGCTATGTTTAGGCTGCTGCTGAACATCGTCAATAAGCAAGTAAGAATAACCAAGAACGTACCCTTTTACTGAATTTTCAGATGTAAAAGTCATCTGACTAAAATTTTGCATGTATTTTAGAGGTTTTTTTTTGGTCCTCTTAACGATCCCAAGGCACTACACTGGCGTTACCGCGTAGCAACAACACCAACACCACACCACTACTACCACCACCACCACCACCACCAACAACAAGAACAACAACAAAACTGCAAATCGCTGGTAGCTGACTGGACTCTTATTTGTGTTATTCTTCACTCCCAGTATTTTTTTGACGTTTACTATTCAAAGCTGTTAACTAATAAGCTATTATTGGCTGAAACAGCTACATCAAAGAATTTCTTACTTTCTGACTTCCTTCGTGCCTCTTTATAATGTCATCCACCATTGTTTTCACACAAATTCCGCCTAATTTGATTGATTACTATCTCTAGAAGTCATTGACTCCAATACTAAACTGCCAGTCATAAATAACTCCCCATCTTTGAGATCGTTAAAAAGCAACTTTGAACGTGTACTCACCCAATTGTTAAAACGACTTTGAACGTGTACTCACCCAATTGTTAACACGACTTTGAACGTGTACTCACCCATTTATCCCTATAAATAATAGTGCGTAAGTGGCCAGAAAATTCAAAGTGAGTTATTGTCTATGGATAACATGCACATAATTGTATCACCGACTGCACGCACCACAAAATTATGACAGATTTCGAAACAGCATCTAATGGGGCGTTACTTATGATACTATGCAATACACATGTACTGTAATTCTATTCTGGAAAGCAGATCATCAAGAATTTATCTTGTTTTCTTCTCCATTTTCTTAAACCACCACAATGGCCTTGACATAGATTCCTTCAGTTCTATCCCCAGACGCCCCAGGCTAACAAGCTCTAGAACTGCTGAAAATGTCTAGCCGACTCTCGGCACAGAAACATCTCATTCTTCCTCATTTGTACGATAAACTCATCGATTAGACCACGAAACCGATTCCATGCCCTACTTTTAAAGGTGTTTTTTTCCCCCCTTACCTTTTCAATAGAAACCTCGTTTTCGCTTAATTTGACTTCTGAGAGTAAAACCATGCTTTCTGTATGTGCTAAGCCAGGCGCTAAAGTGCACTTTGGTATATCCTGAGATCGATGAGGTCTCTTGCGCGAGTACGCGTACAGTATAATGATTAGGTGATCCAATGTAGTGAATAAGTAGAACTGCTGGTTAGGCAGAATGGGTGGTTGGAAACCGTTGATATATCGTGACTATAGTGACTATATAAAAAAAAACCAACAACAATAAAAACAGTGGCACGGCTGAAATAAGTGACACTGCCAAAGAAAGAGGAAAGAAAGAAATAAAGAGAGAGAGANAGAGAGAGAGAGAGAGAGAGAGAGAGAGAGAGAGAGAGAGAGGAAAGTTGTTTTTTTTTTTGGATATTGTACAATTATTATAGGTATTACATGCCAGAACAGTGATAAAATAATAGAGGTTATTTTTTTCTTTAAAAGTAATATAACTGCGCAAGATCTACCATTACTATTGAGGTGTTGTAGCTCCTTCACGTTACGACAGCTCGTATTGGGAACGGTTATTTTCAGGTTCTGATCTCTTACGGACGATTGTGCCTGGAAGAGGCATACGGATAAAAAAAAAATAAAATTGACATTTCATGGTATTAGATCTTATTTCCCAATATGAAATAGGTGTGAAATTCACACCCGATTCTAGTTCATAACGTGCAATATGATCGTAACACCAAATAATGCCATATGCACTAAACTACTTCTGTCATACACGACCGTAAGACATCCGAACTTGGAAAAAAAGAACACCAAACTCTCTTTCAGCGTCATAGGAACATTTTGAGAACTTGCGTATTAACGATGGAAACTCTTACCATCGTCAGAATTACATTAACTGTGCGTGCTGAACACTACATTGGGTGCATTCAGCACCAGTTCACTACTGTAATTCTTACGATGGTACGAGATCCTATCGTTAATGCGCAAGCTCTCCATTATTTCATAGACACACTTTCGAATCATTTTGATCTGGATTTTAGACCACTTCTAAAGCCATCAGAATTCATGCGCAATCTCAAAAGGTTAAGAATACAAAGTAACAAATTTACGAAGAATTGAGTCTCTGTATGTTCATAAAAAAATAATGATATCGATCCCATTTTCCTTCAGTCTTTTTTTTGTCGGAAATTTACGACGCTGAAGTTCAATACCAATGATGTAGACCAAATTACTTACCTTGGGCTGGCGCGTGGATGAACAGACAGACAGACAGACAGACAGACAGACAGACAGACAGACAGACAGACAACAGCGAGAAAGAGAGAAGAAGAGGGCATACAAAAAGAAAAAAGGACAAGAGCTAGGCAAAAATTCATAGACAGTATTAGACATGTCAGAAAATAACTCAGCATCGAAATACCGGATAAGTCAGTATATCGGGCAAGTAAGAACAAAAAAGATCTAGATCGTTAGACTAGCTTAAAAACCAGGGAAATAACGAGCAAAATAGGGATGTAAATCACCACACTGGGGAATTGCAACACAAGCATTTTAAGAGGTTCGTGCCAGATTTTTTCCTAGTTGGGAAAACAAGAAGAGCCAAATATGTTTAAACAGACTTTTAAAGCGTGCTAAAATGATTCTATCTGTTTAAATAATGGCAAGCTGTAGACAAATCGATGGCTACAGAGGCAGGCATAACAGGCACAAAATCCGTGGGATCGGAGAGGGTGCTCAGATTAAAGAGGTGCGTGCAAAGGCGCAAGGATGTCAAAACTACTGTTTGAATAGTCACCTGTAGCTTTGTGTATATTTTCATTATGTTCTTACGCGCCTGAGGGTAAGTAAATAGATAGTTACCAGTCTGATGGAATGAATGAATGAATGAATGAATGAATGAATGAATGAATGAATGAATGAATGAATGGAATGAGCGGCCAAACAAATGAATGAAGAGAATGAGTAGACGGACGAATGAATGAATGAATGAATGAAGTATTTGCCTGGTCTTCAAGTTACCTTCAGGTTTCTCACACACACACACACACACACACACACACACACACACACACACACACACACACACACACAGAGATATATATATATATATATATCTGTATCGATGTATATATATATATATACATATATATACATGTACATATATATATACAGAGAGAGAGAGAGAGAGAGAGAGAGAGAGAGAGAGAGANGAGAGAGAGAGAGAGAGAGAGAGAGAGAGAGAGAAAACAATGAAATGAAGAGAGAAGCAGATATAAATAAAAAAATAACATGTAGATAAGATTCAACTACAGAATCTCTCTGTACTAATGATTCAATGTCGTTCTGCAGTATTAATTGCAGAGAATGTTTTGGCCATGCTTACATTTGATTCATCACGAAAATTTCCTTTGCATATTTATTTAAAATCATGCTAAGAATCAGATACATTGATAGGTCACTCTAAGTTATTATGAATACTGGGTAGTCCGGGCATCGCAAGCCACAACTCCAATGATAATTTCTTCCGCTTTCTACAGTTCCACTGTGAGAGGAATGTGACTGGCTGCTATGGTCTATTACACTGATTTTAATTGGCTGACACATGGATTCCTTTCGGAAGCGAGATTTGATGACGAAGTTACAATTCCATCTACACTTTATATTTGCTTAAACCAGAAGTAAGCTTTGTTGGAGTCGACTTAAAAAAAACAAAAAAACAGTCTAGCAGTTTTCATATTCACTGTGACGGTTCATGCTCCAAGAAACAGGGGTAAAAATCAAAACGTATCTTTATTTTTAAATCTGATCGTGAATAGCATCAGGAATTACGTTCAGAGTCCTCTGTGATCTTCAAAAAGGTCAACCTTAAGTAAACTAACCATTATTTACACCGATTTGAAAAAGCAGCACATACGATGAAAGAGCTGGGAACAATGTTAAATCAGTTATTTACGCTTTCAGGTATCGATTGCTACAGAATGGATTCGTACCGAGTTATCTTTGGCCACCTCAGAAAGTGGAAAGTAGCAATAGTAGTGACTTATTTATTTAATGTCCCCTAGGACAAGGTAGCCCATTTGAAGATTGCAATGGAAGTGTGTATTTTTATTGACAATTTTTTATGCAGTAAGTATCTTTTAGCTTTGTATTGGTTTAGTCATTATTATGAAGAGACGCTCTGTCAAGAGAAATTAATGCTAAGTGTACGAAGTAATATTTGCCATCTTCATAAAATGTGGAAATTTGTAAAGAATTGCAGTCTCTCAGGATGCAGTGAAGCGTTTGCATCTATCTCTTTCAAGTCTCTACCATTAGACAAGAATTCAAGCCAAACTGAATTATAGAAATCACTTTGGCGTCTGTGCTGTTCATGCAGGTTCTCTTTGTGGCTGAGGCTAGAACAAAAACACTGCAAAAGTTCTTAGGCTATTACAGCAATTGCTGCATTCAAGTCTTCGGAATCGCCGGCAGGTTGGCCGAGAGGTGGAGTTTTTGTCTTTTGGAACGAAAAATCACGGGTTCGAAATTCTTTTGCAGCGAATTTCTTTCTCGGAATTTTTGGCGGTGTTTTAAAGCTGTCTCTTGTCAGTGTCCTCACAGGAAGTCCAAACCTTTTTCTCTAGCTATACCAGTGCTCAAAAGGGGACATTAGAACTTAACACAAACAAACAAACAAACAAACAAACAAACTAACTAACTAACTAACAAATAAACAAAACAAACTCACTGAAATCTGTAGGGACGAGGGAAGGAAAGTAGAGGCAGATGCTGTGCCACTTTGACCTTCATGTATCGTTCTCCCCTGCTCTTCCAAGGAACAAAAAAAAAAGTGTCCTAGTGACCGCAGCTTGCTTTGTAAGCTAAGAGGGCACTTAGAACTCTCTTACTTTTAGAACCTCCATTGCCTACACATTTACTGGCTGTTTTCTTCTCCTTTGAATCTTTAGGGCGGCGGTAAGAATAGCCTGAAAGCCTTAGGAGAAGCTATTTATTCCAGGCATGAAATTATCATGCATGTTGCCAAACAATACCAAATTAAATATTCAATGCAGCATTTACAGCATCCGCCCTGTGGAAGTCTTTGTTTAGTCGCTATCTAAACATACACACTAGGAAATAGCAGGATGCAGCCAGCCAGTGTGATTCGCTCAATAGCAACGGTGAATCAGAACAAATACAACATGGAATATTCTCAGGCTGCAGGGAGGGAGTTGATGCTGGGTTGACCTCCTCGGGGTCCATAAGGAGTTGGAAAGTAAACGGAGCCAGTGGATGGAGCAGCTGCGTCATGCTATCCGCAGGGAATGTTGCACAGTATTCTCAAGCTATGGACCGAACTCCAAAGTACACCATACACTTCATGCTACTGTTTCGGTTATAGCTCTCCGACTTTTTAACTTCACATGGGGCAAAGTGTTGCGTTCTTTCATTATGCACGAATCTGTACCATCTATTCTGGAGGCTATCTAATGATCTCCCAAAATGTGCGTGGGCCTCTCAGATGTTTGAAAAAGAAAGGTATATCTACCTCTGTCTAAACTTCGCGATATCCAGATACTCTGCGTCCTAGTGCTTGCATTAAGGTTAGGGGGCAGTGATAGCAAAAAAAAAAAGCACATATATTAGGATTATCAAGTCTAAGGATTGTCACTAATACTAACGCTACCCCTAACCCTGCCCCTGAAATCATAAACCAAGCACTAGTTGGGACAGGATAATTGCCCATGGACTTAGGTTCATGTTCCCTCTGATCTTACAGTTCGCACTCCAGCTTAACAGTGACATTCTATTTATTTCACTCGGCATTGTAGAGCTTCTTCAGAGCGGAAGCGGTATGTCCTCATGGCGTCGGAAATTTCTGAGATCACGCAACCGTTTATCCTTTATTCAGAGGTGGTCTACAAGGGGCACATCTCTAAGAACTGAGTCAATCTGCTCGGGAGTGGTACAGAGTCGGAATAAGCAGTACACGGGAAGTGAAGAGGCAACCATTGGGATTCGTCCAGTTGGAACCCCAGATCGAAACAAACATGAGCATGCAGTCGTCTCAGGCTACAGAATTAGCGACTGCGGCCATATTCTTGAAGTCTGTAGGGAGTTCGGAAGCAAAACAAACGGAACATGCCGGGAAAACAGGGACGACCCGTTTGTTCTGAGAACAAATAGAATTCTAGCCGCTAGCGTCACGTGATCGATTCCCTGACAAAACGGTGAGCAAACATTTTGGAACATCCTTTCCATTTTCGTGTTTTTTGAAGATAGGAAGGGGAAGGAAAAAAATGGTAAATCGCTTCAGGTGTTTCTTGGGTTGTGCAGCGGTTTTTCTTCTCACACTGCCGAACGACACAACTCTAGCGGCGATTCACGTAAGCGGATTATTTTCTCTGGCGCAGCATCATTTCTTTAGAGTGGAAAGCAAATATTATTCCGATCAAAGGAACTATTTTGTTCATTTTAAGAAGCGTTAAAATCGCAAAATAACTAAATTCCCTCCTTAGGCGCTTTATTGTTTATGATGAAGACAAAAGCAGAACGAAATAGGCTTGTTCTCAGCAGAATAGCCACTGTGTTAAGGAAGATTTTGTATTGTCACGATTTTTTGCGCAAAACAACAGGGAGGAAACAACAGCACCTGCTCTCCGCACCTTCCTGCATCTTTATAAATGGGCACTGTCATCTCGCAGTGTGTCTGAAGTGTTAGACTATATTTACAACCGTCTCAGCTAAGAGACTGTGGTATGAGTTGCAAATTGGGATACAAGATGTCCATTCCGAAATACGCATAAGTATGCACTAGAAATAGAAGTCTAAACATGTGTGCATCACTTCTGTTGGAAAAAATATGGTACTGTAAGGTAGTATATTTTTCATCGCTGTTTAGAACATTTGTTAGAAGTTAAACAAACGCCAAAAGAGAACAACACCTGCTACCCGAGCCTTTCTGCATATCTATAAACGGACACTGGGAACAGCCTTAGTGTGTTTTACATTGTTAGACCTTGTTTTACAGGCATATAGACTCTACCAGAATTAAGACCTGCTTCCCAGAATTTAGGATTTGGTTCAAGATCTCCTTTAAGACAAATATAAACAATAATTGTGAAATCAGAAGTACTACATTCGCGGGTTTTATTTCAAAGACCAAAGATACCAAACTAGCGTGTTTTGTCTCTATTTAGATTATATATCTATTAGAAGCTCTAATAATCATACGATATTACCATACCAAGAATATCCGGGCAGTATTTTCATAAGAAATCTGGCAGGTCGTCGGCCGGAGGCCAGTAATAACGCATAAAACATTACACAGAGAAGAGCACACACCAATTAATTTGAAACTCACTGGGAACTAATAAAGAAATAGTTTGCTCTATTTATTCTGGTGGGGACCATGTAGAAAAACAAGATGTGCTTTCAGCAAAAATAAATTATTAACACTTCATGCAGGAAAAGAAAAAAAAATAATTCCTTTTAAGATTCCCCTCAATTGTTCATAGTTTCAGAGACAGCGGAGGTTCCGAGTATTATACCCGGCACAGCTCGCTACAGTGTTATTGTTATATACCTTCTGTATTCCAATTTCTCGACGATTTCAAGGCTCAAAGATTGTCATTGTTTAATAGATTTGTAGCTGTTGAGCTCAATCGCTATGGGTATTTGTAGTAGTTACATATAGTATAGCATTTGAGTTTCAAAAGTTGCATGTTTAAAAATATTTACTCAAAATTAATTGAATTCTTGAGGTACAAGAAAGCCTATATAATGTTTACGAGTTTTTGTCTATGAAAGTTGATTTCAGACTATATCACAGTGTTCCCATTGTTAGTCTATCATGATTTTTGGTGAGTTATAACCAAACTGTATTCTTGCCGTCTATATTTGATGACAGTATGTCATATCTCAACAGTATCTGAACTTTTGAGTTCAGCCCACTGTTAGGGAGATCAGTGTGATGTGTTAATGTTTATGCTTACAGATGTCCTCTTAACAGCAGTAAGTGATTTAGCCATTATCCGGGGTATAACAACCCCTCAAAAAAGTTAACTGCATTCAAAGTCCAAGAACGTCAAGAGTTAACTGAAACTGGGATACAATTTTAATTACATTGGCAGAAAATTATGGTCTGTAATTGTTGCAAGTTTTATTGATCTGGATGTTATACTTTTGTCACGATAACAAAAAAACAAACCGCATGTCTAAATATGACGTGTCGTGGTCTGTGTGTTAGATGAATACTGGACAAGGCGCATACTAAATTGTTAGACATATATTTTTAATTATTCAATTGTGAATTAACCATATCACCAATATATCTAAAATTTGCAGCATTAGCAAAGAATAGTAATCTGCTAATGTGTGCCAGATTTCAAGTTTCAGAATTCAACTTCTTGAAGTTATTATACTTTGAAATTAAATAATTTTTTTTTTTTTACCACCCGACTATAAAGCATACTTTATAACATGTTGACCACCCCTGTTTGATTTCATTTTTTCGTCATCTTCATACGAGTTTCTTGTCTTTTGCAACTTCTTTCGACTTTTTGAACAATCTTTTGAGTGAATCTAGGTTGAAGAGAGTACTTTATTACCGAAAAAAGTGTCTTGGAACATTATACACAAAGATTTTTCCATTATGACAGGAATAGTATTTTTAGTTGAAACTGTCATGAAGGAATTTACCTTCGTTCTTATCAATGATAGGGCTATAGATAGGTTGAATTTTTATTTTCTTATTTGTGTAGGCGCTGTCAAGCCCTTCAAAATTTTCCCTTCGGCAGCGAGAAATCAGGAACGTTCGCACGAGTGCTGCATCACGTACTGTTACATTAGCAATGCACATTATACAGTTTGTTCTATGTATAATTCTAGATATCCGAACTATATTTTGCACTGTCTCAGATTGATTCGTGTTATCTCTGTAAATTATTAGAAAATTCTTGGTCTACTTTCGGAGCGAGCTCATTGACATGTGTGGAA
Organism: Ellobium chinense; assembly: GCA_033807755.1. Classification (NCBI taxonomy): domain Eukaryota; kingdom Metazoa; phylum Mollusca; class Gastropoda; order Ellobiida; family Ellobiidae; genus Ellobium; species Ellobium chinense. The sequence goes on along the minus strand of JAWQUT010000010.1, from coordinate 1,470,022 downwards.
ATTTATCGTGCCCACTTCACAGAAATACATTATCCGTGCGTGTGACAGGCATCTCACTTTCTTACTTAAACCCAGTTTCTTTCAGCTAAAATGTCAACGCCGGTGTCGTTGACCCCTTCAAAGTTCACCTATTTGCCCGCATGTCAATGATGAGAGTCTTGCAGTTTTGCACTTTCTGTTTCATATGGAAATCAACAAATGGTCAGAGCTTTGTTTTAATTTTTTTTTTCGGTTTCGTTGTTTTTTACTGCTCCTAAAACTTGCCAGAATGTCACATACGAACATAAAGAGAGTTTTTGCCGTGGGGCTAAGCAAACAGTGGAATGCCGTGGTTAAAATTCCATAGTCCCAACCGATCGTTGTTTAATCATACACTTTCATCCCATCATTTAGAGTGTAAACGGTGGTGGTGAACTGTTTTAGGAAACAAAGGCTGCTGGGGCACGGCTCGCACGTTCCTGGTTTTTTTAGGACAGTTACTTGGGAAAAAGTGCCATGCATGGTGGTGCTGCAAGGTTTTGTTACTTTCAGGCTCTCTGGTGCTCGGCATCGACCAAAGAGCTGAGCCATCATTCTGAACACAGTCATTCAGTCATTCGTGGGCTGGACCAAAATTATGTTTGCCGTGTTAAGTTATCTTCCTTTTCAAGTTATTTAATACATCGTGGAATATTATTAAGAAATTCATACATTTGTGGATTTATCAACAGAATGAAGGTAAAACATTATATGCCATTCATTTCATATTCATATGTAATGACTTAGACTAGACAATCTTGATCGTATGTTCCACTGTAAGTTTCGTATGATATTTGACAATGTATATTCAGTTGGTCTGGATGTTTGCAGGACATAATATGCGCTCATAATCCTTGCAAGCTGTGGTATTTGAAAAAGATAAGTCATGATCTGCGACATAATACTAATGGCGGCTCGAGAGAATTCAAAAGAAAGTCATGTTCTTGTCTTTTTTTTTCAGACACTGACTATCATGCAGATTTTTGTTGGTGAACTGAAACCATCACATGTCTGAAATCAAACTGTAGGCTGCATTTTTAAAACTAGAATTTCAGTGAGAATATTCAGGCAAACTGATCAGTTCTTAATAAAAATGTCTAGCAGGATGTCCATTTTGCTGGTCTGCTTACTTTATTCGCTCACGGCTAGATTTTGGGAGAACAGAGTATATTCAGAACAAATGGCACAGGTATCCAAATGATTGATTGCATTTTCGATGGAAAACAATTATGGGTAATATGTAGGAAGCTAGGCTATATGCCTTTGAAGAGCTCTTGAGAGAGGAATAGCATGTTGGCAAGTTCTAAGTTAAAGCTGGTAATAAGATCAACTGTGACGTTCAAAGACGAATGGGCAAGGCATCTGAACTTACCTTTGTGAGAGAATAATTCAAGATTGCATTGTTTCCTTGAAAAGACACAGCAAATATTTTTCAGCGTTATATATATGTAAACAAGAGTTCGTTCGGCTTATGGATGGCTTTGTATCAAATTGGAAAGGGCAAAATTGGTGTAGAGTTGTCATTCTTCTTTTCTTACTCTAGCGGGCTTTAAGGAGTAGCCTTGCCAGACTGATGAGTTTCATATATACAGCCTTTTCCCCATTTTGCATAGTGTCCCTGACCGTATGGGCAATCATGTTCTGCTTAGAAGATGTAGTCTATTTTAACACTGACAAGAGATTGGCAGGAATTCAATTTCGAATTTCACCCGGGCGACAGCCTAAGCAGCTTACTCTTCAGATTCCAGAGTAGCCAAAAGATCTTTCATGCACTCAAAAACAGGCTTACAAGACCTCTGATTTATCGTGATAGAACACCAGATGCACGACTTTACCTCAGAAAAACGGCCGTTTTAGATGCAGTTTGAAGGACGTTTTATATAAATTGCTGTTTGAAATACTTCAGGCAACCATTGGATCCTGCACTATCTCAGATTTTTTACTTATTTTCGTTCCCGTCAGTATATTTTTAATAGTGTGCAGTTTTCAGGACTTTAATTATACATACTCACCCATATGCAAGGCATAGACCACAATAATCTTGAGGGAATCGCTACTGTGCTGGCCCATTGCCCTGTACCACAAAGCACCACTACCCGAGTGTGACATTGCTGACTCCGCTTAACTGCAATCCATTTACTGCATTTTTTTGCTTAATCGTAAGATTTTATTTAATCCGGAAATAGTCATTTCAAAGTTGGACAAACCAAAAAAAAAAAAATCTCCGCGTGTGGCATCTTCTCTTCATGACAATTAATTCATGCTATGTTGGAGTTCTCGTTAAACGGATTCAACTGTATCTCAATATAGAGCATTCATAATCCAAGTCCCCTTTTGTCTTGATAAGTGAATGCGGTCACCTTTGATTTTTTTGTAAGTCCTTGTTCATATTTTCCCTGTCATAGACTAGACATGAAGGGCTTCATGGCAAAACGCATTATACACCATTCGGGGGTTGTGGCAAAACAGACCAGATTCAAAGCATATTTTTATGTGAAAGGCGAAATTTAAGTCTTAAATAATATAGATCAAACGTCCTTCTATGGAATGGAAATATACATGTATACTAAATACTCCTACTGCTACATGAAGTATGTAGAATAAGCTAAAAATTCATACTGGTGGATAACGCGTTTTGCCATGAAACCCTTCACATCTCGTTCTTGCATGCGCTATGGATCAGCATTTGCGTCACGAAGCCAGCGCTTCCGTCAGTGCTGATTTAACCCGGTCATGGACGAGTTACTTGCGTCAACGAAATAGTTTGTCCTGGTGATTTTTAAGACATTTATGGTCCATAATGATTGGTGCCCGTTTGAGTTACATGCTGTTCTTATTATAAACTGTAAAACGGGAACGTAATACATGTACTTTCAGGAAGTACTTTTGTGATATGCATTGGTGATTGGAGTGTTACTGAAGTAAAGAAATGGTATGATCATGTATTGCACCATAAGTATGCCAAGTCTGGAAACAAATGTAGAAAAGTATGATTTCATTTTGCATAATGATATTCGATATTATCATCACCCTTCTGAATTTGAACGCAACATTTTACCATAACCAAGCCTATCCGTTGTTTGCGATGCTTCCTGTGATGATCAAATATTTAGCTTTGAGATTTATCCAACAAACTCTCCTCTGTCCGTCGGCCTTTTGAACCCAGTCCGTTGTTCTTCAGCTATTATCTTTGTTTTAGTGTTAAACTCATTAACAGTTCATAGATGTGCGTAATACATAACAGACCATGATCCTCTCTGGCTGCTCTGTATACTGTTCAAGAAGTATCGTCAGTTTCCATCCTAATGATTGCTTGAAACGTTCTTAAGAACTTTTGCTCAGTACCTAGTCGAACGTAGTCTATCAATCACCTGTACATCGCAGTTACCAACTGAAGCGGCCAGCTTCAGGAATGACAGTTGTAATTTTCTTCGAAGTTGCTATCATCGGTTTTTGGTGACCACGACCACCCTCTCTGACGTCCCACATAAAATAAAGCAAAGAAAAAAATCGCCTGATAATATAAATGCTTACATGAAGACCTATTGACCAGCGCTGTATATACAGATTCAACTGATTTGTATGGTGTCCCATTATTCTATCTCTTATAGGTCCATTTTCAGTTTACAAGCTCTCTCTCTATCTATCTTTCTCTCTCTCTCTCTCTTTCTCTCTCTCTCTCTATCTTTCTCTCTCTCCTTCTCTCTCTCTTTCTTTCTTTCTCTCTTTCTTTCTTTCTCTTTTTCTCTCTCTCTTTCTCTCTCTCCTCCCTCCTCTCTCTCTCTCTCTCTTTCTCTCGCTCTCTCTCCTCCCCCCACCCACACTCTTCAAAAATGCCTTATTCTTAAAAAAACAAAAATGGAGACCAATACATACCGTTGGGTGGAGGGAGGGTGAGGAGAGGGGAGGTAATGAGGAAAGAGCAGCCTTTACTACAAGCTCTGTATTAACGCCTTTCTGTTGTGACTACAAGAAAACAGTTTGATTTCTCTGAAATTAAACACAACAAAAATAATTCTGTGCTCTCTACATTTGCACACTAAATTTTTTTTAAAAAATGTCCATGGGAAATAGGTTATATCACAAGACAGAAGACGTTGTACCCAGCAATGCAAGAAAATAGTCTGAAGAGGATCTATATAATGTTTGTGAAATGCTAGTATTTTGCATGTCATTTACAGAGGACCCGTGTCACAAACAGTTCAAAATTTCTAATTTGAGGCGTGGGTTTCTGCACTTACTCATAAAACACAGTAATTGATCTTGACTACGAGAAAATATCCATTGAAGAGCAAGTCATTTTTTTTTCTTCAAATTGGTGTCTGCCTACGGCACGAGCTAGACTTTACTTACTTTTGTATAATTACATAATTGCCAACATCTCCCAACCATTCGATTCCCAGTTTATGTTATGCGGGGCTCGAGGACAATGACATCAAACGATGATTTGGGAACCAACTGCGCAAGGTGGCGTTTAAAGTCACTCTAGATACCCTTAGGCATCCCTGTATAAATGTAATGTATAACCATGAAAATCTGCGGCTGACTGGCTGCATTTCTTTGTCCGTTATAGAAATTTACATCGTTTAATGTAGGGATATCAAATATGTCAGGTCTAATGGAAATGGGGAGGAGGGATTGCTGAGATAAGTAACGTTGGTCTCCATATGATCTCTTAGTGCCCAGGGAATGTAGGGAGGCCCTTTTATGCATTAAACTAAGGGCTAGAGATTACCACAGTCACTGTGGAAGCCAGAGCAAAACAACAACAACAACAACAAAAAACAACAGAGGCAAGTCGTTTTCATTGGCTGACAAAAAATGGCATAAACTTGCCAGGTGATACCGTTCGATTTAGAGTTGTCAAGCTGGTGTTATGATGCCAAATTCCTTGATAGTTCTGATAACAATAATTTTGCTGTAAGACAGGTATTATAAATTCATGTGGAATGGTTTGAATTCGCTTGCGCCTTCTTTCACCCCCGGTTCCCTGGCAACACTGGGACATCTCAGCTAGAATTATAGAGGGCCACCTGCTTGTAACGTTTATCTACCACCTTCCTTCCCGCAAACTCACCGGAAGTTAGAGACATATTATTAAGGCAGCGGAATGCATTTATTTCACAGAATAACGTTAAGTACGTGTATTATTTGTGCTTGTAACCAACAGATACTTATCCTAAATGCAAAGTTGGTACAGACAGGTTAATCAGAGGTTTTGGCCTGTTGGTCTCAAGCTAAAACGGGGAATGGGGAGAAACAGACTTCGCCCTGTCTCCACCTCTCTTCCCAAAATACTTACTGTGTTCGATTTCTTTAGACATGTTGATTTAGATGATCTAGCTAACATGAGCAAAACCGACAGAGTAGCCTGTATTTAATGTAGGTGCAGCCGACTCCGCTTAAGCGCAATATGAATAACTGCAATTTTCGCTTAATCGCAACAAGTTCACTTTCCACATGACATAATGCTAAACTTCTGTATAAAAGTCATTGTATAATCGCAGATCCTTGTATCGCAACTTTTCTTATGCCCCCAAGAAGCTGCGATTAAGCGGATGTAACTGTGGCTGTATTTGGTTAGTCAAATTCACAGATATCTTTAATGTATCGAAATCTTTCTTTCCCATCTCTCAACACGCTCTCATCTTGTTCCTCCTGTTAGATGTATTCTATTTTCTCGAGAAAATCGGAACCATATTCCCAGGCATCCCCCCTTTTCCCACTCATTCCCCTCTGTCCTTGACAAAGCCCGTGCGTAGTTGCAGTATGTAAAGTTTAACCACAGTACAGTACAAAAAAATGCACTTCAATCTCGTCACGACTTTTTATGCAGCACTTACTCTACTAACGCGACAGCCGCAAGTATCGATCTCTCCTATAGTAGGTAGGACTTTAATAGTGCCATTACCGGCAAAGGGGGAGGACTGAGTGTCGAGCCGATGTCGGTTATTATCTGTGCCTTCTGATGTAATTGTCGGGAGTTTTAATTGCTAGGCAGTGCTGAGGTCAAAATGATAAGACATAAAATAGCACGCATGAATGAGTTTTGGAATTGAGGTGCGTCTCAAATTTGTTAATGACTTTCGATTAAGTGTAGATTTATCTTTTCACAGCTTGACACGAATGTAAGAGTGAGAGATATGACTGCCTTGGACTTGGAGAGACGTTAAAATAGTGGTTTTGCTTCACAGTTTTAAAATTCCACATTATTTTCCAAGAAAACTTTAAACAACGTACATTTTCCTTTCGTCTGACCCTTTCTGAGAAAACACTGCTCGAATGTCGGAATTTTCAATCCGCCATTTAAACTTGCTGCGTAACATCATGACGCGAGAAAAACAAGCAGCTGATGATTGGTTCAATTCAAATCAATTCAATTCAATTCAATTCTGTTTATTAGCTCTTGCAGAGTTCTGCACTAGAGTAATGCAAACAAATACAAAAATTCATTTCAAAATGGTGAACATTGAGGGCACATACTTACTAACATATTGAAATGAAATATTTATGCTTATCTAACATAATATGAAGGGTATTATTAATGGTGGTAAGATATATAAAAATTATCATCATTCTACGGATTCACGCCATTCAGCAAACATTTTACAAACTTACATAATTTCTTAAGGATTTCAATATTATTTGTTCTGAGTAATTCAATATATTTCGGTACATTTGGTCTACTGTAAAATCTTATTATGCGCAAACCGTCTGGACCAGTCATGTGGTGGCCAGTTTCGTTTTTTGATGTAACGTATCATTAGTAATGGCGGCACGTGCAAGCAGAAAATCCCGACTTTCCAGCTGTATTTGATCAGACACTGCCAGGCGAAAATAAAAATATGGGCGGTTTGAATTTTATTAAAAAAATATTGTGGACTTCTTATGCTGTGAAGCAAATAACTATCATTTTTCCCGTTAAAGGAAGCCGGTACAGGGAAATGATGTAACAAGCTGTACAAGATTAAAGCTGATGTTCTTAGCAAACATGGGTTGAACGACCTTATGTTTTAGAGTCACCCATGATCTTTCTGTTACAGAAAGACTCAGAGAGTCAATACTTTCCCGCTCCAGGATGTCGTGGCTTGAGCTCTTCTTTGATCTCAGAGAAGAAGAATAAGATAAGATAAAATAAGATAAGAGTAAAATTCGCCTTTATTTGTCGTGATGGAAATGCGTTTTGCAATGTCATCATAAATATGATGACATACATTGTAGTATAAGTGCACATAACAAATACACCCCACACAATCAGTACAGATTTGCCGCATCTGCTAAACCATTTCGTATTAAGCGTTTTGGGACTATCCATGATAAGGAAACATTTAAGGACAATTTACCTCAGTCTATATCGTAACAGGAAACGCCATATTACGACTGGTTAACAATAAATAACGAGTCTTTTTTCTGGCCTTAAGTAAGTCAGGAGTGGAAATCACTTGTGCGTGGGACGATGGATTGGAAGATAAGATAAGATAAGATAAGATACGATACGATAAGATAAGATAAGATAAGATAAGATAAGATAAGATAAGATAAGATAAACTTCATTGTCTTTCTTGTCTTGGATGCAGTACACATGTAAACAGTAATAACAATAACAGTATTTATACGAGATCACGACATAGCAACAGACAATAACACTCTTCTCACGCATATATATATAGATATTGTAGTCTAATCTGTAATATGGAGTGATACGAGATGTATAAATGCTTCAACAAAAAAAAAAAGCATGTGTTATTGCAAAAGATGTGATCACCAAAACCCAAGAAAATGCTACACTGATACCGATATCTGCAGTACTGTTTCGTTAGCTGATACTGGTGTCGAAAGTTCAACGTCGGCATTTTTTCGTTGTCGATAATACTAAAATACACGTTTTACTACAGAAAATGAATATTAACAGAGATCTCGACCTACGTATTATTTAAATAATATTGACTGTAGTCATAGCTTGAACTGGCGCACTGCTTACCCATGTAGACATCTTTAGCCACAAATTATAATACTTATAGTCTACTCCATATAAATAAATAGTGGTATACTATAAGTATGATAAGGCAAGTATAACACATTTTTTTGACGCAGGAAAGTACTTTTGTCGTCACTGTTAGTAATGATACCTTCTTCTTTACCATACAAATCATTGTTTTCAGTGTCTAGGAATGCCAGACTTTAGTTTCAATATTGCGACGTCGTGTTCCAAAGCGGTGTTTCTACTTTATTTAAGGTAAAATAGTGCCTTTGAATCTGCGACCTTGGGGGCGTACCGACTAATTTAGAGGCAAGAATAAGCGTTCGAGACGGATATAGCTATTAATACGGCTGTGGGCTAAGTAAGATAGGGGAGACAGACAAGGGAGAGCTAAAACGGTGGACACTAGCATAGTCTTTAGGAATTAGGAATGTAACTTCCTCCTCAGTACCTCCCCCTTCCAACCCTTTCCCACACCTTTTTCCCCCTTTCTTTCCGCTAGAGTTTCCCAAAAGCTTATCTCCTCCCATCCACCCATCTATTCCACCCCCCCCCNATTCCCCCCCCCCCCCCTCTTTTCTTCCTCAACCTTCTTGATAGAATATCGCCTAAAGGTATGATGAAGATGCCAGTGTTTTTTTTCACTGTTGGCTATAAGGTTTTTCACCTCTCATGAACTTATCAAGGGGTCCCTTGCCAAAATACTTTCCAAACATGTTGTTTAGCTCTTCCTCCAAATTTTGGCACAAAGAAACATGCCCCTAAACCAATTAGATTTTGAGAACTTAGGCAGTGGAGCAAGCTACCTAATATTTTAAGTCTTTTCACTTACAGTAAACGGGGTAACTTTACCCACCTAGCAACACCCACAAAGCTTATATCTGAGTGGCTAAACCTCACCTATTCTGAGTCTACAAATGTATTTGCACCTATCTAAGCCTTTGAAATTCAAATCCAACCCCTTTCCCGCTTCCCCATGGCCAGTTTTCTGATTATATAGAGACTATTTAAAATTGCATAGTTTTATGCCAGGTGCTATTGGCATCTTCATACCTAAAGAACACTTCTTGCATCTGGTATACTCTTTAGTTTTACAGACCCTGACATCTGTGATCACTGACTTCCTCAGTCTTCCCTCTTAACCGCTACCCCTCACCCACCCTAATCCACTTTCTTACTATCCACTCCTTCGTACTGTGGGTTTTAAGGTTCGGGGCTTCACTTAAGAATGCTGGTTAAGTCCCTACGTACCCTCGAATAGCGCTGTATAATGTCCACAGAGGAGAGCAGTGAGTTCTAATGAACCTGAGAAGAACACTGTACAATGTCCAAGTAGACGAGCTGATTTTTCTTTGAGGTCTGCCTGAGGCATAGTCGATTCTTAAGCGGTGGTAATCATAAATACTAGCATGTGATATGCCCTCAAACTTTTAAACTTGACTCACACACTGCTTGTACGTCAATGAGTTTTGTTTAGAATGCAAAGGTGTGCTTTATTTACACACCAGTTGGCTTGATTTATTGCTACACCGAAGAGCCAGTACCTTCCCCGTCGAGTAGTTGGACCAACAAAAAACGCGAATACCTTATGACTAACGCGTGCAAGCGTTTTCTTTAACCTATCAATAACCAGACCTACACCAATCACTTCAACATTTTTGAATTCCTGGAGGAACTCAGTGGTATCCCAGTCCTTTGTCCTCACAAACAACAGGCGTCAAATCAGCATGGCTCCGTGGAACTCTTCTGAGGTTGGGCTTTTTACGGACGTGATGATGAAGAGCAGATCTGCCGTGTTACGGAAAAAGACCGAATGTTCCAAATTAAATAAAAGGCACATTTTGGTACTTTTGTATAGAGTATAATATATTCAGCTTTCTATCTGGGTTATACTGTGCGGCCTTTTTGGTTTCCGAACTGCTAGACATAGACATTGATCAATCATTAAAGTGGAGGCAACGCGACAATTTTTTTTTTTCGAATCTACCATAAAACTGTCCCTCTGGCGCGTACGGCATTATAACTAACTTTTTTTACGACGGCAAATATCTAGACTATTTCGACTGCATGTGTCATCCATGGAAGACTACTGAAGACATTTTACAATACAACATGACATAGATCTAGTAATACCAATATTATAGACGTCTACTTGTAAATGTATAGAATAAGTTACCAAAGAAAATTGATTCTTTAATGTCAGAGTTCGAGTATACAGAAGACAAAATTCAAGAGTGCGTAACTGTATCTCAAATAATAGTCTTTCCGATCTGATGGTAATTTAGACCAACAGTATATCCCCGGCTGTTACAGTAGGACTCTTCATGTGCTTATCCACTGTGGGCGAGTTTCAAGATGGCTGTGCGTTCCTTGTCACAGTGGCATTTTCAATAATATCTGTCAAGGATATCATGGCAGTGAGAGCCAAAGCAGTCAAATTATAGTGGGGTAAACTATTCTTATTTTCATTACAGATGACAAATTAGCTTCTCAGTGAGAGATTCCAATCGCAGGGTATCTTATCTCAAATCTGAGCAAAATATTTATTTAGTTGAATGCCATCTTGTCAAGAGGAAAGATTAACACCAAGGCTCATCTTACTCTCTCAACGACCAAAGACCATTTAGGTGTGATGTTTCTAAAATAAGGAATCGGTTGAAACAATCTCAAGCAAATTAATTGAAGATAGATGCCTTATATTATTATGTCCGTGGTGATATCGTGCAGGTAAACAGTTGAGGTTGTCCATTCCGACAGCCGCTTAATCATTTTTTTTTGGTCAGATAACAGAATTTTGTACATTGTATAGGTAACTGAATAAGCTTAACACCTTCGATTGGCAATTTTTTTTCAATTCTTTACTAAGACGCGTGTTTGAGCGGCATAGGCCGCTTTTCGGTCACATTTCAGGCTTTTTACATGCAAATATCCTGAAATGTGTTTAACTTCATAGCATTGCTATAGCTATGAAACAAACTCTTTCCGGGCAAAAGAAAACATGCTGTCTTCAGAAAACATCTTGTCTTCCTTAAATATTGATATCCACAGGAATATTTTACAAGTTCATTATGCTCAAGTGGCGCATGACCCATAACGAGCAGCAGAAATCTTTGATATATAAAATAAAAACACCCTTGCTCTCCCAAATCGCGTTTCTATCATCGAGTGGTCCGGACCCTGGGAGGGGGAAAACTGTCGATAAAGCCCTTGTTACGGGATTGCAATCTCATTTCGGCCACAGGAAAAAATTACCCTGCTGTCTTCATTTTCTTCAGCTCTCTCTCTCTCTTTCTGTTTTCCAGTATGAAGCACTTTCTGTTTTCTCTCCATTCTTATCTTTCATCATATCGCTTCTTTCCTTCCTTCCTTCCTTCCTGCCTGTTTTCTGCCTCCATAGAATATTAGACAAGTCCATCTTCCATTTCTCTTTGTAGAGATTCAATTCTTTTATTCTCACATGATTGTAATTTCGAATCCCCTCTCTTCCTTTCCATCCATCCATCTATCCATCCATCCATCCATCTGTCTCTCTGTTTGTTTGTCTGTCTGCCTATCTGTCTATTGTAATCCTTATATCAATATGCTTTATTCGCAATTTTCTCTTGATCGTAAAAACGTTTATACTACTAAATATTGTATCTGTGTAAAATCCACTGTTTACTGAAAACTCCTTTTTATGGCAAGTTGTCCTTAGCTGCAAAGTATTTGCGATGAAGCAGATTGATTATTCCCTCATTCTCTTTCAGATAAACTTATGCCCTTCCTCTGATTCTCCTCACTTCCAACGCAGGTCAAGCCAGTGGCCTCACTGTCACCCCTTTCTCTCCCGGCTCTCATTGTTTAAGCTTCACTTCCTCTTGCAGTGGTCACCAAGCGGTGTTTCTTATTCCTTTCTTCCCTCCTTTCTATCTGTCTCTCTCTCTCTATCTCTTTACTTTTGTGTCTACATTGTTCGATTGAAATCCATTTTTCTCCTTTTAATGTCTGTTTTATAAAAAATATTCGTAGCTTACATCATGGTGACACCTGCATTTCTCTGTCTCTTTCTCTCTCTCTCTGTCGCTCTCTCTTTCTCTCTTTGTTCACCCTTCTCCTGCATCCATCTCTTTCTCACTTCAACAGCTGTGGTGCTCGAACTGACACACTTTTTCTCCTCTATAATGCTTATCCCTTTAAAAAATGATCGTTGCTTACATCATGGTCACACCTGCAGCTCTCTCTCTCTCTTTCTGGCACTCTCTCCCAAAATTATTTTCTCTACCACTCTCTCCTTCTCTCTCTCTCTCTTTGCTCTCTCTTCCCTTGCATCTACCTCTTTCTCACTCCAGCAGATGTTGTGTCTGCATCACAGCGACGAGAACCACTTAAACACTCTCTGACATACTTGTCCCTGCGGGGCCGCCCTTGCATCCACCTGTTTCTCCTCTTATGTCTATATGTCTTGAAGCTAGTCAGAATAAGGCGTAAGTGGCTTCTAACTCCATCAAATTTTGTTGTCAAATAGAAATGCGTATATATGTTCTTTTCTTAGGCAAAACAAACTTGATATTGCATTATTTTGAACTAAGATACAATAATAATTGTAAGTGGCAGGAGACAACCCCACCCCACCTCCTTTTCATTGGCGAAAATAGTGAAAACATTTGTAATGAAGGAACAGTTTTACACTAGACTATAAGCAATCTGATCAAGCTCACGAAAACTCAACTTATCCTCAATCAGTTTTTTTTTTTTTTTGAAAGTCGTATAGAAATGAATGAACATCCATCTGAGTGAACTGAATGAACTTTTCATGTCTCCAGCTAACGAGAATTCGACATCAGATGGCCCCCGATATCTTCTGAGCCTGAATATCTCAGTTCCTAATCGGGTGACATAAGCCTTGACTTGGATTGAGAGTGGTCACAAGACATATTATTTCTTCCACTTTAACCCTCTAGTGCCCAGGCATAGAAATACTGGTAGGAAATTTCTGAAAATTCACATACACACTTCAAATGCCACTCAAAATACATGTAAAACAAACATTTTGAACAATTTCAATATTTAATAGGTGAAAAATTTTGGGTCAAATTTGGACCTCCGGGTACTGAAACATCCGTTATGCTCCATACTGGACCCATGAAGTTCGGTTGCCAAATATGGACCAGTGGGCGCAAGAGGGTACTTTTGCATTATTCAGAACATCATTCTTCTTCTCTGTCTCTCTCTCTCTCTCTCAGTGTCCTCCCTCTCTCTCTCTCTCTCTCTCTTTCTCTCTCTATCTCCACTCGCGTTTTCGCTGCATTATATAGTCTTTAACCCCATTAGTCCTACAAAACACATCCGCTCTGAATTTCTCTTTCTCTCCCCCCCCCCCCCCCCCCCCCCCCCCCCCCCCCCCNCCCCCCCACCCCCGCGCTCCTCGTGTCTCGCAGCTGTTGTATATTTGTATATTTCCTTTCACCCTAAGCTGAACATTGCCTTATTGCTTCTCTTACTTTCTACATAGTCTAGTGCCCTATAATTTTTTTGGTCTTCACCACTCTGTCCTCGGTACAGTTTTAATTTCTTTTATTGTTTCTTATTCTTTCATCAGCATTACCTATATGTCTGTCTGTCTGTTTGCCTACCTGCCTGCCTGCCTGCCTGCCTGCCTGCCTGCCTGCCTGCCTGCCTGCCTGCCTACCTGCCTGCCTACCCACCTGCCTGTCTGCCTCTGTGTCTGTCTGTCTGGTTTCTATCTCTATGCTGTTGACCATCATAATACCTAATTTTTAATTCTTTCAACACAGATCAAAACAACATTACTCCATATCTTCTTCTTTCCTTATTCCAGACTAAAGTTTGCTCACTCCCCTCAAGGTCTCTATATTTTTTCTCTCTCTGTGTCTCTCTTCCTCTTTCTCTCTNCTCCTCGTGTCTCGCAGCTGTTGTATATTTGTATATTTCCTTTCACCCTAAGCTGAACATTGCCTTATTGCTTCTCTTACTTTCTACATAGTCTAGTGCCCTATAATTTTTCTGCTGTTCACCACTCTGTCCTCGGTACACAGTTTTAATTTCTTTTATTGTTTCTTATTCTTTCATCAGCATTACCTATATGTCTGTCTGTCTGTCTGTCTGTCTGCCTGTCTGCCTGCCTGCCTGCCTGCCTGCCTGCCTGTCTGCCTGCCTGCCTGCCTGCCTACCTGCCTGTCTACCCGCCTGCCTGTCTGCCTATGTGGCTGTCTGTCTGGTTTCTATCTCTATGCTGTTGACCATCATAACACCTAATTTTTAATTCTTTCAACACATATCTTCTTCTTCTTTCCTTATTCCAGACTATAGTTTGCTCACTCCCCTCAAGGTCTCTCTCTCTCCTCCATTCTCCAGTCCCTAATTAAATCAGAGGAGTGACAGTGCGACAGGCCAGTGCCTCTCCAGCCTTCACCCCTATAGTGACATGCTTCATGAAGTAGACTGGCCACTTCAAGGTTTCCCAGTAGCAGGACCAATCCAACGAATTTCAAAAAAGCTCCAGACTCCAGGGTTGCGTTTGTTTGATCCCTGCAGTTTGACAAAATGAGAAGCAGCATCTCGTCTTTGTATTCTGTAGACAATCCTTAGCAGTAACAATAACAATAACTAACAATAATTTCATTTCCTGAGGTATACATAACATACATATTATGAGCAAACGATATAGATAAAGTGTAGCAATTACAAGTTGACATTAGCAAAGGATACGCGTTTGCTTGCTTGGTTCGCGCCAGTCACAGTGAGAAAGAGTGCACATCTAATATAAGTTCGATAGAAATGTGTCGTCTTTTGTACAAAACCGCAGTAAAAGCTCGGAAACATGACGGCAACCATCTACGGTTTCAAATTTGTTAATGGAACATCTTACCAACGGCTTTGTGTCGGAGGAGGATGTGACAAGAATCGACGGTGGTCTGTATGCTAATGACTGAGGCACAGATAAAAGAATAGCAAACACCACTCTCAAGATAGTGCATTGTTTCCTGTCTCTTCTGCATTAGTCGCAGCCATCTTGGCTTGCTTAGAGACTGATATTTCCTTTGCTAAGGAATGGGTGTGGCTTCCCATTATGTTAAATTGCAGGCACCAACCAAACGCAGCCAGTTTGGATAGCCTGAAGTATCCTGATGAACACTATTGCTGGAACACATTTCCTCTTAGTCTTTGAAATGGCGGACGACATAATGTATAGTGGTGAGCAACATTGCCAGGAATATCCGAGAGCATGGCAGGTGACCGCCACTAGACCTGCCAATGTATTGTATTTTATTTATTTTACACAACAGCCGCTTACAATCAGACTAAAAATATCAAAATACCTGTGGCAGTGTGCGGAATCATTACGGTAATAACGCATTGCGGTAACCATGGGAAACTCCTAAAACATTAGTAGTGTTCACTGTGGTTAACGCGGCACGTTAATGAACGTATGGATTATGCATACAAACACTGGTTCATCCAGCTGCCACTTTGTGGTTACTGAAACAAAGATTGTGACATTAACGATATGTCAAAACGACCTAACGAAATTTTCTTTCGTGTTGTTCAACACATTTCAGTAGCTTGTCTTCCATACGTATCAGAGGCACGATAATTGAGAGGGTACACATTAACGATCTGTTCTCTTACCATCGTGAGAATTTGCATTACCTTTGCATGTTGAACGCTAGTACGGATACAATCATGCAGGACCAATGCACTAAAATAATTCTTACGATATGTGTGTGTGTGTGTGTGTGTGTGTGTGTGTGTGTGTGTGTGTGTGTGTGTGTGTTTCTGTATTAAATTTCAAATAATATCGAAGTTTTGAAGCAGAATTAGTAGGAAGTTATTAATAACGAGCCATGTTATAAATGGATCTCGCAAAAACATCCAGCTACGCCATCCGCTAGATCGGCGAGCCAGGCGAAAGTGTGGACACCACGGAGCAATGCGTGATAAGCCTGAAATCGTCGCTGTACTTAAGAAACCGTGGCCCAAGGAACCTCGTAAAACACAGGACGGGCGTGCAAATGAGTAATCGATAGCCGGTGAACTGATCGATTGATCATAAAATCAATCACATGCTTAACATTCAAGACCCCCATCTGAGTATATTAACATCCGCAAAGCGCAGACATCAAAGGCCTGCTGGATATGGAGACCGAGCGGGAGTCAAGAAAGCGTGACATAAGCTGCGGGATTTATGATGATATCATTGATGAATTTTCAAGTTGTTGTTCAAGGTGTGGCTGGGGCGAAGAGGGGGAGGGGAGGCCTAGGGGGATTTGNGGGGGAGGGGGGATGGAGACCATTCATAGCACTTGCCCTTATTCATGTAAATTGAATCTGGACCTGTAAACTTCCATTTCTTTCAATATCCTATCTTTTATACCGAGCATAAATATTAATAATTATAAACATATATGTAAGAGGTGCATGCATAAGCATCATTCAGATATTCAGAGTCCTTCTTAATCAAGGAAAATTAAGAAATGGAATACCACCAACTGTCATCATTTCAAAATCACCATTGTCTTGATTATGGTGACAACACTGGCCAGTACCACCACCGCCATCATCACCACTATCATTATCAATATCATTATCATCATCACCATTATCATCATTATCATCAATAACAACAACATCATTACCGACTTTATTTTCATTATCATCACCTATATTATCATTATCATGGTCAAATCTGGGCAGAATCATTTTTAATTTCAAATCATTATCATTATCCCCATCATCACCACTACCACCATGATCGTCACTATCTTTATTATCTTTTCAATATATTAGGATGTCCACAATCAAGATAGAACGTGCAATCCTCTTTATTAGATCCTCGGTAAAAGCAGCCATGCTACGTACTCGCGTTCTCTCACTATGTGAATTACTCAGTATCATAGTCATAGTGGCGGGCAGTATCGTTTATGAGTATCGATACTTTCAATAATTAGCTGTTTGATGTTGATGTCAGTGAAAACTCAAGCTCTGTAGTTTCTATACCAGTTCGATACTTTGGAGGTGAGCGGAAATATTTGATATGAATTACAGTGCCTTTTCCTTGCATGAGTTATCAAAAATATCTTATGGTATCGAACATTTATAGAAAAACCTCTTAGATTCGAAATGGAATGCATACTTTCGATAATTAAAGCATGAAGTCTTAGTATCTAGATACTTAAAATTCAGGTTTCTGCCCTTCACTACTGTGTCGAGATCGCTGAGCTAGTGGGAATAAAACCTCGAGCGAAAATAGGGGGGGGGCACTTAGCCAGCTGTGTAACTTTTGTCACATCGTAACATTACGGGGTTCACACTCGCATCTCCGCCCTCGGCCTGACCTCATTTTGGGCGGATTTGGAGCAATCGATGGAAATTAGCGAGTGTGATGATCCAACACCATTAGGCAGATTATTATAACTCTGCTGAATGGAATGAGCATGCACGTGCATGCATACATTCACACAAACACACACATTCTCACACGGACACATGAACGAGCACGGACGGAAGCACACACACACACACACACACAGATACACACACACACGCACACACACACACACACACAGATACACACACACGCACACACACACACACAAACACACATACATACACTTACATGAAAAAAAAGCAAACACGCACATACACCTACATAGGCACACACACGCAGTCACACTTAATATGAGTTTGGAGAATATATTTAATTATGATAAAAGGTAGTCCTCAAAGAACCAGCATTCGTATAATATGGCCTCTATGACCACAGAATGATACTTGTGCTTAGATTTGTTTCTAATATTGTATTAAATAAGTCAACTCTTTACTCAGTACATATGCAAGAACATTTTCTAACACTGTGTTCACTCTTCGGACTTAGATGGTTAAACATGTGTAACACGCACACACACTTACACACACATCTTCTGACATGGGAATTGTTGTTAGCTGTAAAAATGACAAGTTCATTTGTGTCTGTACAGGTAAAGAAAAACAAGTTTGATGGGTCCAATTTTTCATCTCCATTTTTTATGACTAACTAATTGCAAAGAAATCTGAGTTTTTTATGAGTTTGATCAGTGTAAAATTGCTCCTTAATCGCATTTGATCCAGCCAGTCTAAGTCATTGATCTTAGTCCAGAATAATGGGTTGTTAAACTTTATTTCACCTGGGAAAAGAGCATTCATTACTTTATGATACCAGACTATGATGTGGTCAAAAAAGGATTTCAGTCTTATTTTGACTGGCCGCAAGACAAACAGTAGTGTGTATTGCGTCGTCAAATCTCACTACCCAAAGTGAAAGTAAGCGGCAGCGTAAGAGATCATTCAGCCAATCAAATCCCTATGACAATGGAAAAATAGAAAACGGAAATAATGATTGTTGGATGACCGTGCATGCGTAATAACTAGGAGTGGTCTATGCTCGTTGTTCTTTGTTCCCTGAGACAATGTACCCTCCTCGATCAGCTGGCTGCCTACGCTCATGAGGGAGGCCATTTAGCACTCAAAAGATGATGCTAACTTTGGTTTCCTCCAGGAATTGTCTATCTGGACTTTATGCCTAACCGTAGTAATATATTCTTTCTTTGTGTGTA